>NW_020869543.1:153427-165927 GCF_003789085.1 Penaeus vannamei | reverse complement strand
ACATCGAAGCAAACTTCAGCCTTATTTTAAAAATAAATTGAACACGCAGACTTAATATCTTTATTCTCTAACCTAACAATGTTGAATCTTACAATGATAAGCCACTGATGTAATTGGTTAAATATAAAAGATGCAGGCGACCATAATTGGACTTTAGCCATTATAGAATTCGACCCCTTGCCTGTCTTGTCATACGATTTAGCCCACTGCTTTCCTTTTAAGGAATTCGACCCCTTACCTGTTTTGTCTTATAATTTACCCCACTGGTTTCCTTTTAAAGTATGCATCAGAAGGTGCAGTAAGGTGGGAAATGGAACCAGCGGATTATCGGGAAATGATCTAGCTTTTATACTTGAATGGCCGCACACCGCAGGAGACCTTCGATGAAATGTAAGCGACTTCTGGAGAGAAAGTCCCATCATATGGCACTATTAAACATTGGCATCGCCAGGTACAGTCCGGTCGGAGATCTGTGGAAATGGCTCCTACCCCAGGGGGACCCCAGTCGGTCACTGATGAGGACAAGACCCAGCTAGTGGAGGCTGCCATTTTGGAAGACCACTGTATATGAACACGTGAAATGAGAAACGGCGAAAGGGTATTGTTTCTCGCCAGTGGAAAACAAGATGAAGAAAGTAATCTTAAATACCGGTAAGCTAATCAACGTATTAAATAAATGCACAAGAATAAAAACACTCTTTATTCCCATATACGCGTGAAATGAGAAACAGCGAAATAGTATAATGATGACAATAAAAGTAATAACAACAATAATGAGAGTAATAAGTATGACAATAATGATAATAATAATAATAATAATAATAATAATAATAATAATAATAATGAAAATAACTACCTCAGCTACCACAAAATGTCAAGATTAATGGGTCTGTGGGAAAAACAATCCAAAAGTTGTTTACACTATGGGTTCCCAGGTTACTCACACCTTTCTTTTAGCCACCTGCCAAGAAAGACTTTTTGACAGACTTATTACACAGGATGATTGTATGGATAAGTCGATTTCATGATTGCGTAAAGCATGAACTCTTTCTTACAGAAATATACATGGAAAGTATTCATATATTGTTCAATCCCATCACATTTCCTTGCCGCTAACATCATT
This sequence comes from Penaeus vannamei, assembly GCF_003789085.1. Taxonomy (NCBI): domain Eukaryota; kingdom Metazoa; phylum Arthropoda; class Malacostraca; order Decapoda; family Penaeidae; genus Penaeus; species Penaeus vannamei. Next base: position 164,804 of record NW_020869543.1, on the reverse strand, counting down.
AGATATTTAGCAGTTGAAATATGATCTAAATTTTATACTACTTTGGAGTAACCTCAATTTATGTGAAATGATTGTCAGTAACTTAGCACTAAAATATTTCATTGTAACAGTGTTCAAAGTATCTACCATATGTCCTTTTATTTGGATTTTTTCACTTCAAATATTGCCTGTTGAGGTGTAATAATTCAATTTTCAATTCAAATTCGTCTTCAAATACCTTGATATTAGCAGCCTTTTACTTTTCAACAGGTAAACGTCTCAATTATTAATCTCTAGTTAATAATTACTGGTTTGTTGCACAAAAAAATCCAAACAAACACTAATAAACTATGACTTTTAAACTTCCAATTATCAGTAAAAGATGTTTACTTTTAGTTTAATCCTGGAACCAAAGAGGAAGTGAAAACCATATCTACAAACAATAAATAAAGACAGATACAATAATGGATAAGAGTAAAACAAAATGACAATGTTTTCAGTTTTCTTTATTAAAAAATACTGGAATATTTTCTGAGTAAACTTCTAAATCCAAGATGAAATTTATGAAAGAAAGACATCCTGCAAAACTGCAAGGAACATTGACTATGTATTGCCAAGCCACTTCCATTACAAACGTATCCACAAAATACACAGTAGATTTTATCTACTTTTTCTGTCAACTTTTTCTTCATTGCAGAACAAATTATCTTGTACTATTGTCCTACCACACAGTACTGAAAACAATGTAACTAAAAGAGAAAAAAAGAAAAAGAAACTGTATTCCAAACAAAAAAGGTCAAACTTAATGGCAATATGACTTTCAAAGAAAAATCAACATCAATAAAACCACACAAATGGGTGCCACTCTGCCCACAGAGAAATTGGCACTGGAACTTCGGACTGTGTCCACTTACATCACCGCAATAGCGTACTATCATTTCTAACTCTTCTTACACGTACTCCTGAAATTTATGCATGAGCAAAGCTATAGTATGCTTGAAGTAACAATGCTTGAGGAAAGGTGGCTTAGCACTCACTGCTTAAAATTACACTGTTAAGAAGGTGAACATTGCTCAGTGTAACACTGCCATTTACAGAAACAAGAAATATCTTGTTAAGAAAGCTTTGTATAAAACTGCTTAAGAAGCAAAAATTTTAACCAGCTTGATGTGGCAGTGTTGCAGAGCTCTGTAATAGCTGCAACAGCCATTCCACCATTTGGAACAGTACTGCTAAAGATGACATATACATAAACTGTTTTACAACTGATACAACAGTGCAGATGTGACTCATTCTAGCACTGCAGGGCCAGAATTTGTCACATAGAAAACAACAAAAATGTAACCCCAGCTTGACTTAACCAAAGGGAGTTTTGTCACAGGAAATAAGTGCACAAGCACTTTCGCAGAAGCACTTCATAGCACACCTATATTACTGTAGGACTAATGCAAGTGACTGGGTATCAAGGGAACTTCAGATCCTAGTGTAGCAAAGATGTCACTGGATCTCTCTTGGGTTGGACAGGTAGATTTGCAACCGTCAGCCAGCAGTGGCCCAGCCAGCACCCCACAGCAGCGTCACAGTCACTGCTCTGATCACAAGGACAGATCAACAGCCATCCATCCAACCAGCCAGGCCACTGCTCCACAGCCATTACTATCACGCATACAAACTTACTCGGTAAATTCTTCGCCCACTTCTTCCCACTCCTTCACAGTGGTTGCATTAACCATGTCCTCTGCTTCTTCCTCCTTCACAGGCGACTGTCACAAAATAAAACAAAACACATTTCAAAACCTCTGACAAAGCCAAGTTCTATTTGCTGAAATGACTTTCCTAAAGTATACTGATAAAGAAAAGAACAGTACCAAGTTTCTTATCTATATTTCACTCCATTCTTTTTATTCTTTTTTTTTTAACATTCTGCTATAATGAACAAACACCTACATGCACATGCAACATACATACTCTCATACACACACACTTACAAATACTCGCATACATTTGTGTGCGCATACAACCACATGAAAAAAGTTTTAAAAAATTACAGTAAGTGTCAAAAAGATTCAGTCTAAGGTTAGTGCCTCACTTCATCCTCCTTATCCTCTTCACGGCTTGCTTCTTTTGCTTGTTTTCCATTTCCAAACCCTTTCTCCTCTTCACCTGCTTCCTCACTTTCTTTCTCTTTTGTTGTTCCTCCATTTTCCTTCTTATCTATTTTGCTATTTCCCTCCAGTCCATCTTCGCCTTCTATCTCTGTCATTATTTCCCCTGAAAACAACACAAAAATAATCAATAATTAAACATTTAAACAATGAAAGCCTTTCATATAATGAATCTCTATTCATACAGAATTATCAATGTTCATCCAAAATGAGGTCAAAGTACTACAAACATTTAATCATCAAAACCAATTGAACAATCAATTTTACATCCTAAAAAAATTCTATCGCAAAAAATATTGCCAACACTATATCTAAAGAAAATGGCAAAGTTCAGTGTCTTGATAATTGCAAGGTCTTCTGACTTTCAGGCCAGCCTCACCCAGTTGACTCAGCTGAGTGTGAGTACTGCAGCCACCTGTAGTAAAAGTTGGGGTGGAAAGGAGCCAACCACTTTATCAAACCATCCCTACAACTTGCCAGGTATTTTCATCTCCATTTGTATATGGGACTAACTTCAAGCTTTTTGGCTGCGCCACAAACTCTAGCATGTGAACCTCCAACCAACCAACCAGACAGGTAGGACATACAAAAGACCAACAGACCTTGGAGTGCTGTGAGTCCCTTGTCGACCTCCTCCCACAGTTTAGCCTGGTCTGGATCGTCCTCCAAGTCACCCTCGGCCTCGTCTCCACTTATGCCATCTTCCCCCTGGAGGACAGGTAGGTGTTGAAGTAAACATATTAGAGGATGCAAGAAATTTAAGATTGCTGATGGCAGCACAGGAGAGAAGGGGGTAAGGGAAAGACAAAGAAGAAAGACAATTAAGCTTTAATGTACATAATATCAACATGAATGAAGTATAAGACATCTTATAAAAAATATCAATAATAAAAAAATAAAAGCACTAACACTGCCAATTTCTTAACTACAATATTTGAAAAAAGAAAAGAAATAATAGACAAAGGGGAAAAAGTCCAAACAATAACATAGGAAACTAGCAAATCAAAAACACATCAAAAAAGCCTTACATGGTGCGAAGCTGGGTGTTGGTCATGGTAATGTGACAGGTGGTCAAAGGAGCGGCAGTGCCTCTGTACAGCACGGGACCCTAATGAGGAATCAGCTCGGATGATTTTGTAACACAGGCTGCAGAAGTAGGCCTCAATCCGGCGCACATACTCAGTCCCTGTGAAAGACAAATATTTACTTTTCCTTCATGCTGGTTCAAGTGGATAGACTGGATTAATTGTATCCGGTTTCTGCCTAAAATCTAATAATTTTGGCAAAGAAAGGTTAAATGGACAATTATTGTAATGGTCAGTAGTTAATATTTGCACAATCCACCCAAAAAAAATTTAAAAAGGAAATTAAGCATATCTTTTAAGAGGGGGAAAAAAAGTATCAAAGAGACAGACAAACACTAAAATATCAAGATTAAGATACTAAAGAACATCCCATTTCCCTGCCCATTCCTTACCCAGTGGCTGATGCTCCTCTTCATCCTCGTCATCGTCCTCCTCTGGCTGATCTTTGTCCCAGTCTGACTCCATGGGAATGTCCTCCTCCTCATCCTCATCCCCCCGGTCATGTGCCCTGTGCCTCTTGCCCTTGCTGCTGCCCACATTTCGACCCCTGCGGCCATACTGCAGTTCATCCTTGCTCCTGTAGCGCCCATGTCCCTTGTTGCGGTTGCTGCTACTCTCCGACTCGTCTAAGTCCTCATCTTCATCCTCGTCTCCTGTTGCAGCTTCCTTTTCTGCGGCCTCCACAGCATCAATGCCCCCTGTGATCTCCTCATGCTCTGATCCCACCTCTTCATCATCTGCAAGGAGTCAGTCATTAGATTACATGCTTTACCAAGTCGACCCTTTTGAGCATAAATTGTGAGAGTAAAATGTAAATATTCAATATCCAATGCACTTGTATTACTGACGGTAATACACTGTATCCTTGCACAGACTCCATATTATTTCTCAAGGTAGTCCATAACTTAGTGCACGAATAAAAACTACACCCCCCCCCAATTTTCTGTAATACAACCTGCACTGCCACTTATGGTGGCCAGGAATAGGATGCTGAGCATGGAAATGGTGTCCTCCCTGCAGCTGGTGTTCTGCAGTCATGGCTCACAAACACTACATTCCGCTCTCATTTCTTGATAGAATTAATGCAAAAGTCCTTTCTAAATACCAAACGAGTCTAATCACCCTTCAGGAGGTTTGTGCACTTGAATTCCTTGGGAATTTTTTTCTTTTTTTTTTTTTTTACATTATCAAAATTATTGGAGATTAAGCACTTCACAGTGGACAGGACATATTATAAGTCTATATATCAGAAATCCTAAGAAATAATCATATGTTGTATGGAATTACATGACTAAAATCGCCAAAAACAAACTACAGAAAACCCCTCTATACAAGACAATCTAATTTTCTTCTTTATTGGCTTCTGTCATCATGACTATGAAAAGGTTTAAAAATCGAAATGATAAATGAATAAATAAAAAAAATTAAAATCAATAAACAAGATGGTGAACTTTATCCTTTTATCATTCCTCTGACTGTTAATTTCCATCACAGTTAAATTCAGCACATTTGCCATGTCTATCCAATGTACTTAAAAGTAGAGATGATGATAGTGAGGATTAAAAAAATAATGATACAAATTAATAATTTCCAATTTAATAGTTTATCAAGCTAAACTGAAAACATGAAAATTTTTCAAACAGTGGAAGACCTGAGGAGTTCGCATAAAAATGTCTACTTCCCTTCTGAACCAGATAATTTCTGGCTTCCATCTCCTCTTTAAGCCATAATCATTATACTAAGTGACTTACTGTTGCCCAACTGACGAATAAGTTCCTAATAAAATACAGTAACTATAAATGGGCATATACCTCTCACTCTCTAAGACAAATCTTACAGCTCAGTCAAGATGCAACTTCGCAACATATGTCAAACTTACCATCTTCTCCCACTGAGTCCAGTGTCATGAAGTTAGCCAAGTCGAGGTCAACGCCCTCCTCCTCCTGGTTGTGGTTCTCATTGCGTCGGCTGCCACCCTGACTGTCAATAGTTGCTGTCCTTACCTGCAACGAGCCCTGTGTTATGTATGTAATCTTATCACTTGTTCCAAAACATGTAGGAATATTATAATCATGTATATATTTCAATATATATATCAAATTCCAGAATGGGTGGGGGATGTGTGCGTGTGCTCATGTATAGTTTACTCATTCATTGCAGGCATCTTCAGAATGAAGGAATGTGCAGAAGGCATGAGGGGAAGGGCAAGGAGGGGCAGGGAGGGACAGGGAAAGGCAGGGAGGGACAGGGAAAGGCAGGGAGGGCCAGGGAAGGCAGGAGGGACAGGGAGGGCAGGAGGCAGGGGAGGAGAGGAGAAGAGGGGAGGAGAGGAGAGAGGGGAGAGGAGAGGAGAGGGGAGGAGAGGAGAGGAGAGGAGAGGAGAGAGGGGAGAGGAGAGGAGAGGAGAGGAGAGGAGGAGGAGAGGAGAGGAGAGATGGAGGAGGAGAGGAGAGGAGAGAGGGGAGGAGAGGAGAGGAGAGGGAGAGAGAGGAGAGGAGAGGAGAGGGGAGGAGAGGAGAGGAGAGGAGAGAGAGAGAGGAGAGGAGAGGAGAGAGGGAGGAGAGGAGAGGAGAGGAGAGGGGAGAGGGAGAGGAGAGGAGAGAGGGAAGGAGAGGAGAGGAGGAGAGGAGAGGAGAGGAGAGGAGAGGAGAGGAGAGGAGAGAGGAGAGGAGAGGAGAGGAGAGGAGAGGAGAGGAGAGGAGAGAGAGAGGAGAGGAGAGGAGAGGAGAGGAGAGGAGAGGAGAGGAGAGGAGAGGAGAGGAGAGGAGAAGGGAAGGAAGGGAAGGGAGAAGGGAAGGAAGGAGGGAAGGGAAGGGAAGGGAAGGAAGGAAGGCAGATTAGGGGAGGTGAGAGAGAAAGAAGAGGAGAGGAGTAGAGAGAAGAGAAAGGAGAAGGGAAAAAAGAAAATAGAAAAAAAGAAGAGAATAGAGAGGTGGTAGGGGAGAGGGGAGAGGGGAAAGGGATGAGGAAAGAGGAGAGGGGAGGAGGTAGGCATGGACACAAGAGGAAGCAGACTTACCCGTAGGTGGTTGATGGAAGCAATGTGATGCTCATACACCATACGGCTTGGGAAAGTGATTCTGCATATTCCACATCGAGGATGGAGATAGTGCCTCTGCATCTGTAGAATGGGACAGGTTGATTAACAGAAAGAATGTGACAGGTCAATTAGCAGTAAAATGTCACGTATTCCAAATTTGTAATGGTTAAATATAAATTAACAACATCCTCTGAGACTTCCAAATGACCAAACACAGACCAGTGATGAGATGTCCTATATGATAAATATGACTGCAGACTTAGGCACCAAGTGTTTAAGTTTGCTAAAATAAAAATATAATCAAGCATTTGTAGACTAGAAACCTGAAGTCATTTCGAGACACAGATAAGGGGCAATTTTACCAAGATGGAAAAAAAAGAAAGAAAAAAATAAATACAAAAACTCAGCAACATTTCAACTTACCCGATGTAGCTTGCTTCTGCTGTGGTGGCTTATGCCGTCACTTGAGTTTTTGCCCAGACACTTGAAAGCTAGCTTGCATGTACTGCAGAACCTGGGGTTAAGGCAAGGAGCAAGAGAAATACAATCAGAAACAAACTAAATTTGAATATTATCTCAATCATTTACAATTATTTTCTGACCCTTTTAAATATCTTTATCACAGTTAACGGTAGTTTCTGGATATGATATACCCCTTTCCTTTATGCAAGACTAATACACCCCTTTTTACCACAAGTGCTCACAAATTTATGGACTTCAGTTTGCCTATACAGGTAATACTTCTGCATATATTTTAACTTCTCATATAGTTACATAATGAAGCTGCTAAAGATTTATACTCGACAACTGATTAAGTTGTCAACTTGAAGCTTTTAAAGCTTTTCAAAACACAGTGATAAAACAATATTCTGCATGCACTCATCTTATCACAAACAACAAAATTGACAATTATGAATGTGACCTTTGTAAAGAGGAGTATATTTAGATTCCTATTTATGTGGTATTTGACACCTACAGTTTCTAAAACAACCAAAAACGAAGAATATACTGCAACTCAGGAGTATATTTTATAGTTCTACATTCATTTTACATTTTCCTTTGACATGAGAATAAGAAAGTTCCACATAATGATATTACTTGATGTTATCATACTCTAAGGTTACAGCCACACTATCTATTCAACCCATACGGAATTTGTTACATGAACTGTCCAAACAATCTCACCATGTCAGTAAACCAGCCTGCTACCCCACTTACTCCTAAAACATTTTCTAAGTGCTTCATGTGTTAAGTGAATTACAAGAGCATTATTCTAAGTCTAACTAGCAGTAACTCCGGTCTATTTCTTGTTCCTCAAAATCATTTCAAGATACAGCCATTTGAAAGTTATGGGAATGTAGTAGAAACAAGAGCAACTTACCCTTGCTAAATGGTGGTATCCACTCTCCTAAATACCCTCTCCCCCCTCCCTGTGTGCTGCTCTCACTGTGCTCCCTTCATTTCAAGCAAAGGACATTAGTTTTCAACATAAACACTTGAAAATGAACCATAAGCCCACAGCAATAGGGTTTAGTTATGATGGGTTGTGGTTACAACCTGTAAGCATTGTACCTTCCAAATAATGATAATGATGATTTCAAACACTGCTAATGTTGTACCATATTTTTAAACATCCGAAGAAGACTTCTAACTGGATTCTGACATTGCTATGATTTTAGGCCACAGGTTCCAAGTAACACCTTGAGCAAAATACATTATTTCTGCAAACCATGTGAAAGAATCTCAATTATAATACCAAAAGTGTAAGAAAAAAGTAAGGGTCAAGATGACTGAATAACAAAAATAAGCTATTTGCATGCAAGAAATGACAGAGTGATGAAAGGGGAAAATATCATAATGAAATCTAAAAATCATAACCAATCATGCCAATAGCATAAGTTCTACTAAACACAGGGAAACATAGCATTACCTGGTAACAGCTGACTTAAACTCCTCGCCATTCTCTTCTCTCCACTTTGCCTCGATCTCCTTCTGCTCCTGTCTCTGCTGCACCCTAATCTTCCTCAGCACCACAGAGTGCTTCCTAGCCAGCCGGTTCAGCTGCTGTTTGTGCCCCTCACTTCCCAAGTGGAACTTGTACTCCTGTGGGAAAATGTTGACAATCTGGTAAGTTTGTTGACATCTACATCTTTTAGGTTCTTACTGTTTATATGTATGTATGTATGTATGTATGTATGTATGTAATCTTTTTTCTTCTTTCTTTTTTTTTTTTTTACTGAAGGACAGGAAATGAGTCTTCTTACAGTTTATACATACATATATATAGATATTTTTTCTGCTAGACAGGAAATGAGTCTACTTATAAACTTTTATCAAGCAATACCATAAAGGAGTTTATTATTCTTTCTTTGCTTTCAACCTAAGGTTAAATTCTAATGTGCATAATGCAATGACAGTGTCTATTTGTAGTAAATAATATATTATATTGTCTCTAAGCTTATGCTTAAATGCAGTCTTTGTAAGGAATCCAAATAGTGATATGTGGAATGCGGAGGACACTGACTCTGCTGTATATACAATTATATTCTATCAGCTATGCTAGGCCGAGTTGATAATACAGATTTTCAACGTTAGTCTAGGGCATATACAAAAAGAATGAATCCACATATTAAAGGGTTAGTCTGTGTTGGCCTAATATAAGATAACTTAAATCTCAACACCTCAAATACCATCTTCACCATAATGCAAAGAATACCATTGTCTTCCCTAATCACTTCACCATCAATGGCAAATTTGTGGGATACACGGTAAATACCTCGATAAGGCTGGTTATCCTGCTAACTGCATTGGATATTATTCTTTCAGCATCTATGCCTGTATCTACATCCTTAGAATTAAAACATATGAATAGGCAAGCAACATCTTTCTGGCATGCAGTATTTTGCTAACATTTGACATGTAAATCTGTCTAAGTATTCAACAATATGGTATTACATTGAAATCTTCTTTTCATTTTTTTTTTCCTTATTCATAATCTATTATCATGAAGTTTAAGCCAATTAACATTAAAGTGAAAGCAATGTTTACACTTTGAATGTAATAAAATTTATCAGTTCATAGGATTTTACAGCTGAGACCCTAAACTTCATTAACCCCTACAATCTGGATACAGTTACGGTCTCGTCATGGAAAAATCTGGGTCAAGGGCCGGGTGAAGTGAACACGCCGTCTTCGGGCAAATTGGCTGAGGGCTGGGTGATGCAAACTTGCTGTCAAAAGCAAAGGCCAAGGTGACGGAAAAGACTCGCCACAAGTGCAAAAACCTCTTGGAGCATGATTTGACTCGTTTGGCACTTAGAAGGGGTCTTTAGCATTATTCCCATCAATTAACAAATGTAGAATGTAACATGTGTAAGCCACGACTTGAAGAGTGCCAGCTCCTGGAAGGACACCATTTCCATGCGGCGTTGATTTTATGGAAAATTGAAAATTACTAAAAAATAAGATATATGACAAAATTAACCCAAATGTTACATCTTTTTTTTCTCTTGCACTGAGTCATTTACTACTTAGAGAGATGATATGGAGTCTGTGCAAGGAAAATAAGCTATTACCATCTAGATCAAGCAAATCAAGATATAGACATTGGAAAATGGCAAAAAGGCTAAAAAGTTTACACAAAATAACTTTGCAAAGGGGAGGCACATATTGTTGTCACCGCTCCTGCATGTTCGGACACACTCGGACAACACAGCAAAGCAGCAAATGAAACATGCATGCATTTCATTAGTTTCTAAAATCAAAGCACAGAAATGTCAACAGGATTTGGGAGTCATTTTCTTGCTTAAAAAAAAGAGAAACAATAGTTGATATGTTATGACGGTATGTGTCATCAAAGCCATAGTAGTTCATTTCTTCGTTTTTTCTTTTTCTGTCAATAAATATTACAGTTTGATTTTAAACAATATAAAAAAGTGAACTCCTCTTGTATGATTAAGTTTCATATCAGTAGTCAAATAACATCATGAAATTAAAAAAACATTTCATTTGACGAATCACATGCATTTCTTCCCTCCTAGATATATCTGAATTAGCATACTCATGATTAGAAGCTCCTACCTTGAAAGTAATGGACCTCTGGCTTGGGCAATGTGGACATCTGAGTTCGACAAAGAGCCGACCGGCCACTCGCGTCCTCACATGGCCCTCACTGTTCACAGCTCGCTCCCCATCAGCACGGATGGTGACCTGCACTCCGCTGGGCCCACCTTCCCCCTCTCCATTGCCATTACCCCCTGCAGCCACCTCGTGGGAGTCGTGGCCTTCCTTGGGGCCCTCACTGTGGTGCTCCCTGTCACGCGGTCTGTCGTGGGTTGAGGCAGCACCAGAGTCGTTTTCGGCAAATTCTTCCCTGTGAGGACTGCCTCCAGCCTCAATGCTCTCCATTCTGATAAATGTTACGACACATTTTTGTCATAGGGTTTTACGGTGGTGGGGAGGTTTAGTTGAGATTGTTTTGACTGAGAAAAAAGCAATGTAGATACACACCTTGACTAATAAGACTAATTCTGGAATGGTTATTTCAATTTGCAAAAGCTATGATCAAATACACACACATAAAAAAAGTCTAAAAAATTTAATTACATAGCTGAATGCAAAGCACTTTCACATAAAGGAAAACAAAGACAAAACATAAATGCAAGGTATAGTAAAGTGTAGAGAGAAGTCATAAATAATGTCTCCTCATCAAATATATAAATGAAAAAAAATGAATAATTGGCCTTATCACACCCATCACCTAAAGCTTCAGCCATCCCAACAACATCTTTTTATAAAAAAATTCCTCTCCTCCTCTCTCTCCTATATCCTCTCCCCTCTCCTACCCCCAGTCCCCTGTCCCTCCTCCCCCCCTCCCTCTCTCTCTCTCTCTCTCTCTCTCTCTCTCTCTCTCTCTCTCTCTCTCTCTCTCTCTCTCTCTCTTCCTCTTCCTCTCTCTCTCTCTCTCTCTCTCTCTCTCTCTCTCTTCTCTCCTTCTCTCTCTCTTCTCTCTCTCTCTCCTCTTCTCCTCTCTCTAAATATCGTTACATATGAATATTACATGTGTACTAGTACATATTGACCCTAGTATACTCACCATGTCCCCTGCT
>NW_020869543.1:136862-149362 GCF_003789085.1 Penaeus vannamei | reverse complement strand
TGTCCTTTTATTTGGATTTTTTCACTTCAAATATTGCCTGTTGAGGTGTAATAATTCAATTTTCAATTCAAATTCATCTTCAAATACCTTGATATTAGCAGCCTTTTATTTTTCAACAGGTAAACGTCTCAATTATTAATCTCTAGTCAATAATTACTGGTTTGTTGCACAAAAAATCCAAACAAACACTAATAAACTATGACTTTTAAACTTCCAATTCAGTAAAAGATGTTTACTTTTAGTTTAATCCTGGAACCAAAGAGGAAGTGAAAACCATATCTACAAACAATAAATAAAGACAGATACAATAATGGATAAGAGTAAAACAAAATGTCAATGTTTTCAGTTTTCTTTATTAAAAAATACTGGAATATTTTCTGAGTAAACTTCTAAATCCAAGATGAAATTTATGAAAGAAAGACATCCTGCAAAACTGCAAGGAACATTGACTATGTATTGCCAAGCCACTTCCATTACAAACGTATCCACAAAATACACAGTAGATTTTATCTACTTTTTCTGTCAACTTTTTCTTCATTGCAGAACAAATTATCTTGTACTATTGTCCTACCACACAGTACTGAAAACAATGTAACTAAAAGAGAAAAAAAGAAAAAGAAACTGTATTCCAAACAAAAAAGGTCAAACTTAATGGCAATATGACTTTCAAAGAAAAATCAACATCAATAAAACCACACAAATGGGTGCCACTCTGCCCACAGAGAAATTGGCACTGGAACTTCGGACTGTGTCCACTTACATCACCGCAATAGCGTACTATCATTTCTAACTCTTCTTACACGTACTCCTGAAATTTATGCATGAGCAAAGCTATAGTATGCTTGAAGTAACAATGCTTGAGGAAAGGTGGCTTAGCACTCACTGCTTAAAATTACACTGTTAAGAAGGTGAACATTGCTCAGTGTAACACTGCCATTTACAGAAACAAGAAATATCTTGTTAAGAAAGCTTTGTATAAAACTGCTTAAGAAGCAAAAATTTTAACCAGCTTGATGTGGCAGTGTTGCAGAGCTCTGTAATAGCTGCAACAGCCATTCCACCATTTGGAACAGTACTGCTAAAGATGACATATACATAAACTGTTTTACAACTGATACAACAGTGCAGATGTGACTCATTCTAGCACTGCAGGGCCAGAATTTGTCACATAGAAAACAACAAAAATGTAACCCCAGCTTGACTTAACCAAAGGGAGTTTTGTCACAGGAAATAAGTGCACAAGCACTTTCGCAGAAGCACTTCATAGCACACCTATATTACTGTAGGACTAATGCAAGTGACTGGGTATCAAGGGAACTTCAGATCCTAGTGTAGCAAAGATGTCACTGGATCTCTCTTGGGTTGGACAGGTAGATTTGCAACACGTCAGCCAGCAGTGGCCCAGCCAGCACCCCACAGCAGCGTCACAGTCACTGCTCTGATCACAAGGACAGATCAACAGCCATCCATCCAACCAGCCAGGCCACTGCTCCACAGCCATTACTATCACGCATACAAACTTACTCGTAAATTCTTCGCCCACTTCTTCCCACTCCTTCACAGTGGTTGCATTAACCATGTCCTCTGCTTCTTCCTCCTTCACAGGCGACTGTCACAAAATAAAACAAAACACATTTCAAAACCTCTGACAAAGCCAAGTTCTATTTGCTGAAATGACTTTCCTAAAGTATACTGATAAAGAAAAGAACAGTACCAAGTTTCTTATCTATATTTCACTCCATTCTTTTTATTCTTTTTTTTTTAACATTCTGCTATAATGAACAAACACCTACATGCACATGCAACATACATACTCTCATACACACACACTTACAAATACTCACATACATTTGTGTGCGCATACAACCACATGAAAAAAGTTTTAAAAAATTACAGTAAGTGTCAAAAAGATTCAGTCTAAGGTTAGTGCCTCACTTCATCCTCCTTATCCTCTTCACGGCTTGCTTCTTTTGCTTGTTTTCCATTTCCAAACCCTTTCTCCTCTTCACCTGCTTCCTCACTTTCTTTCTCTTTTGTTGTTCCTCCATTTTCCTTCTTATCTATTTTGCTATTTCCCTCCAGTCCATCTTCGCCTTCTATCTCTGTCATTATTTCCCCTGAAAACAACACAAAAATAATCAATAATTAAACATTTAAACAATGAAAGCCTTTCATGTAATCAATCTCTATTCATACAGAATTATCAATGTTCATCCAAAATGAGGTCAAAGTACTACAAACATTAATCATCAAAACCAATTGAACAATCAATTTTACATCCTAAAAAAAATTCTATCGCAAAAAATATTGCCAACACTATATCTAAAGAAAATGGCAAAGTTCAGTGTCTTGATAATTGCAAGGTCTTCTGACTTTCAGGCCAGCCTCACCCAGTTGACTCAGCTGAGTGTGAGTACTGCAGCCACCTGTAGTAAAAGTTGGGTGGAAAGGAGCCAACCACTTTATCAAACCATCCCTACAACTTGCCAGGTATTTTCATCTCCATTTGTATATGGGACTAACTTCAAGCTTTTTGGCTGCGTCACAAACTCAGCATGTGAACCTCCAAAACCAACCAGACAGGTAGGACATACAAAAGACCAACAGACCTTGGAGTGCTGTGAGTCCCTTGTCGACCTCCTCCCACAGTTTAGCCTGGTCTGGATCGTCCTCCAAGTCCCCCTCGGCCTCGTCTCCACTTATGCCATCTTCCCCTGGAGGACAGGTAGGTGTTGAAGTAAACAATTAGAGGATGCAAGAAATTTAAGATTGCTGATGGCAGCACAGGAGAGAAGGGGGTAAGGGAAAGACAAAGAAGAAAGACAATTAAGCTTTAATGTACATAATATCAACATGAATGAAGTATAAGACATCTTATAAAAATATCAATAATAAAAAAATAAAAGCACTAACACAGCCAATTTCTTAACTACAATATTTGAAAAAAGAAAAGAAATATATACAAAGGGGAAAAAATCCAAACAATAACATAGGAAACTAGCAAATCAAAAACACATCAAAAAAGCTTACATGGTGCGAAGCTGGGTGTTGGTCATGGTAATGTGACAGGTGGTCAAAGGAGCGCAGTGCCTCTGTACAGCACGGGACCCTAATGAGGAATCAGCTCGGATGATTTTGTAACACAGGCTGCAGAAGTAGGCCTCAATCCGGCGCACATACTCAGTCCTGTGAAAGACAAATATTTACTTTTCCTTCATGCTGGTTCAAGTAGATAGACTGGATTAATTGTATCCGGTTTCTGCTTAAAATCTAATAATTTTGGCAAAGAAATTAGGTTATATGGACAATTATTGTAATGGTCAGTAGTTAATATTTGCATAATCCACCCAAAACTTTTTAAAAAGGAAATTAAGCATATCTTTTAAGAGGGGAAAAAAAGTATCAAAGAGACAGACAAACACTAAAATATCAAGATTAAGATACTAAAGAACATCCCATTTCCCTGCCCATTCCTTACCCAGTGGCTGATGCTCCTCTTCATCCTCGTCATCATCCTCCTCTGGCTGATCTTTGTCCCAGTCTGACTCCATGGGAATGTCCTCCTCCTCATCCTCATCCCCCCGGTCATGTGCCCTGTGCCTCTTGCCCTTGCTGCTGCCCACATTTCGACCCCTGCGGCCATACTGCAGTTCATCCTTGCTCCTGTAGCGCCCATGTCCCTTGTTGCGGTTGCTGCTACTCTCCGACTCGTCTAGGTCCTCATCTTCATCCTCGTCTCCTGTTGCAGCTTCCTTTTCTGCGGCCTCCACAGCATCAATGCCCCCTGTGATCTCCTCATGCTCTGATCCCACCTCTTCATCATCTGCAAGGAGTCAGTCATTAGATTACATGCATTACCAAGTCGACCCTTTTGAGCATAAATTGTGAGAGTAAAATGTAAACATTCAATATCCAATGCACTTGTATTACTGACGGTAATACACTGTATCCTTGCACAGACTCTATATTGAATAAAAACTAAGATAATAATAATAATAATAATAATAATAATAATAATAATAATAATAATAATAATAATAATAATAATATAATAATAATAATAATAATAATAATAATAATAATAATAATAATAATAATAATATAATTATTATTATCATTATTATTTTTTTTTCTTTTTTTTTCTTTTTTTTTTAATATTCAATTTTCTGTAATACAACCTGCACTGCCACTTATGGTGGCCAGGAATAGGATGCAGAGCATGGAAATGGTGTCCTCCCTGCAGCTGGTGTTCTGCAGTCATGGCTCACAAACACTACATTCCACTCTCATTTCTGATGATATCTAAATACCAACGAGTCTAATCACCCTTCAGGAGGTTTGTGCACTTGAATTCCTTGGGATTTTTTTTTTTTTTTTCTTTTACATTATCAAAATTATTGAGATTAAGCACTTCACAGTGGACAGGACATATAAGTCTATATATCAGAAATCCTAAGAAATAATCATATGTTGTACTTCTAAAAATGTATGAAATTACATGACTAAAATCGCCAAAAACAACTACAGAAAACCCCTCTATACAAGACAATCTAATTTTCTTCTTTATTGGCTTCTGTCATCATGACTATGAAAAAAAGGTTTAAAAATCCGAAATGATAAATTAATAAATGAATAAATAGAATAACATTAAAATCAATAAACAAGATGGTGAACTTTATCCTTTTATCATTCCTCTGACTGTTAATTTCCATCACAGTTAAATTCAGCACATTTGCCATGTCTATCCAATGTACTTAAAAGTAAGAGATGATGATAGTGAGGATTAAAAAAATAATGATACAAATAAATAATTTCCAATTTAATAGTTTATCAAGCTAAACTGAAAACATGAAAATTTTTCAAACAGTGGAAGACCTGAGGAGTTCGCATAAAAATGTTACTTCCCTTCTGAACCAGATAATTTCTGGCTTCCATCTCCTCTTTAAGCCATAATCATTATACTAAGTGACTTACTGTTGCCCAACTGACGAATAAGTTCCTAATAAATACAGTAACTATAAATGGGCATATACCTCTCACTCTCTAAGACAAATCTTACAACTCAGTCAAGATGCAACTTTGCAACATATGTCAAACTTACCATCTTTCCCACTGAGTCCAGTGTCATGAAGTTAGCCAAGTCGAGGTCAACGCCCTCCTCCTCCTGGTTGTGGTTCTCATTGCGTCGGCTGCCACCCTGACTGTCAATAGTTGCTGTCCTTACCTGCAACGAGCCCTGTGTTATGTATGTAATCTTATCACTTGTTCCAAAACATGTAGGAATATTATAATCATGTATATATTTCAATATATATATCAAATTCCAGAATGGGTGGGGATGTGTGCGTGTGCTCATGTATAGTTTACTCATTCATTGCAGGCATCTTCAGAATGAAGGAATGTGCAGAAGGCATGAGGGGAAGGGCAAGGAGGGGCAGGGAGGGACAGGGAAAGGCAGGGAGGGACAGGGAAAGGCAGGGAGGGCCAGGAAAGGCAGGGAGGGACAGGAGGGCCAGGGAAATGCAGGGGAGGAGAGGAGAGAGGGGAGGAGAGGAGAGGAGAGGAGAGGAGAGGAGAGGAGAGGAGAGAGGGGAGGAGAGGAGAGAGGGGAGGAGAGGAGAGAGGGGAGGAGAGGAGAGGAGAGGAGAGAGGGGAGGAGAGGAGAGAGGGGAGGAGAGGAGAGGAGAGAGGGGAGGAGAGGAGAGGAGAGGAGAGAGAGAGAGGGGAGGGAGGAGAGGAGAGGAGAGAGGGAGGAGAGGAGAGGAGAGAGGGGAGGAGAGGAGAGGAGAGAGGGGAGGAGAGGAGAGAGGGGAGGAGAGGAGAGAGGGGAGGAGAGAGAGGAGAGGAGAGGAGAGAGGGGAGGAGAGGAGAGGAGAGGAGAGAGGAGGAGAGGAGAGGAGAGGAGAGAGGGAGGAGAGGAGAGGAGAGGGGAGGAGAGGAGAGGAGAGGAGAGAGGGGAGAGAGGAGAGGAGAGAGGGAAGGAGAGGAGAGGAGAGGAGAGAGGAGAGGAGAGGAGAGAGGAGAGGAGAGGAGAGAGGAGAGGGAGAGGAGAGGAGAGGAGGAGAGGAGAGAGAGGAGAGGAGAGGGAGGGAGAGGAGAGGAGAGGAGAGGAGAGGAGAGGAGAGGGAGGAGGAGGAGAGAGAGGAGAGGAGAGGAGAGGAGAGGAGAGGAGAGGAGAAGAGAAGGGAAGGGAAGGAAGGGAAGGGAAGGGAAGGGAAGGGAAGGGAAGGGAAGGGAAGGGAAGGGAAGGAAGGGAAGGGAAGCAAAGGGAAGGGAAGGAAAGGGAAGGAAAGGGCAGATTAGGGGAGGTGAGAAGAGAAGAGAAGAGGAGAGGAGTAGAGAGAAGAGAAAGGAGAAGGGAAAAAGAAAATAGAAAAAAAGAAGAGAATAGAGAGGTGGTAGGGAGGGAGAGGGGAGAGGGGAAAGGATGAGGAAAGAGGGAGGGGAGGAGGTAGGCATGGACACAAGAGGAAGCAGACTTACCCGTAGGTGGTTGATGGAAGCAATGTGATGCTCATACACCATACGGCTTGGGAAAGTGATTCTGCATATTCCACATCGAGGATGGGAGATAGTGCCTCTGCATCTGTAGAATGGGACAGGTTGATTAACAGAAAGAATGCGACAGGTCAATTAGCAGTAAAATGTCACGTATTCCAAATTTGTAATGGTTAAATATAAATTAACAACATCCTCTGAGACTTCTTCCATACATTACATTGTAACACTTTCCAATGACTAAACTCAGACCAGTGATGAGATGTCCTATATGATAAATATGACTGCAGACTTAGGCACCAAGTGTTTAAGTTTGCTAAAATAAAAATATAATCACGCATTTGTAGACTAGAAACCTGAAGTCATTTCGAGACACAGATAAGGGGCAATTTTACCAAGATGGAAAAAAAAGAAGAAAAAAAATAAATACAAAAACTCAGCAACATTTCAACTTACCCGATGTAGCTTGCTTCTGCTGTGGTGGCTTATGCCGTCACTTGAGTTTTTGCCCAGACACTTGAAAGCTAGCTTGCATGTACTGCAGAACCTGGGGTTAAGGCAAGGAGCAAGAGAAATACAATCAGAAACAAACTAAATTTGAATATTATCTCAATCATTTACAAATTATTTTCTGACCCTTTTAAATATCTTTATCACAGTTAACGGTAGTTTCTGGATATGATATACCCCTTTCCTTTATGCAAGACTAATACAACCCTTTTTACCACAAGTGCTCACAAATTTATGGACTTCAGTTTGCCTATACAGGTAATACTTCTGCATATATTTTAACTTCTCATATAGTTACATAATGAAGCTGCTAAAGATTTATACTCGACAACTGATTAAGTTGTCAACTTGAAGCTTTTAAAGCTTTTCAAAACACAGTGATAAAACAATATTCTGCATGCACTCATCTTATCACAAACAACAAAATTGACATTATGAATGTGACCTTTGTAAAGAGGAGTATATTTAGATTCCTATTTATGTGGTATTTGACACCTACAGTTTCTAAAACAACCAAAAACGAAGAATATACTGCAACTCAGGAGTATATTTTATAGTTCTACATTCATTTTACATTTTCCTTTGACATGAGAATAAGAAAGTTCCACATAATGATATTGATGTTATCATACTCTATTACAGCCACACTATCTATTCAACCCATACGGAATTTGTTTACATGAATGTCCAAACATCTCACCATGTCAGTAAACAGCCTGCTACCCCACTACTCCTAAAACATTTTCTAAGTGCTTCATGTGTTTAAGTGAATTACAAGAGCATTATTCTAAGTCTAACTAGCAGTAACTCCGGTCTATTTCTTGTTCCTCAAAATCATTTCAAGATACAGCATTTGAAAGTTATGGGAATGTAGTAGAAACAAGAGCAACTTACCCTTGCTAAATGGTGGTATCCACTCTCCTAATCTCTCCCCCTCCCTGTGTGCTGCCTCACTGTGCTCCCTTCATTTCAAGCAAAGCATTAGTTTTCAACATAAACTTGAAAATGACCTAAGCCACAGCAATAGGGTTTAGTTATGATGGGTTGTGGTTACAACTGTAAGCATTGTACCTTCCAAATAATGATAATGATGATTTCAAACACTGCTAATGTTGTACCATATTTTTAACATCGAAGAAGACTTCTAACTGGATTCTGATATTGTTATGATTTTAGGCCACAGGTTCCAAGTAACACCTTGAGCAAAATACATTATTTCTGCAAACCATGTGAAAGAATCTCAATTATAATACAAAAGTGTAAGAAAAAGTAAGGGTAAGATGACTGAATAACAAAATAAGCTATTTGCATGCAAGAAATGAGAGTGATGAAAGGGGAAAATATCATAATGAAATCTAAAAATCATAACCAATCATGCAATAGCATAAGTTCTACTAAACACAGGGAAACATAGCATTACCTGGTAACAGCTGACTTAAACTCCTCGCCATTCTCTTCTCCACTTTGCCTCGATCTCCTTCTGCTCCTGTTCTGCTGCACCCTAATCTTCCTCAGCACCACAGAGTGCTTCCTAGCCAGCCGGTTCAGCTGCTGTTTGTGCCCTCACTTCCCAAGTGGAACTTGTACTCCTGTGGGAAAATGTTGACAATCTGGTAAGTTTGTTGACATCTACATCTTTTAGGTTCTTACTGTTTAATATGTATGTATGTATGTATGTATCTTTTTTCTTCTTTCTTTTTTTTTTACTGAAGGACAGGAAATGAGTCTTCTTACAGTTTTACATACATATATAGATATTTTTTCTGCTAGACAGGAAATGAGTCTACTTATAAACTTTTCAAGCAATACCATAAAGGAGTTTATTATTCTTTCTTTGCTTCAACCTAAGGTTAAATTCTAATGTGCATAATGCAATGACAGTGTCTATTTGTAGTAAATAATATATTATATTGTCTCTAAGCTTATGCTTAATGCAGTCTTGTAAGGAATCCAAATAGTGATATGTGGAATGCGGAGGACACTGACTCTGCTGTATATACAATTATATTCTATCAGCTATGCTAGGCCGAGTTGATAATACAGATTTTCAATGTTAATTTAGGGCATATACAAAAAGAATGAATCCACATATTAAAGGGTTAGTCTGTGTTGGCCTAATATAAGATAACTTAAATTCAACCTCAAATACATCTTCACCATAATGCAAAGAATACATTGTCTTCCCTAATCACTTCACCATCAATGGCAAATTTGTGGGATACAAGGTAAATACCTCGATAAGGCTGGTTATCCTGCTAACTGCATTGGATATTATTCTTTCAGCATCTATGCCTGTATCTACATCCTTAGAATTAAAACATATGAATGGGGAAGCAACATCTTTCTGGCATGCAGTATTTTGCTAACATTTGACATGTAAATCTGTCTAAGTATTCAACAATATGGTATTACATTGAAATCTTCTTTTAATTTTTTTTATTTTCCTTATTCATAATCTATTATCATGAAGTTTAAGCCAATTAACATTAAAGTAAAAGCAATGTTTACACTTTGAATGTAATAAAATTTATCAGTTCATAGGATTTTACAGCTGAGCCCTAAACTTCATTAACCCCTACAATCTGGATACAGTTACGGTCTCGTCATGGAAAAATCTGGGTCAAGGGCCGGGTGATGTGAACACGCCGTCTTCGGGCAAATTGTCTGAGGGTAGGGTGATGCAAACTTGCTGTCAAAAGCAAAGGCCAAGGTGACGGAAAAGACTCGCCACAAGTGCAAAAACCTCTTGGAGCATGATCTGACTCGTTTGGCACTTAGAAGGGGTCTTTAGCATTATTCCATCAATTACAAATGTAGAATGTAACGTGTGTAAGCACGACTTGAAGAGTGCCAGCTCCTGGGAGGACACCATTTCCTGCGGCGTTGAATTTATTATGGAAAATTGAAAATTACTAAAAAATTAATATGACAAAATTAACCAAATGTTTCATTTTTTTTTTCTCTTGCACTGAGTCATTTACTACTTAGAGAGATGATATGGAGTCTGTGCAAGGAAAATAAGCTATTACCATCTAGATCAAGCAAATCAAGACAAATATGGACATTGGAAAATGGCAAAAAGGCTAAAAAGTTTACACAAAATAACTTTGCAAAGGGAGGCACATATTGTTGTCACACAAGCAAACAAAACAAAAATTTGATGGATGCATTAGTTTCTAAAATCAAAGCACAGAAATGTCAACAGGATTTGGGAGTCATTTTCTTGCTTAAAAAAAGAAAAACAATAGTTGATATGTTATGATGGTATGTGTCATCAAGCCATAGTAGTTCATTTCTCTTCCTTTTTCTTTTTCTGTCAATAAATATTAGTTTGATTTTAAACAATATAAAAAAGTGAACTCCCCTTGTAAGATTAAGTTTCATATCAGAGTCAATAACATCATGAAATTAAAAAACATTTCATTTGACGTATTACATGCATTCCTTCCTCCTAGATATATCTGAATTAGAATACTTGATTAGAAGCTCCTACCTTGAAGTAATGGACCTCTGGCTTGGCAATGTGGACATCTGAGTTCGACAAAGAGGACCGGCCACTCGCGTCCTCACATGGCCTCACTGTTCACAGCTCGCTCCCATCAGCACGGATGGTGACCTGCACTCCGCTGGGCCCACTTCCCCTCTCATTGCCATTACCCCTGCAGCCACTCGTGGGACGTCGTGGCCTTCCTTGGGGCCCTCACTGTGGTGCTCCTGTCACGCGGTCTGTGTGGGTTGAGGCAGCACCAGAGTCGTTTTTCGGCAAATTCTTCCCTGTGAGGACTGCCTCCAGCCTCATGCTCTCCATTCTGATAAATGTTAGACACATTTTTCATAGGGTTTTACGGTGGTGGGAGTTTAGTTGAGATTGTTTTGACTGAGAAAAAGCAATGTAGATACACACCTTGACTAATAAGACTAATTCTGAATGGTTATTTCAATTTGCAAAAGCTATGATCAAATACACACACATAAAAAAGTCTAAAAAATTTAATTACATAGCTGAATGCAAAGCACTTTCACATAAAGGAAAACAAAGACAAAACATAAATGCAAGATAGTACAGTGTAAGAGAGAAGTCATAATAATGTCTCCTCATCAAATATATAAATGAAAAAATAATAATTGGCCTTATCACACCCATCATAAAGCTTCAGCCATCCTCCAACACATCTCTCTCCTTATATCATCCTCCCTACACTTTCTCAGTCCCCCCCTCTCCCTCCCCTTCCCTCCCTCCCTCCTCCCTCCTCCTCCCCCTCTCCTCCTCTCCCTCTCCTCCCTCCTCCTCTCTCTCTCCTCTCTCTCTCCTCTCTCCTCTCTCTCTCTTCTCTCTCTCTCTCTCTCTCTCTCTCTCTCTCTCTCTCTCTTCTTCTCTCTCTCTCTCTCTCTCTCTCTAAATATGTACATATGAATAGTTACATGTACTTTCTTTTTACCCTTTCTCCCTGCTCCTACCATCCCTTCCTCTGTTATTTTCTCTTTACTATCTTTTCATCCTCACTATATTTCAATCCTTTTCCTAGTCTCTAATTAATTTTCATTCCATCTCAATCTCAACTTCTACACCCTAAACTAGTGGTTTCTACAGCTTCCCTCAATTACTTAAAACACCTGTGCTTATCCCCTAACCCATATGTATCAATCCCTATCAGCTGTGACACATCAAGCTTCTGATCAATCAACCATTAATATAAAGTTACATTTTACTCAAACAAAGCTTTATACCAAGAAAACTATGCATTTTTAGTTCAAACATGTTCAACGTTTCTTCAGCAAAACCTATTACCCCCTACCTTAAAAAAGCAACAGCATAATCATAATCAGATAAACGTACACAACACCAACACCATAAATCACAATTAACAATGTGCAAGTCAAATAGCTCTATGGACTCAGAAGTTTTAGTACTACTGGTGATATTCTTCATATTCATGACAATCCTCATAATAATTAAGCTAGACATAACTTTATATCTCTGACTGGCACACTGTCAATATAAATAAGGATGGTTGACAATCTACTTTATGTGAATGCATTATACAGCCCCACTCAATTACTTTGCTTTCAATTCCTCTGTCATTACCAATTTCATTCCATTCATCCATCACAATCAATACTCAAGACCTTCATTGTTAAACATTTCTAGGTGTATTCAACTACATTATCAACAGCTTTCATTAATGGCAATGAAAGGCCTTTATCTCCTGCAATGTTATAAAATACATCGTAAATATCTTGAAAACTGAGTAACTAAATGAAAAGTTTATTTCCATTCCATGACAAAGATATTTGGATAAAATACTTAGCTACCATTGATCTGAAATATACTTATTCCTTGTGCATCCAACCGTCCTCCTTCTACCCTTATGGTAGGTTGAGTTCTTGAGGGGAATGTGGCAACCAACCGGGGTCATTCTTTCACTTTTCTTCCAACTGAGGATGTTCTATAATGTTCTAGCTCAGTCAACAGTTCATGAGTTCTTTGTTCC
>NW_020869543.1:94362-106862 GCF_003789085.1 Penaeus vannamei | reverse complement strand
ACACACACACACACACACACACCCGCGCACACAGATCGAAGCAGAGATAGAAAAGAAAAAATATGTAGAGAGAGGAAATGAAATAAAAAAAAAAAAACGAAAAAAAAACTTGCCGAAAAATATCGAGAGGCCACCTCATCACCCTGGCTCTGGTGCAACCTGCAAGTGCTTCGTTCAAGGTGAGCAACCTGCAACACAGAGAGAAAAGAATAGGAAGAGAGAGAGAGAGAAATGAATCTAAAGCGAGTCCTTCTATTCCGGCTAAGACGACGTCGGGGGGGGGGGGGGGTGAGAAGGGAAGAGGGGGTGAGGGGGGGGGAATGGAGGATGGGGGGGGGGTGATGAGAAGGGAAGAGGGAGGGGGAGGGGGAGGGGGAGTACATACCTGAAGATGAAATAGGTTGCGACACAAAGGCCTTTTTATATTTTTTTTCTTTTTTTTCATCGCACAGAAGTGTTATTTCTTCCCCTTTACATTCCTCCTCCCCCCCCCTCCCCCCCCCTCCTTCCTTTATCTGTCTTTGATCTCAAAACAAAAACCTCGTATGTTTTAACAAGGTGAGTTTTGTTACCTCTTTATCCAACATCTACCTCTAACCAGTATGGCGAACGTAAACAATGCAGCAATGTGTTTCTCCCACTGTAAACAAGCCAATGTTTTTTTGTTTGTCTGTTAGTTTTTGACTTTGTTTCTTCTAAATGAACAAGGAAATTTGATCTTGATGCGTATGTCATACTCATATTTTTTGATATATTTGATACATTAGACTGATAAGATACAAATTCATGAAGTTTTCGTGTGTTTTTTCATGTATATAAGATTCATCCATTCAAATTAAATCTGTAACTTTTTCAGAGAATACCATTTCGTTTTGAAAATATCTCTGTCTTTCTTTCTGTGTATGTATGCGTGTACACCCACACGAACACACACACACGGAGACAGACAAACATGTGTCCTGTATATATGTATATGTATATGTGCCCATGTACGTCAGTGAATATATGCAGCAGGTATGATATATATATATTGCGTGTGTACCCTTGTTCGTATAGCTGCAGGTGTGTAGGTGGGAGCTTCTGCATGTAAACGTGTGTAAGTAGTTCCACGTACAGTAGATACACATATAAGGTCTTTGCGTGGCAGTGGGGTGTCGTGTGGCATGGGTAACTTCGGGTACACTCTGAAGGCGGTTCTGTTGGGAGAGAAAGATAGAGAGATAGAGAGAGATAGAGGGAGGTAGAGAAAGAAAGAGAGAAAGAGAGATAGAGAGAGACAGAGGGAGGTAGAGAAAGAATGAGAGAAAGAATGAGTAAAAGAAAGAGAGAATGAGAGATAGATAGAAATAGAGGGAGGTAGAGAAAGAAAGAGAGAAAGAATGAGTAAAAGAGAGATAGATAGAAATAGAGGGAGGTAGAGAAAGAAAGAGAGAAAGAGAGATAGAGAGAGATAGCGGGAGGAAGAGAAAGAAAGAGAGAAAGAAAGATAGACAAAGATAGACAGAAAGAAAGAGAGATAGAGAGAGACAGAGGGAGGTAGAGAAAGAAAGAGAGAAAGAATGAGTAAAAGAAAGAGAGATAGAGAGAAATAGAGGGAGGTAGAGAAAGAGAGATAGAGAGAGATAGCGGGAGGAAGATTAAGAAATAGAGAAAGAGAGATAGAGAGAGGGAGGTAGAGAAAGAAAGAGAGAAAGAATGAGAGAAACAAAGTTACTTGCACGTCGGGGTCGGGAGGCGAGGTAAGCACCGATAAGCAATTTCCGGGGAGGATGAAACGACATCAATTGCAAGGTCGTTCGTCTCTCGGTCCACGACTTTTTCCTCGTTCGTAGAGGCTAATAGGTGTAGTTTATTGTATTTCTGGCTTCTTGGCTTCTTCAGACTTCCGTTCATTTCTAGTTTTCAAATGGATACTGTGGGATCTATCTGTCTATCTATTTGTCTATCTATACATACATCTGTGTGTCTGTGTGTATATATATAGATAAAACATATATGTGTGTATGTGCATCTATACATATATGTGTGTGTGTGTATTATATATATATATATATATATATATATATTATATATATATATAATATATATAGTATATATAGTATATATATATTATATATATACATATATATATCACTATTATATAATATATATATATATTATATATATATATATATATATATATATGTATATATGTAATGTATGTACATGTATACACACATACATATATATATATATATATTTATAGCTATATATGGTGTATACATATAGCAGTAGATATATATTATGTGTGTGTGTGAGTGTGTGTGTGTGTATGTATGTGTATATTTATAAAAGAGCAAAGACTTTCCGAACCTTTTGCCTTCATTGGATACCATTCGGTTCAAAATGCATTCACACGCCAAGCGAAAATGGCCGAACAGGTTTTTTTTTCGCTTAGGAAATGACACCTCCAGGATGTGAATTAACGTCAAAACAGGATTCGTTGTCAAAGAGTACAGGCAAGCTTCCACGATATATATTCCCGTTTGTTGTATCTTGTAGATTTTATATGATTTGCTTTTGATCAATGATGACAATTATTATTAATTACTTATTGTTAGTTATTATTAATTTATTATTATTTAACATGATTATAAAGATTCATCATGGACTTCTTTGCAGTCATAATGGACATGAATCCTGGAACTGTGTTTTTAATGGGAATTTTATTCTTGTCTCTGCAGGAATGTTCAGCAGATATTGAATTATGATTTATATAGCTTCTTTCGCTCTCTCTCTCTCTCTCTCTCTCTGCTACATTCTCAATCTCATCATCTCCTCTCTCGCTCTCTCATGTCTTCTCAATCTCTCTCTCTTCTCTCTTCTCAGGATCTACTCCGATACTCTCTCTCTCATCTCTCCTCTCTCTCTCGTCTCCTCTCAGTCGTCCTCTCGCTCTCTCTCTCTCTCTTTCTCGCCTCACGTAATCTCATCTCTCTCTCTCTCCATCAGTAGGAGTATAAAAAGCTAAAGATCCGATTATTCTTGCAATATCCCAGCTTCAATGCATAATTGTGTACATGACCTCCAATGACCCTTAATCTAAAGCAAAAAAAAAGGTCAACAACTCGGTAAAAGGAGGTCAAAGCTCAAACCCGATGCACGTACGCATAAAAAAGCGCTGGACAATGCACAACTATGCAATGAATTGACAACTAGGGCGTGATCAGGGGAAGAGTCACGATCATAGGAGGTCACAGGGTGGGTGTGGCGTGATACGAAGAACCACCCAAGAGATCATCTCATATAGCAGAGTAGAAGACAAGGTCAAGAACAAGAGTCTAAATCAGAGTATCTGGGTCACTTTTATTATGGGCGGAAGATAGAGGGGGGGGCGGGTATGAATAAAGCATCTCATTCGATAATGATACTTGTTTTACGGTCATGCTCGATGTGCGTGAAAATGTGTACGTGTTTGTGTGCTGTGTCCAAGGGGATGGAGGGTGGAAATGGAGGGGGTATCTCCATGTATGTGTGTGTGTTGTGTGCTGTGCTGTGTGTGTCTGTCGCGTGTGTGTGTGCGTGGTGTTGTCGCCGTGTGGTGTGTGTCGCGTGTGCTGTGTGGGTGTGTGCTGTGTGTGGTGTGTGTTGTGTGTCGTGCTGTGTGTGTGTGTGTGTCCTCGTATGAGTATATATGCTATGGCTAACACTCAAACAAGGTTTTGATATGACTCTTTGCTTCAAAGCTAACATAGCATTCTCATAACTTCATCATGATCTTACCCGCAGATAGTACCCCCCGCCCACCCCCACGGAATAATAGAAAATGATAAATCGAATAAGAAAATCGCATTGCATCTCGGCGGTGTCTGACTGTGGCAATTTATGGTTCTGAAGGATACTCGAAAGCAATATCCAGTTACATTAGGTTGTAATTTTTACAATTTCGGGATTTTTTTGGTTTCTTTACTCTCTTTTTTTGCAGTTAATCAATGATATGAATTCTGAAATATGTTTTAAGATTGGGTAAGTGTTTTATTCTCTGGTCTCTGCATGGAAAATGGTTCGGGAGTTGTATTGGAATTATGAATCTCACTATCGCTTCTCATTCCTCTCTCCTCTCATCTCTCTCTCTCTCTCTCTCTCCTCGTCTCATGCTCTCTATCTTCTCTCCTCTCCTCTCTCTCTCGTCTCACTCTCGCGCTCAGCTCTTCCTCGGGCACTTTCTCACCCGCCGCACTATTTTTGGCGGACTTCCCCCTCCTCTCTCTCTCTCCCTCTCCTCTCCCTCCCTCCTCCCCTTCTTTCCCTCGTCTCTCTCTCTCTCCCCTCCTTTCTCTTCTCTCTCCATCTCTCTCTCTCTCTCTTTCTCCATCAGATCTCCTCTCTTCTCGTCTCCACTGGCTTCGCGCTCTTTCTCTCTCTTCTCTCGCCCTTTCTTTCTCCCCCCTCTCTCTCTTCTCTCTCGTCTCTCTTCTTCTCTCTCTCTCTCGTCTCTCCTCCTCTTCTCCTTCTTCTCTCTCTCTCTACACACACACACACACACACACACACACACAGCCGTGGAACACACATCCACACAGCACACACAGCACACACACACACAGTTGCACACACACACAAAAACACAACACTACAATTGTATTTCACATCACACACGCGGGACGACAGACACAACACGCACACACGCACTCAGTCTCCCTGAATGCGTTCCTTCCTCACACATCCCTTCATGACTGATGCAATTTACCGGCCAATTTTACGCGACTTTACGCAAATTTACGCCAATTTACCGCATTTACGCCAGTGTCTTATTGCAAACCACCGTGGGTCCCTCTTGGCGTTGCAATCTTTCTGCGGTTTATATCTTGTTCGTCGTCCATTTTTTCCGAGGAAATTAAGCGGTTCTAACATGGGCTCTCTTGTAGCTTTTTCTTCCTTACGTGTTTGTAACTGTCTGTCTCTCACACAGTCTGTCTCTCGTGTCTGAGTCTCAATGATCAAATCACTCTCTCTGGTTTGGAATCTCCTCTCTCTCTCCGTCTCTCTCTCTCCTCTCTCTCTCTCTCCTCTCTCTTCTCTCATCTCTCTCTCTCTCTACTCTCTCGCCTCTCTCACTCTCTTCTCGTCGTCTCTCTCGTTCTGGTTTGATTCTCCTCGCTCTCTCATCTCTCGTCTCGTGTTTTGATGTTCTTCGGCGTTACCTTCATGCTTTTATTCTCCAGACTCACCCTCGTCTCTTAGCCCGGTGACGAGGAAGGAGGGGGCGAGGGCAGAGGCACGGGAAGTATCGGCTCGCCCGTGGAGGTGCTAATCATTGGCAGGAGACTCCAAGCAAACATACATCCTTCACTCATACATCCTATATCTGTCAAGCTCTTTGGCCGGATGAGGTTCATCACATGACGGAGTCGTGCAGGCAGGAAGCGAGAACGTCACAGAGGAAAGGAGGCTCGTCTCGATGCCTCGTTGATTCTCGGACGCAATATCCAGAAGTAAAAATAACAATTCACAGGAAAACACAAACAAAACCACGTCCAAACACCCTCTCTGCCTTCTCCATGCCGAGACAAAAAACAAGAAAAAAGAGGAGGGGGTGGCGTGGAGAAAGACCTCACAGGAGGGGGAGGAGAGCGGAGGCACGCTTACATCAACATAGGACTTCTCAATCTGGTATGTTGATGAGTAAGACTACTGAGGAGGCGGCTGCGAGGGAAATTTTGCTATTTTTTTAATTTTATCAGCACAACACTGAAAGCGTTGCCGCGTGGCCAACGCTCGCGCTCTGACCGCCTTGCACTCTCCTCTGTTCCTCGATCCTGCCCCGACGGCTCTCGTCCCTCCGCTGCTCCGTCTCGTCGACTCCTCTCTCCGTCTGCTCCGCGGTCCCCGTGTGTCTGGGCACCATGTTGTCGCTCTCTCTCTCCTCTCTCCCCGCCTCCTCTTTCCAATCAGTCGTCTCGTCTCACGTCTGTGCGCGCCTGGCGCTCCTTTTTTAATAACACAAAAAATTTGTTGAACGATTTTTTTCTTCTCCCGCAGCGCATTTTTTTTTAAATGTAAATGTGGCCGAGTTGCGGATCAGCGAGCGCACGAAGGGGTCTAACAGTGCAAACACGGAGAACTATCCGCCGCCTTTCTTTCAGCTCCTAGCTCGCCGGCATACGCGCCGAGGGCGGCGGGGTCGGTGCAGGGTCGGCCAGGCGGGTCGCAGGGATGGTTCCTGGGGCCTCGTGCTCCCGCCGGGTGCGTAAGGCTAGGTGGACTCCTTCATCTTCCACCATCAAATTTGCACCTCCCAAGGAGCTGCTCATCCGCTTTGTTAAGCAGGCGCGGCGACCACCTCCCTCTATCCCGCCCAGCATCTTCCTATCCCTCCCTTCTTGTTGCTTCCCCCCCGCCCGTCTCCCCCTCGGCGGAGAAATCTCCGCCCCGGAAGAGGAAGGAGAGGGTCGTGAGTTTCGGTTCGGCTTCGAACTTGTTCCCGGGTTGCCGGCGGGGAGGCCTAAGGAGGGGAGGGAGGAGGCACGCCGGGGTACTCAACCCACCACACATAGGACGGGCCATGCCTCTGCATCATATATCTCTCCTCTCCGCGTTTCCCGCCGGCCGGGGAGGTTATTCTAGGTTTAATAATTCAAATATATAAGAGTCTCTCGAGTAGGTGAGGGGCTGTGGTCTGTCTCCGGGAGGCGATTGTCTTTGTCGCGTCACTCTCTTCCCCTCTT
Organism: Penaeus vannamei; assembly: GCF_003789085.1. Classification (NCBI taxonomy): domain Eukaryota; kingdom Metazoa; phylum Arthropoda; class Malacostraca; order Decapoda; family Penaeidae; genus Penaeus; species Penaeus vannamei. Next base: position 100,155 of record NW_020869543.1, on the reverse strand, counting down.
CTTCTTGTGCGCCTCCTCGGGTTAGGAGGAGCCTCGTTTCTCGGATGGGGCGGGACTACGTCTTCCCCCGGGTTCAGGGTCCTTGCGTCTTGCTTCTCCGTCCTCTGGTCCGGCTCTCTCTCTCGTCTCTCCTCGCGGCGCCCGCTCTCTCCCGTTCCTCGCTCGGGGTTCCTCTCGTGTCTCTTCCCTCTCTCTTCTCTCTCTCTCCCTCTTCTCTCTCCTCTCTTCGTCTCCTCTCCTCTCTCGTTTCTCTTCTCCTCTCCTCTGTCTATCTGCTATCCTCTATTCTCGTATCTATCTCCATCTCATTCTCTGCCCTCTGTTCTTTCTATCCAGTTATTTCCTCATCTATTTAACTCTAGTCTATTTTCTTCCCTCTCCGTCTTGCTCCGTCCACGTTCTCCTTCTCCTCCTCCTCCTCCTTCCCTCCTCCTCCGCTCCCTCCTCCTCTTTTTTGCATCACCTTTCGTCTTCCTTCTCTGCTTACACGCTCCTCTTCCTCCTCCTCTTCCTTCTTTCTTTCTCTTTTCTCTCTCTAATTCTTTTCTCCGTTCTCCTTCTTATCTATTTATTTTTTTTTATTTTCTTCTTTCTTCCTTGACTTGCCTCCTTTTTGTTAGCGAAAATGCATGCAAGAGGCCCTTTTCATTCCTGACAACCATCTTCTTTCTTCTCTTCTTTCCTATTTTTTTTTTTTCTTGTACTTTTTTTTGTATTTCTAACCTGGCAGTTTCTTATGTTTTTTTTCTATCTTCGTATAATCTTTATTTATTTTTTTCTTGTTTCCTCTGTCTTTTGCGCATTTTGAGGTTTTGCATGAATATTCCACCGCGCTTATTCTTAATTAATTAATTATATTTTTATTATTATTATTTGTTTATTTATCTTTTTTATTTATTTATATTATGCATTTTTTTTTTTTTCTTTGCTTTTTTTTTTTTGTTCTTTTGCTTCTCCGCAGTTAATTCTGTCCATTTTTTTCCTCTTTTCTTCTTTCTTCTTCTTCCTTTTTATCAATTAGTGTGTGAGCTGGTAAGCACGTAGACGATGTTTGTCTCTCGTCATTCGACTTCTTGGATGTCCCTGCATCCCTTGGGCCTATAAAAACTGCTCTCTCTCTCTCTCTGCTCCGGGTGGTTATTCGTCTCTCTCTCTCATGCTCTCTCTCTCTGCGTCTTTNCTTTCACTTTCTTTATCCACAACCCTCTTAGCTGCCCCTATTTCATGTCTTTCTTTCTTACTTTCTCGCTCTCGTTCTCTCATTCTCATTCGTACTCTGTCTGTCTGTCTCTTTCTATCTCTTCCCCTCTCCTTCTCTCTTCACCTGTCCCCTCTCCCCCTCTCCCTTTCTCTTCCCCTCTTTCCCCCCTCCTTTTCTCTCTCTCCCTCCCACTCCTTTTCCCCTTCTCCCCTCCCCCTTTTTCTCCCATTACCCTTCTTCCCTTGTCTTACATTTCACAATTCTTTATCCTTGTGCTTCATTTCCCCTCTTCATTCACCTCATGTCTCGTCTTTTTTCTCCCTCTTCCTCTTCCCCTCCTCTCTCTCTCTCTCTCTCTCTCTCTCTCTCTCTCTCTCTCTCTCTCTCTCTCTCTCTCTCTCTCTCTCTCTCTCTCTCTCTCTCTCTCTCTCTCTCTCTCTCTCTCTCTCTCTCTCTCTCTCTCTCTCTCAACCCTTCTTGCGTGGAACTGACACACATTCACACAACAAAGAACTGTCAACACTTGTCAATAACTGTCAGCACCTGCCCCACACCTCGACGTGTTTGTGTTCGTATTTATAGGTGTTGTGTGTGTGTGTGTGTGTGTGTGTTGGTGTGTGTGTGTGTGTGTGTGTGTGTGTGTGTGTGTGTGTGTGTGTGTGTGTGTGTGTGTGTGTGTGTTGTGTGTGTGTGTGTGTGTGGTCGGTGGGTAAGTGAGGGTGTGTGTGTGTGTGTGTGTGTCTGAAGTGCGTGTGTGTATGTGTGAGTGTGTGTGAGTGTGTGTGTGTGTGTGTGTGTGTTAGTGTGAGTGTGTGTGTGAGTGTGTGTGTAAGTGTGTAAGTGTGTGTAAGTGTGTAAGTGTGTAAGTGAGTGTGTAAGTGAGCGAGTGAGTGCGTGAGTGAATGAATGGATGGATGAATAAATGAGTGAATGAATGAACGAATGGGTGAATAGGTGAATGAATGAAAGAATGAACGAAAGCGTGAGTGAGCGCGTGCGTGAATATGTGTCCGAGTATGACCCAAATCATACACGTGTTTCGTTAATGCGTGCTTACTATTACCCAAACCCACTCGCATGACAATGCCCTCATCCCTGTATTTCCATGAGAAAGAGAGAGAAAAAAAAAACATGAAAAAAGAGGAAAAGACGATGGAAAAAAAGCTAATAGACCGTTTCCGTCACTATCCTGTTAAGAGCTAATTGCCTTAATTGTGATAGCCTTGTACCAACCTTTTACGCGGAGGAAGGGGAGGAAGAAGAGGAAAAGAGGAGGAGAAGAAGGAGAGAGAAGAGAGAAAGAGTGGAGGAGGAGGAGGGTGAAGAGGAGAATGTGGAGGAAGTGGAGGAGGAGGGGGGAAGAAGAGGAAGAGGTGGAGGCGGAAGAGGATGAAAAGGGAGCGGAGGAGGAGGAAGAGAAAGAGGAGGAGAAAAGAATATGGGAAGGAGGAGGAGGAAGTGGAAGAAGAGGAGAAGGAGAAGGAGGAGGAAAAAAGAATAAGAATAAGGGAAAGAAGAAGAGGAAGAGTAGGAGGAAGTGGATAAAGAGGAGGAAGTGAAGGAAGAGGAGGCAGCGGAGGAGGAGGAGGAAGAGGAGGTAGTGGAGGAAGAGGAGGTAGTGGAAGAAGAGGAGGCAGTGGAGGAGGAGGAAAAGGGGGAAGTGGAGGAAGAGAGAGCAGTAGAAGGAGAAGGAGAAGAAGGAGTAAGAAGAGTGAAGGAAGAGAAAGGGGCGGAGAAGAAAAAGGAGGAGAAGGGGAAGGGGGGGGGTGTGAAGAAAGACCGCGGCGCCTGAATAAGATTACACCGTGTAATTACAGGTAATGATGGCAACAGGTGTGGAAAAAATAGAAACAGGCTAGAATTCCGACATAACAAACACGGGGGGAGTTTTACGCTGTTATGCTGGTATGTTGGTCAATATGGCGAAAGGGTGGGAAGGGGATGGGCAAAGGGGAGGGGAAGAGAGAAGAAGGAGCGGGAAAGGAGAGGAGAGAGAGGGGAGGTAGGAAAGAAAGAGGATGTTGGGAGGAGGAAGGAAGAAAGGTGTGAGAGAAGGAGGAAAGAAAGGTGTGAGGGAAGGAGGGAAGTTGGGAGAGAAGGAGGAATGTTGGGAGGGAGGGAAAGGTGTGTGGGAAGGTAAGGAGAGAGGGAAAGGTGAAATGAATAGGGAGAGAGAGAAGGAACAAGAGAGGAATAAATAAAAAGAGAGGGAAACGCGGAAGGAATAAAGAGAGAGGGGAAGAAAGGAGGAGTGGGAAGGGAAAAGTAAAAACGAGTCAAGCGGCAGGGAGACGAAATGAGAATGGAAGAGGGAGGGCTGTTAAGGGGAATGAAAAGAGGGGGAAGGGACCAGAAGAGAAGTGAGGGAGAGGAGTAATGTGAAAGAGAGAGCCAGACAAACAGTGAAAAAATAAATGGAAATGAAAGATCAGACATAGGCCTATTCAAATTTCCACCAAGCGAGTTTTCCGGCCTTACTGACATAACCGCATGCAGGTAGGTGGTGAACAGGAGGCAACCCTCTTCAAATCAAATTAAATCAAATGGGAACCGGCGGGGATGCTCTGCCGCGTGTGACTTCCAATCACGAGGGCCACTTTGTTTGCAAGCCGCCCGGGAGGAGTCCAGCCCGTCTCGATTTCCTCACGACGCGTTTGTACGACGCGCCCAAGCCACGCCTTTGAGGTCGCCCCACACTCTCTTCCAGCCAGCATTGCCACTGGGCGAGGAGTGATGGGCGGGGTCGGGCTAGGGAAGCGAGCCAAGTGTCCCGGTTTATGCGAGTTACAGGTCCTACGCTACTGCAGACGCTGATTGGACTCACAATCCTGCCAACTGTACCCATGAAGCGACGCAAGGACCTGTTGCAAAAGGCGTTCATACGTGATTCCAAGGCACATAAGAAGAGTCCAGATTTCACTGCCGTAGAGGAAACCACGCAATACCAGACAAGAAACACGTAACAGGATCTCTAAATATACTCTTACTGAGAGTGCTTGTTCCTCCTGCTGGCAGACCAATCCGTCTGCTGCCATCCCGGCCTAACAGCCCAGGCATGAACTACACTAACGAAAGATAAAACCTCGACATGATTCCTATGTCCCCCCCTACAACCACATATCAACTGGACAGATCCCTAAATCCTTGGTCTGGCCATGGTTCCAGCAGGGGCCCTAAAAACAAGGGCTTTGCTTCACTGCCGCTCCTCGGATCTCCACAAACACACGAACAGAAACGTTATCGGCAAAATTCACGACCTGTAACCCTTACATTACCCATCGCTGCCACGCACTGACTGGATTGCAGCTCCCCCGAGCATCCAGCCTGCACAGGAGCTGAAAGGCGTCGCTGAAGGGAGACATCCTTGCCTCAGTCCTTCATTCAAAGGATAGATTAATGAAGCTAGAGATATCCTTGACACGTTGGAATTAGACGCGCAGCACAAAAGCATACAGCACAGGGATAGATTACTGAAGCTAGACACATCCTTGACGTACAGGAGTTAGACGCACAATACAAAAGCATAAAATGAAAGTTACGAGACGAGTAATAACTTATCTGAGCCCTAAGATATCGCAGAGTGATTACCACCGTGTACGTCAGGAGATGAAGGTAAAACATAAATAAAACGGTAAAATGAGACATCCGTTGGGGGAAGAAAGTGAACATGGCAAGGAGGGGATAAGGAGTAAAACCGGATAAATCACAATGGCGATGAAGATAAAATCAGACATAAAGAAGTAGAAGGAAAAAAAAAACATAGATGGCGCGAGGAAAAAAAGAGGTCGAATAAAAAAATGGAGATGGTAGCAAAAAAGATGTAGAGTAAAATCATTCAGATAAGCACCCAATAAAAGCGAAAACAAGGGTAAGGAAATATCGGTAAATATTAATATGGCGCATGTAAAAAAAGGTGAAAAAATGAATAAAAAAAAAAAAAAATGAAAAAGAAGAAAAAATAATACGAAAGTAAAAAAAAAAAAAAAAGTTAATATGACCCAAGACATACCGCGTGTGACGGGTCAGTGTCAACCCCCTCCCCCTCCGGTGCATAATGACCCCGGGGAGATAATGACCGTCCGAGAGTTAATTACGTCCATCTTAAGAGCCGTAATTGCATCCCAGGCGACGGACTGATTCCATTAGGGCGACTTTTCCCTCAATTATGAATTCTAAGGCAAAAGGCCTTCGCTGTTTTCAAGGTGCTTCCCCTGCGCGGCTGTTTGTCCGCCTTGCTTCCCTCGGCGCCATCCTGCGCTCACACACACACACACACACACACACACACACACACACACACACACACACACACACACACAATATATATATATATATATATATATATATATATATATATATATGTATATATGTATATGTATAAATATGTGTGCGTGTGCGTGTGCGTGTGTGTGTGTGTGTGTTTATTATATATATATATATAATATATATATATATATATATATATATATATATATATATACATATACATTATATAAACAACTAAAGAAATACCGTCTGAGTAGAGTAGCAAGACTGAAAAGGATATGAATCAATAAGCGAAAAAAGCCTCGCGCACAAGCGAGGGGAGACCT
>NW_020869543.1:79362-86862 GCF_003789085.1 Penaeus vannamei | reverse complement strand
TAATCAGTATGACTTCAACTCCCAATCCCCTCCCAGTACTCCCCCTACCATTCCCATTCCCTCCACTCCTTTCCCTCACTCCCCCTCCCTTCCCGCCTAATTCCCCACACCCATCCCCCGCCCCTCCCCTAATGCCATCCTCCGTCCACTTCCCCTCCCTCCCCCTTCCCCTTCTCCTACCCTCCCCCGTCCCTTTCCTCACTCCACCCTCCATCCTTCTTCCCCCCTCCCTCCCTTCTCCCTCCTCCCCCTCCCCCTTCTCCTCCAGCTCCTCCCCTTCTCCACCCTCCCCTCCCCTCCCTCCTCTTACCTCCCCCTCATCCACCTACCCCTCCCTTTCCCCTCACCCCTTCCCTCCTCCCTCTCCACCCTCCCTCCCTTCCCCCATCCCCTTCCTCTCACCCCAACCCCCATCTTCTCGCTCCCTCTCTCCGAGACCCGTTATTCTCTTGAGACGTCTAACAGAAAGGGAACAGCGAAAAATAATAACAAAGAAAAAAATACAAAGGAAAACGCAGACAGGAAACAAGTGACGTGACGGGCATGGAAATTATTTTGGAAGAAGTGGAAGAAGAAGACGACGACGAAGACGAAGATGAAGAAAAAGCAGAAGATAGTTGTTTGACATTAGATGCGTCTAAAAGAAAAAAAAGAAGCCGAAAAAGAAGAACAGGAAGAAGAAGAAGAGGAAAAGAAGGAGATGGAGGAGGAGGAAGAAAAAAAGAAAAGGAAGAGAAAAAAAATAACATTAAGAAAAAAGAAAGCGGTGGTGGAGAGAAAAAAAAGAGAAGAATCACGCCCATAAATAAGAAGGACCCAGAAGAGGAAAGAACGGAGAACACGGCGCCCACGCCTCGCCACGCGCTGATCCCGACGTGTCTCCCCGCCCACCGTCCCAGTTGATGATGGCGGCCCTTTTTTTATCCGGAAGCTTATCGTCGCGTATTTCACATCCTCCTCCTTCTTTCCTCTCTCTCTGCCTCTTTCTCGCTCTCTTCTTTTTTATCTGTCTCTTTTTATTTTTTCTTTCTTTCTTTCTTTTCTTTGTCTCTCTTCTTGTTAATCTCTTTTTTACTCTCCCTTTTCTGTATTTTTTTTCTCGCTCTTTATCGTTATCCCTATTTTCTCTTTTTTCTTTGTTCTCTCTCTATCTTTCTTTCCTTTCTTCCTCCCTTCTCTTTATCTATATTTCTTTTTTCTACTTTTCCTCTCTCTGTACCTCTCTCCCCCTCCCTCCTTTTTCCTTCCTCTCTCCCTCACTCACCGTCTTCTCCCCCCCCACCCTCATCAGACCTCCATCTTCCTCTCCTTCTCCTCGTTATCCCTCCTTCTCTCCTTCTCTCCCTGCCATGAGGATGTGGATGCTACTCACTAATCTACCCCGGGGAGGAGCCACGTGCCGAGCGGGACTCACCTGTGGGAGGAGAAAAGACGGATTATTAATGGGTGCCTTTTTGTGTCACTCTGTTGTCATGATTAACGTTATCCTACGTGGAATGTTTACGAATAAAATGGTAAAAAAACGCAAACAAAAAGGTATAATATGACTATACACAAAACACTCACATGTATAAGTTCACAGTTGCTTGCACATTCGTACCCATACACGGCACATACACGGACACACACACACACACACACACACACACACACACACACACACACACACACACACACACACACACACCTTACCCACAATGCACACAGAACACACACACACACAAAACACCAGACACACCACTGGAAGACCCCGCTCAGCCTTGCTCTTTTGAAGGAGAAAAATCAACAGCAGCTTCTATTTTTCTAATTATGTGGGCCTGAATGACCAAGCCGGGAGGGAAAGAGGAAGGGAAGGGAGGAGGAGAGTGAGGGGGGTAAGAGGAGGAGAGTGAGGGGGGGTAAGAGGGGAGGGGAGGGCTTGGGGGTTAGGAAGGGAGGGGGCTAGAGAGGGGAGGAGGAGGGAGGAGGAGGAGGAGGGGGGGTAGAGAAGGAGGAGGTGGAGGAAAGGTGGGAGAAGGAGGAGGAGGAGGAGGAGAGGGCCAGGGGGGATGAAGAGGAGGAGGAGGAGAACAGGGAGGGGAAAGCAGAAAGAGGGGGAAGCGGGAGCGAAGAAAAACAAAAGTAAAAGAGGAAGGATGGGAAGGCAAGAGGCGATGGATGGAATAGTGAGGAAGGAAAGGAAAAGGGAGGAGGAACAAAAGAAAAGAAGAGCAGACGAGGGGAGAGGGTGGAGTAAAAAAAAAAGAGCAACACGGAGAGAGAAGGCGACAAAGGGGAGGAGAAAGGGGAGAACAGGAGAAGGAGGGGGAAAGGAAGGAGAAGGGGAAAGGCACAGGATGGAGTAAAGAAACCGGTTCTTTATTGAAGGACGGAGTTAGATGGAGTACGTCAAGGAACAGGGAACGTCGGGGGAGAAGTAGTATCGGGAGGAGAGGGAGGAGGGAGAGAGGAAGGAGGGATGGAGGGAGGGAAGAGGGGGGGAAGGAGGAGGAGGAAGGGAAGAAGGAAGGAGAAGGAAAGAGGAGGGAGGGAGAGGGCGGAGGAGGGGAGGGGGGAGAGGAGAGGGAGAGGGGAAAACTGAGCAAGGAACTGAAGGAGGGAGGGAGGGCAGGAGGAGGAGGGACCTAAGAGGAGGCAGTGAAGTGGATGGAACACGTAGAATAAGGGAATGAAGAATGGTGAGTGGTGGGGGGGGCGAAGAAGAGCGAGTGGAACGACAGACTAATGAAGGGTTCGGAGAGAGAGAGAGAGAGAGAGAGAGAGAGAGAGAGAGAGAGAGAGAGAGAGAGAGAGAGAGAGAGAGAGAGAGAGAGAGAGAAGAGAGAGAGAGAGAGAGAGAAAGAAATTGATTTAAAAAATATATTTATTTATCTATTGAGAGTGAGTGAGAGTGAGTGAGTGAGTGAGTGAGTGAGTGAGTGAGAGAGAGAGAGAGAGAGAGAGAGAGAGAGAGAGAGAGAGAGAGAGAGAGAGAGAGAGAGAGAGAGAGAGAGAGAGAGAGAGAGAGAGAGAGAGAGAGAATAACATACAAATGTAACAAAAGTTCAATAAATAACACCGCACAGAGAGAAAAGAGAACAAAATGGAGTACTAGACTGGAAACCACAAGGAGCAGGAGCAGGAGTAGGAGTGGGGTAGGGGTGGGGTGGGGGGGTGCGCGATGGGGTGGGGTGGGGGGTGCGCGATGGGGTGAGTGACCGATATATTACGAAAGAGGAGAGGGGGGAGAAGTGAGCGGAAGTGAAGGAGAGGAACTTTCAAAAGGGGGAAACTCTAGTGATAACAACACGCCAACCTCAGAGACCCACGGGGGATGGGGTTGGCTCGGGGACAGAGTACACACGGAGGGGAAGTGGGGGGGGGAGGGGGCTGGCTGGGTCTAAATAGGGGAGGGGGCTGGCTGAGTCTAAAAAGGTTGCTAGCGTGGGCGTCGGGGTTAGGAGGGCTGACTTGTGTGGGCGTGCGGGGTTTAGGGGTTTGGTTGAGTGGGCTGTGGGCGTGGGGTTAAGAGGGCTGACTTGTGCAGGCTGGCTAAGTGGTTGTGAGGCGTGGGGGTTTGGGGCTGGCCGATTCAAAGAGGGGGAGAGGGCTGCTAGAGTGCGCGCAGGGGTTTAGGGCGGGGGGGGGGGGGGGGGCCTGGGTGCGCAATACACAGACCGACTGACCGAGTGCAAATAGGGAGGAAGGAGTTTGCATTGTGCGCACAAAGGGGGGGAGGAAGGAGAGAGACAGAATGCGCACAAAGGGGAAATGAACGAACAAAAAGTGCCACAGGGGGATGAAGGGCGGGCAGAGTTCGCACAGAGGGGGAAGGGGGGGGGGAGGGAGGAGGCAAGCAAACACGGGGGAAACACACGACGACAATGGAATATCTGAACGAACAAGTGGCATGGGACAAACAAACACACGGTGCGGTGGCGAGCGGGTACGAAGGGCCAACCAGAGGGACGTGGCGAGGGGAACACCACGCTGATAGGACGATGACGAGGAAAAGGGGGGAGGGGGGAGGGGGGGAAGTGGGGTTACGGCAGAGAGGATTCATAACAGGTTGGGAGAGAGAAGTGAGAGAGGCGAGCGATAGTCAACGGTAGATGGGGTAAGCAAGGAAGAGAGAGAAGGAAGGGAGGAGAGAAAGAGGGAGAGAGAGAGAAGAGAGAAGAGAGAGAGAGAGAGAGAGAGAGAGAGAGAGAGAGAGAGAGAGAGAGAGAGAGAGAGAGAGAGAGAGAGAGAGAGAGAGAGAGAGAGAGAGAGAGAAGAGAGCGAGAAGAAGGAGATAGTGAACGAGAGAGAGTGAGCGAGCGAGCGAGTGAAAGAAGGTGGGGGTACGGCAGACAGAACTCGTAGCGGGGCGGAAGAGAGATGAGAGAGAGAGGGACCGATAACCGACAGGGGGGCGAGAGCAAAAGGTAGATAAATGGCAGAAGCGGTCAGACGCACTGAGGGTTATCTACTCTGTCTGAGGAAAGTCAAACAGATGGAATTTCTACTCGATTTAGCAACAGATACAAATCAGATACAAATCAATCAATCGGGCGGAGAGGCAGACAGGGAGGAGGGAGGAGAGGGAGGGGGAGGAGGGGGGGAGGGAAAGGGAGGGAGGGGCACAGGAAAGGGAGAGGGGAGAGGGGGAAAGGAAGGAGAGACGGAGAGGGGGAGGAGAGGAAGGAGAGGGGGGAGAGGAAGGAGAGAGGGGAAGGGGGTAAAGGAAGGACGGAGGGAAGAAAGAGGGGAGAAGAGAATAGATAGATAGATAGATAAATAGATAGAGAGAAGATAAGAGGGGAGCGGGAAGATTGAAAGTGGAAAAAAATGAGAGAGGAGAGGTGGGGGAGGAGGAAAGAGGAAATAGCAAAGAAAGACTGAAAGAGGAGAGAGGAAGTAAACCATTAATCGCCTTAATTAAAGAAACAAAATCACAAACTATGCCACAAAGTCCACACGATACCGGCACCACATATACCCTACAAATCCACTAAAACCTTGTCACAATAATACACATAAATCCCGCGCACATAAAAAAAAACCAACCCAACATCATCTCCGTAATAACAGAACCCCCCCCCCAAAAAAAAAAAAAAAAACGAGACACCCCCCCAAAAAAAAAAAAAAAAAACATCGCACGAGACAACCCCCCCCAAAAAAAAAAAAAAAAAAAAAAGTAAACTCTAAGCACAAAGTAAACAAAATATCTAGCCACCTTAGTTACGCCTCTGAAGTAAACAAAACTTCCGAGGCAAATCAGCAAACGAGTTATCAAAAGTTTTGCAACCCGTGAAGCGAGCAAACAAGCAGACACGGCAGCCGACATCAACGCCATGACCGCTCGCCTACGAAGATGAAGAGAAATGGTAATATTCAGGTGAAAGGAAACGAAGAATAAAGGACGAAGAATGAAGGACGAATAACTGAAGATAACAAAGGTGAATCCCATCCGGCCATGACAACGCAACAACAACAAAATACCAACACGTAACAAAGGTGACGCAGTTATCAGCACCCTCCTCTCCCAGTCTATCTTCTCTCCCTTTTCATCACCGCTCCCCTCTTCCCTCCTTCCTTACCACTCTCCTCTCATCTCTGACAACCCCCCTTCTCTTTCTAACCCTAACCTACCCTGTCACCCTTTCCCCACCCTCCCTGTCCCCTCCCTCTATTCTCTTTCTCCACCCTTTCTCACGTCCCCTCCCCTCTTCCCTCCCCCCTTTACCACTCCTCCTCCTCCCACTCTGACAACCCCTCTCCCCTTTCCCTCCTTTACCCCTAACCTCCCCTATCACCCCTTCCCTTCTTGAACCCCACCTGCGCCCTCACTGCCCCTGCCTCCCCTTTAACCCCAAACCTCCCAAGGGATCGGAAAAATACGTCAGCAAAAAGGAGGTATGAGATATACGGTAATTAAGTTTTCGTTATTTTAACCGTTTTTTTTTTTCTTTTTCTTCTTCTGTCTGTGAACTGTGGGCCACTTTCTTTTCGTCCTACTCTAGGATTATGATAACAACAGTTGAGGAAAATTAAAATGCTATAAATTTTCCGCGGAGAAAAGTTTCAGTATTCTTAACCCCCTGCCCTAACACCCCTCCCCTCCCCCTTTAACACTTACTCTCCCCTCTACTCTCTCTCCAACCACATCCTTCTACCCGACTGCTCACTCCTCCTCCGTCAACCTATCTCTCACCCCCTTCCCTTTTTCCGCTCTTCTTCCAACTTCTTCAATCCCCTTTTGCCCTCGTCCACCCTCCCCTTACCCCCTTGCGTACCCCCTCTACCCCCAACTTCCCCAATTCACCTGCACCCCCCCAGAGACCCATCCCCACCTTACTACTCCCACCCCACCCCACCCCCCACCCCTCTATCTCTCCTCATCCCGACGCAGTGACTTCTCCAGACGGGCGGGCGAGGGCGGGCGAAGGGCGGAGGGTGGGCGTCAGGAAGGGGTGAAAAGGGGGAAGGTCGAGCGGCAGGAGCGTCGAGTGAGAGTAAAGTGCGTCGTGAGAAAAAGAAAAAAAGGGAGAAAGAGAGAGAGAGAGAGAGGGAAGGAGGGGAAAAAAAGCCTCGGGACACACGACTAATTGGACAACTTTGTGCCAAGTGTCGCCCTCTGGGGGTCAGGTCGGGGTACGGTAGGGTAGGGTAGGGTCGGAAGGGTCGAATCAGGGTGAGGGTAAGGGAGGGTAAGGGAGGGTAAGGGTGGGTGGGCTGAGCCGGTGGCTGGGAGAACACCGGCAAGGGTAGGCCAAGGAGGTGAAGGAGCGACGAAGGAGAAGGGAGATAGGGGAAGACCCGAAGGTGAAAAATGAGGGGAAAAAAGCATTTTCACCAGTTACTTGACTTGGCTCCGCCGGCTCGAAAAAGGCGGCAGCACCGAAGGCAAAAACAAAGGGGCACCAGCGCGAGAACATCGGTGGAGGGAGGGGGGGCGAGGGGGGGGGAGAGGACGGCCGCCCCCTCCAGCAGGCAAACACTCAAGCTCCATTCCGCATTTTCGCTGACGTCGCCGCCCCTCGATCCCTGCCGACGAGGGCTGCAACATGCATATGCAAAAGTCCTGCAAAACCCAGAATACTGGGACAAGGGCCTCGTCCGCCTCCAGAGGGCTCGCCACATCGCCACGCCACAGCTCGAGCGGAGGGGAAGGCTCGCCCACATCACGCCACCGCCAACCCCCGCGCGCCCACACCCACGCCGCGACAAGGCCTTTAGAAAACAAACGAGGGGAAAAACGCCAAAAGAGCGACATCCAGCGAATAATCTTCCCTGCGTCGACCTGCGGACCCTTCCCGCCGCGAGGGGCTGAAGGGCGGAGGGCGAGATGAGGGGGAGATGAACAGCAGGGCGAGGAAGCGCGGGAGGGAGGGGAGGGAAGGGGAAGGAGGGGGAGGGGAAGGAGGGGAGGGAGCGCGACGGGGAAACGGGGAGAAAAAACGATTTAAAAAAACAACTGCCCTCAAGACACCCGCGAAAAGTTTGACGTTTTTTCAAGTATCAAAAAAATAAACAAAT
>NW_020869543.1:64362-69362 GCF_003789085.1 Penaeus vannamei | reverse complement strand
GATCATTATCATGGTTGTCATTGTATCATTGTACACATGGCGCGGGCGGCGGCGGCGGTGTGGGATAATTTTATGGGATATTTTTTACGGGGTGATATAAGAGGATTGGGCAAGGGGTACGGGGTAGGGAGAGGGAAGGGAGGGTAGGGGGAGCCCTTGTTACGGGGCCTAATTATGTCGAGGCAATTATATGGAGAGATAATGGAGGGCAATCATATGGGGATTACACGCATAGACGCACACGCTTATGCACACGCACATAGCCCGAAAATAACATACACACACTCCTACATAAATCCGAGAACAAAAATAAATAAGTAAATAAATAAATACACACATACACACACACACTTAAAAAATACAAATCCACAAACAATAAAAAAACGCACATACACTCATGGCCGACACAAACAACGCACAAACAAGAGACCAAACGAAGTTGCAGAGCTTCGAGGACCAGTTGCAAGGGCGCTGCGCTGACGTCCGTGAAGAAGGTTCTAGAACGTGGTGCCGCGATCTCGTCTACTTTCGTTAGATTCGGATTTCGTCCGGGTTTTCGGTTTTGATTCCTTCTCTTTCTAGTCAGTTTCCATTATTATAATAATTATCTTTATCTATTATTCATTTTATTTAGGTCTCTTCGACTTTCGTTCGATTTTGTTTGCATTCCTTTTCTTTCTGATCAATTTTCTTTTTATCTTTTATTTATTCATTTTTTGTTTTGTTTTGCTCTTAGGTCTCTTCGGCTTTTATTTATTTACTTTTTTGTTTTGTCTTGTTCTTTGGTCTCTTCGGCTTTCGCTCGGTTTTGTTTTGATTCCTTTTCTTTCTGATAAATTTTCATTTTTTTTTTTTTTTTAAAGATCTATTCGACCGACTTTCTTTCGGTTTTGTTTTGATTCCTATTCTTTCTGATCAATTTCCATTATCTTTTATATTTTTTATATCTATTCGAACGACTTTCTTTCGATTTTGTTTTGATTCCTTTCCTTTATGATCAATTTCCTTTCATTTTTTGTTAGGTCTTCGACTTTCGTTCGGTTTTGTTTTGTTTTCTTTCTGATCAATATTTCCTTTCCTTCTTTGTTTTTGGGTCTTCGAATTTCGTTCGGTTTTGTTTTGATTCTTGTACTTCGCATTCCACTTTCTTTCATCTTATTTTATTCTATTTTCATTCCCTTCGGCTTTCGTTCAGCTTTAACTTGATCACGACCGCGTCCTCCTTTATTTCATTTCATTTCGTTTTGCTTTCTTTTACCTATTGACTGTCTTCAATTCCATTTTCGTTCGATTTTCTTTAGATTACTGTTCTTAAAATTCCACTTCGTTTTATCTTATGTTCCTTCCTCTATTTCCTTACATTTGGGCATAACTGTTCTCTTCGGTTTTCATTCGTTTTCATTTCGATTCCGATCCTTTTCTCTATCTTCCATTTCAGTTCATTTCATTAGGTTTCATTTTATATTCCTCGCGTTTTATTTCACTTTTCGGCAGACGCAACTTTTTCACCTTTAGTTTCGTCCGGCTTTATTCTCCTTCCAAGCCTATTCTCCGTTTCATCACACTCATCCCACTTCAACCCTTTATCAGCTATTCTTACCCACAACATTTTTTTTTCAAAATCGCCCCCCCCCCCATCGCCTATTCTCTCATCTTACACATTCATCGGTCACTCATTTCACTTCAACCCTTTATCAACTATTCTTACCCACAACACTCATTCTTTTTTCTTAATCGCCCCCACAACCACCTATTCTCTCCGCCGTACCTCATCTTACACATTCATCGGTCATATCATTCCTTCCATTTTTTGTGGGCGCATTACAATAAAATGTCATTTGCTCGAAGCCATAAAAAGGACGCATTCATTTCCACGGCTGTAACGAAACGATCTCCTATCTAATTTGGATTTGGTTTATTCCCCTCAGGTTTGAGATAATGGGATTTCACTTTTTAACACGCGCGCATAAACACGTCAAAACTACAATATATACATACATGTGCGTAAACTAATACAGATATACATGGATGGATGGATGGATATATATATATATATATATATAATATATATATATATATATATATATATATAATACATACTATATATATTTATATACTATATATATATATATATATATATACTATATATATATATATATATATATATATATATATATATATATACAACTCACACTCATACATACCTACATATAAATATATATACACATACATTTACAAATACACTCCACACACACACGCACACACACACACACACACACACACAACATACATACATAATACTACATACACACAGAGAGAAAGAAAGAGAGAGCGAGAGAGAGAGAAGAGAGAGAGAGAGAGAGAGAGAGAGAGAGAGAGAGAGAGAGAGAGAGAGAGAGAGAGGAGAGAGAGAGAGAGAGAGAGAGAGAGAGAGAGAGAAGAGAGAGAGAAAGAAGAGAAAAGAGAGAAAGAGAGAAAGAGAGAAAGAGAGAAGAGAGAAAGAGAGAAAAGAGAAGAGAGAAAGAGAGAAAGAGGGAGGACAGCGAGGAGAAAGGAGAAAGAAGAGAAAGAAGAGAAGAAAAGAAAAATCAAGAGAAAGAGAATAAGAGTAGGAATGCCAAATTCATGATTTATAGACACACGGACGGCACTGTGCCTGGCCCGTGCCTCCCCCGCCGGCCGGCCGCGTGTGCCAGTGCCAAGCTTGGAATTCCCGTCCCTCAAAGTCGAACCCAAATACAGGCTCGTCTGTTCCCTGTAATATCCCTGTACAGTATCAATGCGTCATCTAACCTGCTGCCACGACTCTGTTAAGGCAAATATATTTTCTACTCCGAAGAGTATATACATATATATATATATATATATAATATATATATATATATATATATATATATATATATATATATAACACACACACACACGCACATACATATATATACACACATACACACACGCACATATATATACAACCATACATACATAAATTTACACACACACACAAACACACACACACACACAACACACAACACACACACACACACACACACACAATATATATATATATATATATATATATATATATATATATATATGCAGAAATAAAAAATAATAATGAACACGTGTGCGTGTGTGTGTGTGCGCGTATGTGTGCATGTGTACATGCATGTATGCGTGCATGTATGCGTGCAAGTGTGCGTGCATATATGCGTGCATGTATGCGTGCAAGTGTGCGTGCATGTGTGCATGAGTGCGTGCGTATATTACTTTCTTCTCCAGCATTCGGTCCATCTTCCCCTCAGCCTCTCTCACTTCGGCAAAATAAAGCCCACCAACCCCCTCAAAGTCCCCGTCCCACTCCGCTCATGTTTACCTGGTCTGTCAAACCTCGAAGCGTTCCCCGAGTGACCCTTTTTTCCCTTCCCTTCCCTTCCTTTTTCTTTTCTTTTATATCTTTCCCTCTCTTGTCCTATTTCATTTACTATTCTTTTCATTTTCTTCTCTTGTTTTTTCTATGTTCTCTCTGCGATTTTTTTTCCTTTTAATAACTTTGGATTTTTCTTCTCTACACTTTTTTTTTTATTCCTCCCTTCTAATCTCTCCTCGCGATTTCCTATCCCTCCTTCCCCTTCCCCTTTCCTCTTCTCTCAATTCCTCTTTCCTGACCACGACCCAAATTCCACTCCCCTGGTTCTCTCCCTCCCCTCCCTTCCCTTGCACCAACCCCGGCTCCTATCTCCAACCCTTCCCTGTCTCCCCCAAGTCGTTCTTTCCCCCTACCCTCTTCCCTGTCCCCCCCTTGTAACTCCCTACCCCCTTTCCCATCCTTCTCTCCTCCCCCTCCCTGTCCCCCCATATCCATCTCCTCCCTCTTCCTGTCCCCCCTGTCCTTCTACCTCCCTCTTTACTTCCCTGTCCATCTCCCTACCCTTCCAATCAACCTGGTCTTCCTCCTCCCCTTCCACCCCCCAAGTCATCCCCTCCCTACTTACCCCTCCCCCCACCCTACTCCTGCCAATCAAACCTGGACGAAGGATCAAGAGCACCCTTGTTCCCCTCCTACTTGTCTCCTCACTGCTCATTCATCCTCTCATTCATCCACTCCTCCCGTTCTCGCTGCCTCCCAGTACTCAGAAAAGGGTGCGGGCATGAGAGGAGGGGGAGAGAAAGGGAGGAATTGAAAGGGGGGTGAGGGAGGGAGGTAGGTAGGGAGGGAATTGGAACAAGAGGGAGGGTGGGATTTGGGGGCTGGGGGTGTAAAGAGAAAAAAGGGAGGTACCTTAGACAGGGGAGGGGGAGGGAGGGAGAAAAGACATAGGAGGAAAGGAGAGAAGGGAGGGGACGTTAAGGGGGGAATGAAAGGGGAGAGAATTGCAGAGAGGGACATGGGACGAGGGGAAGATAAAGCGGGGGGAGGGATATAAGGGGAAACATTTGGAAACTGTAGCAGGGATGGAGGACATGCATGCACGAATACACACACAACACACACACACACACACACACCACACGAGAGGGCTAAGTGTCACGCGCCAAACATGAGGAGATGAGGGGAGAGAGAGAGGGAGAATATAGAAATATATATCTCTCTATATATTCATTATGAAAGACCCAGAAATAGAAAAAAGAATAACAATAATCCCAGAATGCAAGGTATGTAATTAATATCTCGGCGTTACGTCATCCCAATTACATCACGCTATCCGTATGCAATTCCGATGAAGGAGAGAATATCTTGAAACCTTTAATTAGATATCTTATCAAATTCTCTCCAGTACGTTTTCTACAAAGAAGACGAGAAGTGGGAAGTGAGGCGGCAGTGAGACGAGAAGAAATAGTGGAGTCAGGGAAGAGAAGGGGCAATGAGTAAGGGGAGAGGGAGGGAGGAGGGGGAGGGAGGGAGGGAGGGAGAGAAGAGGAGAGAGAGAGCGAGAGAGAGAGAGAGAGAGAGAGGAGAGAGAGAGAGAGAGAGAGGAGAGAGGAGAGAGGAGGGAGGGAGG
>NW_020869543.1:46441-52209 GCF_003789085.1 Penaeus vannamei | reverse complement strand
GTCATGGTGTGAAGCATTTCTTCTTGTGTTCTCTCTTTCTCTCCTCTCTCCTCTCTTGCGGTCCTTTCTCTCGTCGTCCGGTCCCATCGCTCTCTTCATTCTCCCGTGACCTTCCACCTCTCCCAGCCGGTTTTGAATGTCCATTGCCGTCTCATGTTACGAACTTAAATAATCCTTCTTGGGCGCGCTTGGTTTTCCCTCCCCTCAGGTCCTTCCCAGTCCCCGCCATATCCCTCGCCTCCTCTGTTCATTCCTCCACCTCCCTCCCGCTCCAGTTTCCATTTTGCTTCTGCTCATTGCTCCTCCCTTCCTAACCCACCAGTTCTCTATTTTTTCTTCTTCCTCCATTTCCGCCTCTTCCCTCCTCACTGGCTCCCAGATCTCTCCCTCTCCTTTTCCTCCACCTGCCATTCTCCTCTCGCTTTCCTCTCACTTCTATTTGTCTCCCCCCCATTAATTACCTCCTTTTTCCCCTCCCATTCTTCCCCGCTTGTCCTCGCTGTCCTTCGCCTCTCCCGCCGTCCCCGCTTTCTCCTCCTTTTCCTCGCCACTGGGGGGCCGTCGGGGCGGCCCCCCCCTTCCTCGCTCACCCTTCGCATCTCAACAAGTCGCCCTTCCTCGCCCTTTGTCCTTCCCCCCCTTCCCGCTGCTCGCCTTCCTCCTCTCCCCCGTTCTCCTTCCCGCTTCTCGCTACGGACCCCCCCCTGCCTCCTCCTCCTCCCCCACCAGTTCTCCGCGGATTTGCTCTGATCTTTTAAAGGTTTAGTCGTGTGTCTTGCATATTCAGTGACGGATTTACCGGGAGACGTCGGCCTCTTTCGGGGAAATTTATATTCGCACCTGAGACGCAACACCTTTATTTTTTTTCTTTTCTTTTCTCTCTCTCCTGTTTTTTTTTTGCTTATTCTGCTGTCCGATTTGGTACTTTTGCGTGTGCGATGTCATTGTTTTTCGTTTTTTTCTGTTTTTTACGTATTGTTATTGCCTTTTGTTTATTGCTGTTCTTTGTTTGTTATTTTGCTTATTTCTCTCTACTCTTCTCTCTAACGTCTGTCTCATCTGCACCGCTCCCTCTCCACCTTTCTCTTTTCTTCCTCGCTATTCGTCCCTTCTTTCCCTCATTCTCTTCCTCTCCTTCCTTCTATCCCTCCCCTTCTCATCTCTCTCTTCTTCCTCCTATTGCCATCCGTGCCCCTCGTCCCCTCGCCCACTTCCGGGAATCCGTCCCCTCTGGTCACTTCGGGAGGGAATGTCAAGGAGTAGCTCTTCGTGTGCCGAAGTTTGGTTTTTCTTTTTTTATTTCCTTTTTAATCTACCGACCGTGACGGCGTGGAATGCTATTTCCGCTCGCGATGTCCAATCTGCGGGGGCGCCTCTCTCTTTGCTTCTGGTCGCTCTGTCGCTTCGCTCGTCTCTCTCGCGCTCTGTCGTGCTCTCGCTCTCTCTCTCTCTTCTCTGCGTCGGGTTCTCCGCTCTCGTTCTCTCGTCGTTTCTGTCCTCTGCTCTCTCTCTCTGTCGCTGCTCCCCCCCTCTCTTGCTCTTCTCTGTCGCTCCCCCCCCTCCCTCTTCTCCCTTCCTGGGTCGCTCGCCCCCTTCCCTGCTCTCTCTGTCGCTCTTTCTTCTCTCGTCTCTCTTTCTCTCTCTTTCTGCGCTCTGTCTGTCTGTCATGTCTGTCTGTCTGTCTGTCTGTCTGTCACTTCGTCTGGGTTCTGTCCTGTCCTCTTCTCATCTCAGGAGAGCGCTCGGTGGTTTACTACGATTGATGGTCTTGTCCCCGTATAAGAGAGACGGAAAAGGCAGGAAAGAAAAAAATACGAAAGAAGAGAGAACACAAGAGAGAGAAAAGAGAGAACATAGTGAATATAAAAAGAAAAAGGAAAGTTGGAAAAGGAGAGATTCAGGATCACGAGAGGATTTGTGTTAGAGTGAAAGAGAATTTGTAAGCAGGACAAACATAAATGAAAGGGCCAAAACCGAACAACAGAGGACCGCGCCGCGACAAAAGCGGCCGCGCCGCCTGCTAACAAGAACTACCCGCAGACACCACGCGCGCCCCAACCCTATCGAGTGAAAAACTAACGCGTGCAAACAAACGACAGAAAATAAACGCAACAAAGCGTTCAAGGGTCGTGCGGGCGTCTGGCCTTGCATCTAACAGACGAAATTAGAGAGATAAAACAGAAAAGAACCAACAAAGGCAATTAACTGCAACAAGCCAAGCACGACAACGACAGAAAAAATGCAACGAAGCGTCAAGGTCGTGGGCCTTACTTAACAGACGAAATAAAAGAGGGAAAAAAACAAGCAACAAGCAACACGACAACGACGGAAAATAAGCAACGAAGCGTCAAGGTCGCGCGCTCTGGCCTTACCTAACAGCGTCCGCAAACTGTAAATTAGCCCAATCTGTTTAATACCTCCCACCGACACCCGCTCTCCCTGCCCCGTTCGCTTTACAAAAGAGAGGACATTTTCCCGCCAAAAGTTTTCCCCGGGACAAGGTAAACAAAGCAATTTCCGCGTCATTATCACCTTCTGGGACACGCGCACGCACTCGCCGGCAATGCAAATCTCTCTTCGCAAACTACTTACTTCTTTTTTTTCTGTTTTACTCCTTTTTTTCTCTCTGACTTTCGCGATTTCTTCCCATTTTCGACACCTCTTTTTTTCTTAGCTCGCCGTTCGCTCTTCCCGTTTTCGAACTCCTCTCTTTCTTCTTCGCTCGTCTTTCGCTCATTATCCGTTATCTCTTCTCTTCTCTCTCTCTCTCTCTCCCTCTCTCTCTGCTCTCTCTTCTCTCTTCTCTCTCTCGTCTCTCTCCTCTCTCTCTCTCTCTCTCTCTCCGCTCGCCTCATCATTATTCACTGCCTCGCCACCCCGCGAAAATTTCCTCCTCCGCGTCTTTGTCTTCCACGGCGTCTCCATCAGCCTCTCCCGCTTCCTCCTCCTGAGGGAGTGGACATACCTCGACGGCTTCGGGAGTGACGTCATCGGCCTCTCCTCGCCACGGCTTAGATCGGTCAGAGTTCGATAGATTATCTCTTCTCTGTCTTGATATGGATGACTGGATGACTGGTCGGCTAACTGAGAGGCTGACTTAATGACAGAGATAGGACGAACAACTGCTTGCCTGAGAGGCCAACTGACTGACTGATCGACTAACTGACCGATCGAGTGACTGTTTGCCTGAGAAGCTAACGGACTGACTGATCATCTGACTGACCGACTGACTTTGCCTGAGGGGCTAACGGACTGACGGATCGACTGTCTGCCTGAGAAGCTAACGGACTGACTGATCGACTGACTGACCGACCGATTGACTGTTTGCCAGAGATGCTAACAGACTGACTGATCACCTGACTAAGCGACCGATTGACTGTCTGCCTGAGAAACTAATAGACCGACTGATCGACTGACTGACCGACCGACTGACTGTCTACCTAAGAAGCGAACAGACAACTATCTGCTCTACTACCCCGAGTGAGTAAGTGTTGCAAGCGAATGGACGAGCTTAAATGAACGCATAAACCTCAAATGACCGACCCCGACTGATGATTGGCCAGCTTGCTCGCAAAACGAACTCATGATTAAATAAACTGCCCAACCGAGCCCAGGATCCGCCAGCTGATCTCTTTCTCAGTCCCTCTCTCGCTCCCTGGTCCGTCGGCCGGATCGCCAAACTGACAGCGCATAGTTTCGGGGTTTGATTTTATTGGCGTATTATGCAACCTTCGCCCCGATACACCCTCCTCCCATCCCTCGCTCCCGGCCCCTCGGTTGCAGCCGGTCTCGTCCTCCTCCTTCATCACCTCCTGCGCCTTTCCTACTCACCTCCCTCTTCTCCTCCTGCTCCTGCTCACGCGCTCCTTCTCCCACCTGTACCTCCCCCTCTTCCCACATCTCCTCTTCCTCTCCTACGCTTTCTTCACCACTGTCCTCACCCCTCCTCCTCCTCTCCTTCCTCCTCTCTCCTCCTCCTCCTCCTCCTCCTCTCCTGCTCCTCCTCCTCCTCCTCCTTCCTCCTCCTCGCTCCTCCCTCCTTCCTTCACTGTACCTCCCGTCCTCCACTGCCTCCTCTTCCCTCTCCTTCCCTTCCTCCTCCCTCCTCCACTCCTCTTCTTCCTCCCCTCCTCCTCCTCCTCCCCATCACCTCCTCATCCTCTCTCAACTAATGGGTTTATCAGACCAATAAATCAATGATTCAGCATTAGGAGAGAGAGAGAAATACGGTTACGGACCACCCCGCGCTCCTCCCGCACACAGACTGACGGCGGCGCGTGCTGGGTGGAGGTAGAAGAAGGGGTGGAGGGGAATCAAGTGGATGAGGGGGTGGAGGGGAATCAAGTGGATGAGGGGGTGGAGCGGTGAATGGATACGAGAGGGGGGGGGTAAATGGGTGAAGTGAATGCTGGGAGGGAGAAAAAAAGATGAAGTGGATGCTGGTGAGGGAGAGAGTTAAAGGGTAAAGTGGATGCTTGGGAGGGAGTAAAAGGGATGAAGCGCGATACGATGGGGGATTAAAAGGTGAAGTGGATGCTGGTGAGGGAGAGAGTAAAAGGGTGAAGTGAATGCTGGTGAGGGAGAGTAAAAGAGGATGAAGTGGACGTCTGGATGGGAGAAAAAAGGGTGAAGTGGATGCCTAGGAGACAGTAAAAAGGTGAAGTGGAAGCTGGGGAGGGGGGAATACAAGGATGAAGTGGATACGATGGGGGATTAAAAGGGTGAAGTGGATGCTGGTGAGGGAGAGTAAAATACGATGAAGTGGATGTCTGGAAGGAGATAAAGGGTGAAGTGGATGCTGGTGAGGGAGAAAAAAGGTTAAGTGGAAGCTGGCGGGGGGGAGGGTGAAAGGGTGAAAATACAATGCGGGATTAAAAGAGTGAATTGGATGCGGAAGAGGGGAAGGCAAAGGGGTGAAACAGAAACGGGGGTGAGAGGGGAGAAAGTATAACAAACCGGGATTACATATTGACGAGGAGAGAAGAAGGGAAGTACGCACGCGAAGGAAGGCACGGGGAAGGCGGGAGGGCGGATAAGGGAGAAAGGAAGCAGGTAAATGGGGGAAAGAAGCGGGAAAGGGGGAGAGAGCAGGTAAAGGGGGGAGAGGAAGCGGGTAAGGGGGAGAGGAAGCGGTTAAGAAGAGAGAAGAAGCGGTTAAGAAGAGAGAAGAAGCGGATAAGGAGAGGGTAGGAAGCGGGTAAGAAGAGAACAAAAATCGACAAGGGAAGACAAAAGCAGGTAAGATGGGGAAAAGCAATAGAATAAAAGGAGACAAAATCGGCACGGGAAGGGAAGAACAAGTAAAGGGAGGGGGGGGGGGAGGTGAAACGGGGGCAGGTGGGGCAAGCGGATCGGCAATCGCCCCCCCCCCCCATTCACAACGAGCCGAACCTAATGAGTGATCGCGAGTCCTTGAGGCCGCCCCCATTATCCGCGACTGCACACACCCCACTCGAAAGGCGAAAGCGCGCAGTCCAAGTTGAGGGAGTGGAGGGAGTGGGGTAGGTCTGTGGCGGGAAGGGAGTGAGGCAGGTTGTGGGCGGGGAAGGGAGTGGGCAGTCTGTTGGTAAGGGAGTCCGGTCTGTGGGCGGGGAAGGGAGTGAGGGGTCTGTGGGCGGGAGGGAGTGAGGCAGGTCTGTGGGCGGGGAACGGGAGGAGTGGTGGGCGGGGAAGGGAGTGAGGCAGGTCTGTGGGCGGGGAAGGGAGTGAGGCAGGTTCTGTGGGCGGCGGAAGGGAGTGAGGCAGGTCTGTGGGCGGGGGAGTGGGGT
>NW_020869543.1:36441-41441 GCF_003789085.1 Penaeus vannamei | reverse complement strand
GGGAAAAGATGGAGGTGATGATTAAGAGAGGAAAAGATGGGGGTGATGGTGAAGAGGGGAAAAGATGGGGGTGATAATGAAGAGGGGAAAAGATGGGGGTGATGATGACGAAGAGTTGATGGTAGGGGGTGATGATACAGAGGGGGGGGGAAGGATGTATGGGGGATGGTGATGATAACGAGAGTTGATGGGATTATTGATAATGATGATGATGATAGTGACGAGAGTTAATGGGGGGTGATGATACATAGGGGGAAGGGTGTACGGGGGATGGTGAATACTGATGGTGACTTTGATCATTGATGATGATGAGATTGACTATTGATAATGATGGTGATTGTGATGATGATGATGATGATCATGATGATGATGATGATGGTGGTGGTGATGATAATGATGATGATTATGATGATGATAACGATGCCGAAGACGACGATGACGGTGTGGATAGAAGTGGAGGAGCAGGAGGAGAAAGATTGGAACTAAGGAAGAGGAAGATGAGGCGCCTGGGAAATGGGGAGGAAGAGGAGAATGTTAAGAAATGAGGAAGAAGACGAGGCAGTTAAGAAATGAAGACGATAGGAGGAGATGGAACACAAGAAGAAAAAAAGTAGTAAGAAAAAGAAAAAAACTGTGCTAATCAAAAGCCTTCGTCTGATATAAAGAAATGATAATTCTCTATACAATGAAGGGAAAAAAGAAAGGTAAAAAACGCACAAGCAAAGAAAATAAAAATGAGAAAAAGAATGACCTCCAAAAGACACAAAAGAGAAGAATTAACGGAATAAAAGGAGAGATAGAGAAGGGGAGGGAAGATTGCAGAGAGAGAATGGGGAAAAGGAAGGAAGAGAGACAAATGTGACACAAAGAAGAATCGCCCAGAGTCATATCGTCCATTCTCACGCAACAACCTCGTTGAATGTTGTCATAGAGTGGTACAAGAAAGGCGGCGGAGGGTGGAAGAGGGTGGAAAATGGGACAATAGAATGGAGGGGGTGAAGGGGGTAGAGGGGCGGAGAATGGAGGGGATGGAGGAGGATGGAGGGTGGAGGGGAGGAGGTGGAGGAGGGTTGAGGGGGCAGAGGAGGTGGAGGAGGCAGAGGGGGTGGAGGAAAGTGGAAGGGTGGGGAAGCTCAATAAGAACAACAGAAGGTTAAAGAGGGGGCAAAAGAGGGTGGGGAAGGGGAGAGAAGTGTAGAGAAGGGTGGAAGTTTATAGGAATGGAAATGGAAATGGGGGTATGAAAAATGAATGGATGGATAAGGGAGGAGAGGGAAGAGTGGAGGAGAGGGGGTTGGCACGACGGGAGGGAAGGGGGAGGAGGGAAAGGTCAGCAGGTAGGCAGGTTAGACAGGTACGGAAGGAAGGATGAAGGGAGAGGGGGAACAAGAGATAGAGGGAGGGAGCGAGAAAGGAATGAAGGGAGGAAGAGGGGAGAGAGAGGGAGGAAGGGAGAGGAGGGAGGTAGAGAGGGAGAAAGGAATGAAGAGAGGAAGAGGGGAGNGCTTGTCTGTATGTGCGTGTGTCTGTGTGTGTGTGTGTGTGTGTTTAGATGGGTGTATATGTATGTGTAAAGACACCAGGTAGACACAAAACCACCCAACAAAAACACACAAATAAAACAAAACAAAACAACAAACCCAGCAACAGAAACAAACACACTAACAGTTTATTAACAAAAAAAGCACACCATCTCAGCCTCATCTTCCTCACAATTCCTCAGAAGGCAGTGACCGGCGCCCCCTCTCGACCCACCTGCAGACACTCACTTCGCCGGACAGAAGGAGAGACAGAGAGGAGAGACGTCAGGGAGAGAGAGAGAGAGAGAGGGGGAGAGGGGAGGAGGGGGAGGCAGGAGAGAGAGGGAGAGGAGGGAGGGAGAGGGAGAGGAGAGGGGAGGAGAGAGAGGGAGAGGAGGGAGGGAGGGAGGGAGGGAGGAGAGGGAGGAGAGGGAGAGAGAGAGGAGAGAGAGACGAGAGAGAAGAGAAGGGGAGAGAGAGAGAGAGAGGGAAGAGAGAGGAGAGAGAGAGAGAGAGAGAGAGAGAGAGAGAGAAGAGAGAGAGAGAGAAGAGAGAAGAGAGATAGAGAGAGAGAGAAAAAGAGAGGAGGAGAGATGAGAGACAGTAGAGAGATAGATCGATAGAGAGAAATAAAAGAAAGCGGAGAGAGAGAGAAAGAGAAAGGACAGAGATAGAGAGAAAATAGAAAGAAAAAGAGAGAGAGAGAGAGGCAGATAAATAGATAGATAGAGACAGAGAGAGAGACAAAGAGAGAGAGAGACAAACAGAGAGAGGAGAGAGAGATAGATAAATAGATAGACAGAGATAGATAGAGACACAGAGAGAGAAACAGACAGTCAGAGAAACAAAGACAGACCAACAGACAGACAGACAGACAGACAGACAGAGAGAGACGGAGAGTCTGCAGGTATAAGGAGTCGAAATCGTGTCTTCTCCGCTCTTTCTCGGATTTCATAGACGTTCTTAAGTCAACAATTTCTTTCTTAGTCGATGACTTAAGAAATGACGAATTTAGCTGTTTAAATATATAAGTTTTTTATTATTAGATTTTTTTATTGATATATTCTTTTCTTTATTTTTTTATTTTATTTGTTATTTTCTTTGGATTTTTTTTTTTTTTTTACATTAGATTATTTCATTTATTTATTATTATTATCATTATCATTTGTTTATATTATTGCAATTTTGGGGGTGGGGTGGTGGTTGCGGTGGAGGGGAGTGGAAGGGGGATGGGAGTGTTGTACTAAGGGGGTGGGAAGGGGGAGAGAGATGGGTATATGGTAGGGGGTGGGTGGAGGAGAGGGGGGAGATTGATTGGTGGCGCGTGCGGGGGGGGGGGGGGGGGGAATAGATGAAACTTAAACCCCTCTATTTTTTATCAGTATCATTATTCCTTTTAATCGCAATTTAATCGTTTAAACTGGACTTATTTACATAATCAAATCATCTATAAGTTCATCGGACAAACAGATCAAAGGCAAAACAGTTAGACAAACAGCATAGGGGGGAGGGGGGGGGAGTAGTTACCCAAGGCCTAACCGGTTATCAACCTCGAAGTAAAAGAAGAGAAAAGAAAGAAAGAAAGAAGAAGAAAAAGAAAGAAAAAAACAAACAAACAAATAAAAACAAGCGGTAGTGAAGTAAAGGTTCGCACAATCACCTGGCAAAGGAAAGAGAGAGAAAGATGAGATAGATAGATAGATAGATAGGTTGATAGATAAATAGATAGAGAGAGAGAGAAATAGAGTGATGGAGAAAGGAAGATGAGACACAGACAGATAGATAGATAAATAGATAGATGGACAGATGAATAGATGAATAGATAGATAGATAGATAGAAAGAGAAAAGAGAGGAGAGATAGATAGATAGATTGATAGATAGATAGACAAATAGAGATAGATAAATAGATAGAGAGAGAGAATGAGAGAATAATAGAGAGACAGAGAAAGAGAGAGAAAAGAGAAAAAAGAAAGAAAACACACACACACACACACTACCACTCATACAGAAAAAAAAAAGTTAAAGAAAAAATTTGAAAAAAAAGCAAACACGCCAAGAAAACTAAACAAACAAGCTAACACAAACATATAGCAACTCGGCGCGCACTCGGAGGCTCAATCAAGGCAAGGTGAACAAATGAACAAATGAACTAATGTGTCATCAACGTGCGTGCACCTGTACAAACTCCGACCGGACGGAGAATGGCCAAAGGCGACAGGTAAGATATTAAAGAAAAAAAAAAAAAAAAAAAAAAAGAAGAAAAAAAAAGATATGAAAAGAAAAGAAATAAAAAATAAAAATACAAAAAATAAAAATAGAGGAAAAAAAGAGGAGAAAGAAAAGGCGAGAGAGAGAGAGAGAGAGGGAGAGAGAGAGAGAAGAGAAAGAGACAGAGAGAGAGAGAGAGAGAGAGAGACAGAGACAGAGAGAGAGACAGAGGCGAGAGAGAGAGAGAGAGAGAGAGAGAGAGAGAGAGAGAGAGAGAGAGAGAGAGAGAGAGAGAGAGAGAGAGAGAGAGAGACGAGAGAGAGAAAGAGAAGAGAGACGAGCATGATCGGGAAGATCATTTCTCTTACGAGAGACTGTCAACATAAGGCTACGCTGGTCACAAAGGAGGAGGAGAAGGAGGAGAAAGAGGAGAGAGGGGGGAGAAAGAGGAGGAGGAGGAGAAAAGAGGAGAGAGGGAGAGAGAGGAGGAGGAGAGAGAGGAGAGAAGGGGAGGAGGAGGAGGAGGAGGAGGAGGAGGAGGAGAGAGAAAAGGGGGGGGAGGAAGAGGAGGAGGAGGAGATGAGAAGGGGGAGGAGGAGGAGGAGAGGAGGAGGAGGAAAGGAAAAAGGGGGGAGGGGGGAGGAAAAGGGGGGAGAAGAGGAGTAGGAGGATGGAGGAAAAAGGAGGGGGAGGGGGGGGAGAAAGAGGAGGAGGAGGATGGAGGAAAAGGGGGGGATAGGGGAGAGAGGGGGAGGAGGATGGAGAAGGAGGGAGGAGGAGGAGGAGCAAGAGGAGGAAGAGGAGGAGAGAGAGGAGGAGGAGGATGGAGGAAAAAGGGGGAGGAGGAATAGGGGGAGGGAAGGGGAGGGAGAGAAGAAGAGTAGGAGGATGGAGGAATAGGGGAGGGAAGGGGAGGGGGAGAAGAAGAGGAGAAGGAGGAGAAAGAGAAGGAGGAAGAGAGAGGGGGGAGGAAGAGAGGAAGAGGAGGAGAGAAGGGGAAGGAGGATGGAGGAAAAAAAGGGGGGAGGAATGAAGAGGGGGAGGAAGAGGATAAGGAGAAGAAGGAAGAGGAGGAGGGTGGTAGAGGAAGGGAGGGGGAAGATGGAGGCGGAGGAGAATGGGGGAAGGAGAAAGAAGGTTAGGAGGAAGAGGATAGGCGAGGAGGAGGGAGGAATGAGGAGGAGAGGAGAAGGAGGAGGAGGGGAGAGATGAAGAGAAGAAGAGGAAAAGGAGGAGGAGTAGAGGAGGAGAAGAGGTGGAGGAGGAAGGGA
>NW_020869543.1:31441-33941 GCF_003789085.1 Penaeus vannamei | reverse complement strand
ACACACACACACACACACACACACACACACACACACACACACACACACGCATGTATGTTTATGTATATCTATGCATATATACAGTATACATACATACATACATTATCTATTCTTCTAAGTACTTCTATATACTTACAAGAACAAGAAGTGAAAAAAAAAAAAATGCAGATCACTGGTAACAAAGTGAAGCAATTCATAAAGCCAATTAGCTCGTAAACAACCGCCCCCCCACAACCCCTCACCCCCCACCCCCCACCCCCCCCCAAAAAAAAATCCTAAATCAATGTATCACCTTTCAATAGGATGATCACCTGAGCGCACGCAAAAGAGGATTGCAAGTGGAAAGGCTATTTGCAACTGAGCTGGGGACGCTGTTTGTCATTTGGGAGGGAGGGAGGGTGGGAGGGAGGGAGGGAGGGAGGAGAGGGAGGGAGGGAGGGAGGAGTGGAGGAGGGAGGGAGGGAGGGAGGGAGGGAGGGAGGGAGGGAGGGAGGGAGGGAGGGAGGAGGGAGGGAGGGAGGGATGGAGGGAGGGAGGGAGGGAGGGAGGGAGGAGGGGGAAAGGAGGGAGGGAGGGTGGGTGGGGTGGTGGGAGGGAGGGAGGGAGGGAGGGAGGGAGGGAGGGAGGGAGGGAGGGAGGAGGGTGGGTGGTGGGTGGGAGGGAGGGAGGAGTGGAGTGGAGGGAAGGAGGGAGGGAGGGAGGAAGGAAGGAAGGAAGGAGGGAGGAGGGAGGGAGGGAGGGAGGAGGGAGGGAGGGAGGGGAGTAGGGGAGGGAGGGAGAGATAGAGATAGATAGAGGAGAAGACAGATGAGAGATATAGATAGATAGATAGATAGATTAAGATAGAGAGAGAGAATGATGAGAGAGAGAGAGAGAGAGAGGAGAGAGAGAGAGAGAGAGAGAGAGAGAGACAGAGAGAGACCGAGAGGAGAGAGAGAGAGAGAGAGAGAGAGAGAGAAGATGAACTAACTTCATTATGGGGCATAATTAGCCACTATAACGTTGATTAACTAGAATGTCATGATTATTAAAGACACAATGATGGTTCGTCTTTTTGTTTTTGTTGCTGTTGTTTTGTTGTTATAACGTAATTCTACTTGTTGTTGTTCTTGTGCCAGTTTTTTTTCTGTTTTGTCTTTAGAAACACACACACACATACGCAAACGTACTTATACTCAAATGCGCACATATACTTGTGCACACACACACACACACACACATGCACATATATATATATATATATATATATATATATATATATATATATATATATATATAATATATATATATATATATATATAATATAATTTGTGTTGTGTGTGTGTGTGTGTGTGTGTGTGTGTGTGTGTGTGTGTAGCAAGAAGATGATAAATTAAAAGAAGAACATTAAGAAAAAAGATAATCGAAGAAAAGGCAAGAGATAAAAGAAGAAGAAAAAAGAGGAAGAGAAGGGGAAGAAGAAAAAGAGAAGAAATCAGACGAAAAAAAAGCGAAGAAAAAACAAGAAAAAAACGAGAAGAAGAAAATATGATAATTACAAAAAACAAAATAAAGATAATAACAATAATAACAAGAATATAACTCTATATTCCCCCGTCGTAGCTCAGTAGTAAATATTTTTTTTATGTATTTTCACCCTTACGTAGTCGATATCCTAAATGTTTATTCGAACTCGCCAGCCGGATAAAATAAACATGAAAAAAAAATACATTTCTGTGTTAAATTTCGGGTTTTGTGTTTACTTGGGCTGTAATTAGCTGGGAATTTAAACATGTTTTTTTTCTTTGTTCTATTTTTATTTTCATTTTTTTTTTCTATCTCTCTTTCTCTTTGTCTTTTTTCTTTTTCTTTTTTTTTGTTCTATTTTCTATTTTTATTTTCATTTTTTCTATCTCTCTTTCTCCTTGTTTTGTCTTTTTCTTTCTTAACGTCGTTGTCCTATCACCATAATCATCACAAACATTACAATAACTACATAAAAGAAAAGAAAAGTAAAGAACAAAAAAACACGAAAATCCAAAAAATAACAAACACACCAAAAGTCCATTTCATAAGCGGCAGTTTTCTTCTTTTTTTTTCACACGTTCAAAGAGCTTGTGGCTTATCCTGCAGAGAGACTCCCCCCCCCCCCCCTCGTGTGCTGAACGATAATACAGTTGTATCTTATGTTCTGTGTGGTTTTCACTTGCTGTTCAGGATGTTCAGAAGGCGGTGTGTTGTGTATCATTTCCGTCTTGGGGGTTGGGGGGGTGGGGGGGAAGTGGGGATAGATGAGATGGGTGTGTAAGTGTTATATATGTGTGTATATATATATGTATATATATATAGTATATATATATATATATATATATATATATATATATATATATATATATATATATACATGTATATATACGTATATATACATATATGGATGTAAACATATATATATATATATATATATATATATATATATATATATATATATATATATATATATATATATATATATATATATATA
>NW_020869543.1:0-2500 GCF_003789085.1 Penaeus vannamei | reverse complement strand
CTCTCTCCCCTCTCTCTCTCTCTCTCGCTCGCTCATATTCTTCAAAAGTTTATAAAATCGTGTTGGTTTCTTGGCAATAGCTTAAAGATAAGAATTTTGGTGAATGTTATGCCAATATTTCATAGTTTCATTTTCTTATTCTAGGAATGTAATGGAAACTTTATTGATGGTATAATGAAATGGTATGGGCGATAACAGAAGAGAGAGAGAGAGAGAGAGAGAGAGAGAGAGAGAGAGAGAGAGAGAGGAGAGAGAGAGAGAGAGAGAGAGAGGAGAGAGAGAGAGAGAGAGGAGAGAGGAGAGAGAGAGAGAGAGAGAGAGAGAGAGAGAGAGAGAGAGAGAGAGAGAGAGAAGAGAGAGAGAGAGAAGAGAGTGAGAGAGTGAGTGAGTTATGTACTTTTTTGTTTGTGCGCATGTGTGTTTGTGTGTGCGTGTGAGTATGTGTGCGTGCAAGAGAGAGAGCGAGAGAGAGAGAGTGAGAGAAAGAGAGAGAGAGAGAGAGAGAGAGAGAGAGAGAGAGAGAGAGAGAGAGAGAGAGAGAGAGAGAGAGAGAGAGAGAGAGAGAGAGAGAGAGAGAGAGAGAGAGAGAGAGAGAGAGAGAGAGGAGAAGAGAGAAGAGAGAAATAGAAGAGAGATGGAAGGAACACAAGAAGACCGAATGAAACAAGGAGACCATCCAAACTAAGACCATTTTCCCAAACTTTTATTTTCCGAGGAACTGACCAAGATGCTCCCTGCCTTCTCCTTCCCTTCCCTGGCCCATCTCTCCCCCTTCCCCCTATTCCCCTCATCTTCACACCTCACCCCCTCCCATCCCAGCATCAGAGCCACCACACCATCTCCCAGCATCACCCCTCCCTCCCCTTCCCTTACCCCAATCTCAAAAAAAAAAAAAAAAAAAAAAAAAGCGTGAACAAGGATTACACGAACATCAATTTAACAGCTGCGTACAGAAAGCCCGAGAATCGGAGTGGGGAGATCTGATTCATTTCAAGCCAGCGGAACTTCTTCTCTCACGGGTGTCTGTGTTTCTTTCTTAATTGGTGGGAGAAAGGTAACAGCTGCTGTCCGAACAACTTTGTTTTTGATTCTTGATAGAGTGGAGAATTGCAACTTGGGCTGTCAGCGATCGGCGGCGCGGAGCAGAATCGATTGCAAGGAAATGAGGGGAGGAGGTTATGATAAATTTGTATTTTGTTGTTGTTGTTGTAGTGGTGGTGAGGGGGGGAGGATATTGAATTTAATGATTCTGATAAAAAATAGCAATAATGATAATGATATGAATAATAATGAATGTAATAACGATGGTAATGATGGTGATAATAGTCATATTAACAGTAGCTTCAATATTTTCATTATTTTTATCATTGCTAATTTGTTATTTATAATCTATTATTATTATCATTTATAAATGCTATCATTCTCAAATTTTTTACTGTGATAATGACTTTTATAAGAACATAGTGCAGTAATGAAAAAATAGTAATAGTTATAAACATGATCAACACAATTGCAATTGCCTTTTCATCACTACAATAAGATTTAACATGTTTTATTCTTATACCATTATCATTCACAAAAGAATAACGAAAAGGACACAATTCCACATTCAGTTTTAAGATGCATATGTTTCTTGTTCATTGCGTCAGACACTTTGTGAGAAAGGGAATCGATATCAAAGCTAAATTATTTAGATGTCTTGAAGTTCCCCCATGTTGACCCCCCTCTCCCCTCCTCGTGAAAAGTATAAGGAAACAATATAATCCCATGAAACCAATCAAGAGTGGCTTTAAATTATGGTTCCTTGCTGATGATAATGGTTATATATACAGGTCTGAAATATACTCTAGCATTTCCAACCATGACAAAAATATAAAGCAATTGGGTTTAGGGGGAGATAGAGTTTAAGGCTTGACACGCAACGTCGACCGGAGAAAGAAATGAATAACCTTTCTTACCTCATCTTTATTACGTAATGATATATGTAGAGAGAGCAGTCCGGTGTTGGAGAAAGTGTAAAATGTTTTATTCCTTTTATTCTTTCTCAGTTTCTTGCTCTCATCATTTATAGCAATGACGTTACTTTGATATATTAGTAGAGAGATGATAAGAAAGAAAGAACGAAGATAAAAAACAAGAAACAAGAAACAACATTAATGATGAAGAAAGAAAAACGTAAAGAAAGGACTCATTCCATAAGTAGATTCTGCCAATGTTCAACTACACAGTGCATCAATTTTGACACCGCCACACAGGCTTAGTAAATGTACACACTGGGGATCATTCTGCGATGATGAAGAAGGTTCGCCTAATAAACTGCGAAATCTTTATAATTTGCTTTCCTTTTACAATGCTGTATATTATAGCGTAGCTCTCTGGCGTAGGCAAGGAAATATTTATATTCATTCTTTTTTTTTTTTTCTGTTCTCTTTCTTTGTTTCCTATTCTAATATATCGTGTCTCCTCTCTTTTCTTCTCTTACCCCCTCTGTCTTTGGTGT
>NW_020869542.1:200599-210584 GCF_003789085.1 Penaeus vannamei | reverse complement strand
AGAAGTTTTAAAAAGAGGGCGGGGTTGGATAAAAAAGAGGGAAGAGGGAAAGAAGGGAGGAGGGAGAGAGCAGAGAGCAGAGAATAGGGAGAGAGGAAAAGGAAAGAAAAGAAGAAATGGGAAGGGAGAGGAGAGGGAGAGGGAAGAGGGGAAGGAAGCAGGGAAAGAGAGAGGAGAGAGGATAAATATGAGAAAGGAGAGGAAGAACGGAGAGGGGGGGGAGAGAAGAAAGGAGAGGGGAGGAGAGGAGGAAGGGAGAAAGGAGAAGGGAGAGGAGGAGAGGGGAAAAAGGAGAAGAGAGAGGAAAAAGGAAGATCCAAAAGGAAGGGGAAGAGCAGAGATTAGGAAAAGAAAGAGTAAGACTGAGGATAGATAGATTAGATAAGTAGATAGACAAATAGATACATACATAAATAGACTGATACATAGACAGATAGATAAATGAAAAAAATGGCTCTATGGATAGACAGGCAGACACATAAATATATGGATAGATATATACATTGACAGATAAATAGATAGGTAGGTAGATCAATAGAGAGAGAAAGAGCAGATGTTGGTAGATTGGTAGAGAGAGAAAGAATAGATATAAGTAGATATATAGCAGATGATATGAATGAATTCACCCAAAGATATCATATTCACCTATATATCCTATTCAAAAAGCAAGTAACAACGATTTAGCATATGCAAATGCAAGCCAATGCATCCTCAAGCTTGATATCATTGATTCTTCGGAGGATATAGAGACATGCAACCTGCTAAGATAATGCGTAGAAGAAACAGTTATCCCTTATGCAATATCCCGAATCGCCCTTCTGATTAAAAAAAAAAATCACTTTCGAAGCTATTCTTAAACGCACTTGCGAAAAAAAAATCCATTGGGACTGATAATATCCTGATAAGAGACGAGGTCCTGTGATCGATCATACTCTAATATCGATAAAATTTACAAAAAAAGAAGGAGTTTTCTGAGTCTTCAAACCCACTATCAAGGTTCGGATCCACTTAGTTACCTGGGAAAGACTCTATAGATCGGGGTGGGGGTGGGGGTGGGGTGGGGGGGTCCGAGGTCTGGGTGTTCTGCCACTTATAACCATTTGCTCATTAAATTACTCTAATGCTTGGAGGATCAATGGACGAACACGAATTTCGACCACCTTTCCTCTCTCTCTCTCTTTTTTTTCTCTCTCTATCTATCTATCTATCCCACCCCTTCTCTCTCTCTCTTTTTCTCTCTCTCTCTTCTATCTATCTATTTATCTATCCCACCCTCCCTCTCTCTATATATATATATCTATCTATCTATCTATCTATCTATCTATCTTTCTCTCTCCCTCTCCTTCACTCTCCTTTCCCCCCTTCTCTGTATCCCCCTCCCCCGCTCTCTCTCCTTCATCCTCTCTCACTCTCTCCCTCACCCCTTTCTCTATATCGGTCTCCCTCATTTTCTCCCTCAACTTCCCTTTCTATCCCTCATTTTCTACTTCAACCTCCCTTTCTCTCCCTCATTTTCTACTTCAATCTCCCTTTCTCTCACCCCTTTCACCTCAACCTCCCCTTTCTCTCCTCAACCTCCATTTTCTCTCCCTCATTTTCTCCCTCAACCTCCTTTCTCTCCCTCATTTTCTCCTCCGCGTCTCCTCCTCAAGACGTCTTCTGCACGATCGGTCACCAGCCGGACGATCAAAGAAGGAGTGAAGAGACGAGAGAAATGGCAAAGGTAGTCGAGTCACTGGGCGAAGGAGAGAGAGGGAGAGAGAGAAGGAGAGACAGAGAGGGAGGGAGAGAAAGAGAGAGAGAGGGAAGGTGAGAGAGAGAGAGAGGGAGAGGTAGAGAGAGAGGGAGAGGTAGAGAGAGAGGGAGAGAGAGGAGAGAGAGAGATGAGAGAGAGAGAGAGAAGAGAGAGAGAGAGAGAGAGAGAGAGAGAGAGAGAGAGAAGAGAGAGAAGAGAGGAGAGAGAGAGGGGAGAGTGAGGGGGAGTAAGTGAATGAGTGAGAGATAGATAGATAGATAGAATAGATAGACAGACACGTGATAGATAGATAGATAGATAGATAGAGAGAGAGAGAGAGAGAGAGAGAGAGAGAGGAGAGAGCGAGTGAGAGAGAAAAAATGAGTGAGAGAGAGAGATCTTTCAGAGTTTAAGCGTCAAAATATCGTTCAGGTTCGTAAGCTGAACAGATATCTTGTTATTCTTATCTATAATTCTATGTTTATTCATCTATCTGTTGATTATTTTTTTTATCTGTGTATTCACTATATATAATTTCTTGTTTTTTTATCTGTGTAATCAATATGTTCGTTTTTACCTAATTATCTATCTATCTATCTATCTATCTATCTATCTATCTATCTATCTATCTATCTATCTATCTATCTATCTATCTATATCTATCTATATATTAATATATATATATATATATCTATATATATATATATATATATATATATATATATATATATATATATTTATCTGTGTAATCATTGCATTCATCTTTTTACCTATTTATCTATTTATCTATTTCTTCATCTATCTGTATAACCTTATGATGTTGCTGTTTTTTTATTCTTTATTTTCTTTACCCTTCTATTTACTAATTTTCTAAAGATATTTTTGTATGTGTATATCTGTATGTGACCTCACCAGAATTTTATATTGATTAATTGATTATTCATATAACAAATTTATTTAATTATCCATTTATTCTATCCCTGTATCTATTTGTTTATTTGAAAGAAAATGTTTGCGTGTGTCATTGTGTGTGACCTCTTGGAGATGGTTTTAGTTCTGCCATATCCTGGGGACTTTTCCATTTTATTCAGAACACATAAAAGACAGAACCATAAAATACAAGAAAAAAGAAAAAAGCTGAACAGAATTTTTTTTTACCATGACTTTTTTCCTCCTAACACTGGGATACTTTCTCTAACGTCTATGGCGTTCTGTTGCCAAGAAAGTTCCTCCCAAAGCCTTTCTCCTCTCTCCTCCTCCTATATCCTCTTCTCCTTCCCTTCCCCCCCACTTCCATCCTCCTATGCCCTCCCTCCCCCCCTGCATCCTGCTATAACACCTCCCTCTCCCCCTTGCATCCTGCTATACCCTCCCCTCCCCCCCTTGCATCCCTCTATGCCTCTCCCCTCCCACTTCCATCTTCCTATGCCTCTCCCCTCCCACTTCCATCCTCCTCTACCGCTCCCTCTCCCCCTCCATCTTCCTATGCTCCCCCCTCCCTTCGTCCATATACCTCCCCTCTCCCCTTCATCTTCATGCCCCGCCCCTACCTTTTCCATCCCCTATACCCTCCCTTCCCCTTCCATCTTCCTATACCCCCTTCCATCCTCCTATACCCCTCCCTCTCCCCTTCCATCTCCTATGCCTCTCCTCCCCACCTTCCATCCTCCTATACCTCCCTACCTCCTTCCATCCTCCTATACCCCTCCCTCCCCCTTGCATCTCCTATACCCTCCCTCTCCCCTCCATCCTCCTTCGTCCTATACCTCCCCTCTTCCTCCTTCCATCTTCCTATACCCCCCCCCCTTGCATCCTCCTATACCCCCCTCCCCCCTAAGCCCTTCGTGTGCTGTATTTCCGAAAGAAAAAAATTCCAAAATGCAAAAATTCTCCGCCAATGACAGTCGTTTCTAGTCTATCACCGTCCTGGGTCCTTTCTGCCCACGTCGTTTTCCCTCTTCTTTGTTTCCTTCCTTCCTCTTTTTCGTCTCCTTCCTTCTCTCTTCTCCTCACTCCCTCCCTCGTGTTATTCTTTCTAACCGCTTTCCTTCTCCTCCTGCACTTGGATCTTTCATCTCCCCCTTCCTTTCCGCTTTCTATCCTTCGTTCCTCCTTCCGTCATCCATCGCGTCCTCCTCCCTCCCACCCTCCCTCCCTACCCTCCCTTCTTCCTTCCCTCCTTCCTTCCCACCCTTCCTCCTATCCTACCTCCTCCCACCTCTCCCTACCCCCTAACCCTCCCTTCCCTCCCTCCTTCCCTCTCTACCCTTCCTCCTATCCTACCCTTCCTACCCCACCCTCTAACCCTCCCTCCCTACTCACCCACCCTCCTACCCACCCCTAACCCACCTCCTAACCCTCCCTCCCTCCCCTCCCTCCCCTCCCCCCATTGACACGCGATTCAACCAATAACGAAATCCGTGAGAAAAATAGACGCTCTATAATGGAGGCGGAGGAGTTGTTTGCGGATGGAGGAAAAGTTCATATTGAAAAGTATCGCGGTCGGGAGCTCGTTTTTGGACTTGAGACGGGAGCTGTCGCGGTGGGCGGCGGGCGGTGGGCTTGAGGTGGGCGGCGGGCGGGAGGGTGGGCGGAGGTGGGCTTGAGGTGGGCTGAGGTGGCGGGTGGCGGTGGCGGGAGGTGGGCGGCGGGGGGAGGTGGGCGGGAGGGGGCTGAGGTGGGCTTGAGTGGGCGAGGTGGGCGGTGGCGGGAGGTGGGCGGAGGTGGGCGGCGGGCGGGAGGTGGGCGGGCGGTGGGCGCGGGAGGCGAAGTTCCCAACCGGTATATGCATTGTGGTGTGTATATATATATATATATATAATATATATATATATATATATATATATATATATATATATATATAATATATATATATATATAATATATATATATATATAATATATATATATATATATTATATATATATATATAATATATATATATATATATATATATTATTATATTATATATATATATATATATATATATATATATATATATATATATATATATATGTATATATATATATATATATATATATATATATATATATATATATATTATATATATATATATACATATATATATATATAATATATATATATATATATATATATATATTATATATATATATATATATATATATATTATATATATTATATGTATATATATATATATAAATATATATATATATATATATATATATATATATAATATATATATATATATATAATATATATATATATATATATATTATATATATATATATATATATTATGTAAGCATGTACTTATGGTCTTTTGTACCCATGCATGTCCTCTGTGCGTGAGTGTGTAGATATGCACAGATGCGTGACTGTATGTGTGTGTGTGTGTGTGTGTGGTAGCTTGTACATAAATATAGAAGAAGAAGATGAAGGAAGAGGAGGAAGAGGAGGAGGAGGAGGAGGCGGAGGAGAGAGAAAAGAAGAGAAGAAGAAGAAGAAGAAGAAGAAGAAGAAGAAGAAGAAGAAGAAGAAGAAGAAGAAAAGAAGAAAAAGAAGAAGAAAAAGAAGACGAAGAAGAAGAAAAGAAAGAAGAGAAGAAAGAGAAGAAAAGAAAAAGAAGAAGAAAAAAAGGAGAAAAAAGGAGGAGAAGAAAAGAAGAAAAAAAAAGAAAAGAAAAAAAAAAAAACCCTCATCGAAGCGCAAAACCGCGAGACCAACCGCCGCCGCCTCGCATGCGTCATGCGTTAACGGCCAGGGCGCTCCATCGATCGAAGAAGAAACTGAGTGAGAGTGAAACATTAGTCATCCCCGCACGCACGCACGCACGGGAGCCGACCCCCCCCCCCCCCCCCCCGCCGTGCCGCAGTGAGCAACCGGACACTCACCGGCGCTGACCTCAGGTAAGTAATTCAATTCGAGGACAAAGTAAAACAGACCCAATTACGGGGCGACACAAGGCGCTCGCCCGAGACAACAGCTGATGTGCTGCGGCGAATTAACGACGTGAGAGTTCCAGCTGCAGCGATCCGCGGCGGCTAATGCGATCTACGCCAGCCTCTGCACCGCCCCGGGCCAGCTGCGGGGATGCCGGGCTACGGGTGCTCGCTCACGCACGCACACGCACACGATGCGAAAATTAAACACACACAAAAACACACACGATACAAAAAAAAAAAAAAAGAAACACACACACACACACACACACACACACACATATATATATAATATATATATATATATATATATATATATTATATATATATATATATATATATATATATATATATATATATATATATAACACACGGAGACAGGAAGAGATAATCACAAATGTAAATAG
Organism: Penaeus vannamei; assembly: GCF_003789085.1. Lineage (NCBI taxonomy): Eukaryota > Metazoa > Arthropoda > Malacostraca > Decapoda > Penaeidae > Penaeus > Penaeus vannamei. Next base: position 204,524 of record NW_020869542.1, on the reverse strand, counting down.
AATTATAAACAAATAAACCAGTAGACACAAATGCACTCGTGTCTCTCTGCAAGTTTGCCAGAATCCAAACAAAGTCTTCTTCCAGTCTTATCTCCCCCCCCCCCCCGCTGTCCCCGCTAACAGGTTGTCCGCAAGGTCAGATCTCCCATAATTGCCATCTTCAGTGTCAGGAGATCCCTCACTTCGTCACCTCGGCCCCCTAGACTCTCCTTATTTAATGGCCCTCTCCCCTCTCCTCCCCCCCTCTTCTTCTCTTCTTTCCCGTACCTTCTTCATCCCTTTCTCGTCTCTTCTCTCCCGTACTTTCTCCTTCCCTTTTTCGTTCTTCCTTCTCTCTCTCTCTCCTCTTTCCCTCTCTTCTTTGTCCTACCTCCTCCCCTTTCTTCTCTCTCTATCTCCTCTCCTCACATGACCCTTCTCACTCATCTCGAGTTCCTTGTTCTCTTTGCATGTTTCCACTTCCATTCCTACCCTTTCCCTGCTTCCTTTAGCTCTTCCTCCCTTACCCTAAACCTTCTATACTTCCTTACCCTTCCCTACCTTCCCTTCGCTTTTCCTGACCCTTCCCTACCTTCTTTAGCCCTCCCTCCCCTCCCTAACCCTTCCGCCCTCCTTCCTAACCCTTCCCTTGTCCCTTTCCTAACTCCCTCACATTCCCCAGTTCCCTCCTAGCCCTGCGCCCCTACCCCTCCTAGCCCTGCGCCCCCCACCCTCCCCAACCCAATACCAGCCCTCCTAACCCCTATGCCCCTACCCTCTCTTTTAACCGTCCCGTCCCTGCTCTGAAATTCCCACGGCGGGACCAGTAATAGCCCTTATCGCGTCCATATCTTGGGAAATGAGATAAAGTGAGTGTAAGCGGTCACATAGCAGGCTCTCACTGGCAGGGGGTGAGGGAAGGGCAGGGGGTGAGGGGAGGGAGGGGGGTAGGCGCTAGGGAGGGAGGGAGGGAGGTGGAGGAGGTGCAGGAGGAGGGGAGTGAGTGGATAGGGAGGAGGAAGAGGTTGTCAGCGGGGGAGGGGGGGTATGTAAGGGAGAGTGTGATTTTGTAAAAGGCTTTCTTAATTTTTTCTAGTTTTTTATTAAGCTTATTGTTAACATTTCTTATACTGTTATTATTATTGTTTTTATTGTCAGTATCATCATTTCTAACGTCATTATCATCATCGATATCATCATCCATTGTGTTATTGATAACATTATGTTATTATTATATTTTTTTATATCATTGCTATTATCAATATCATCACTATCTTCATCCTGTCATTATCATTATCATCATCACTATCATCAGCATGATTATCATCATCATCTTTGTTATCATTATTAGTATCATAATTTTGCAAGGACATAGGGAAATGTCTATATATAAATTCTTATTTTATATGATTTTATCATTATTATTATTTTTTTTTTTTGGGGGGGGAGATAACAGGAAAGTAGAGCTCTTCTTTTTTCCCTTCTCTCCTTTTCTCTTGTACATAATAGAACCAAAAAGATAAAGGAATAAAAGAGGGAAATGCATAGGAAAGGACGAGTAAGAATAAAGGGAAGATAATTAAAAAAAATTTCCGTACCTATGATAAGAAGAAGAAGAAGAAAAAAAAGTGATTCTCGAGACGAAGAATCGATAATAAACCCCTCATACATGAAGGATAAAAGAAAAAAAATACAAAGATAAACGAAAAATAGAACCAATAAACAAGGCAGATAAAGAAGAGGCGTAGGGAGAGAGAAGAAGGAAGAGATAAAAAGATTAAAGAACCACTGATAGAGAGAGATAAGAAAAGAAGAAGAGAGAGAGGAAAAGAAAGAAATAATAAGATTTAAGAACCATCTATTCTCTCAGTAGATGCAAAGACTGCCGTTGCTCTCTTACGTCAGGGATGCTGCTCTCTAATCTCTCATCTCCCTTACCAATCCACACTAGGCCAGCCTGATAGGGTATGGCCCACCCTCTCCCCATCATGATACACGTCTCCAGCAACACTAAGGAAGTTTCTGTTGAGTTAAAGGGTTTTAAAGGCATTGGTACCGGATGATTGGAAATAGAAGGATATGGGTAAAGGTTAAGGGAAGGTCTATGTCCAAGAATGGGTTTAAAAGAGGAGGCTGAAAGAATAGAATGGAATAGAATCTCTCATTGTGCCTTCCCCACTCCCTTATCTATCCCGTTCACGTCCGTTGCTATTTGTGTTTTTTTTTTTTTTTTAATATTCTTTTCATTCTATAATCGCTGTCTTTCTTTGTTTGTCTTTTCGGTTGTGTTTTGTGTTGTGTGTGTTTTTGTGTGTGTCCGTTTCAGTCTTTGTCTGTCCGTATGTCTGTTTTTTCTCTCCTCTCTTTTTTTACCTTTAGTTTCATCCTCCCTTGTCAACCTCTCTCCTCCTTTCCTCCTCATTATTCTGACTCATCTCTACTCTTCCCCATCCCTCACCCTCTCCTTCTTCCCTCCTTTCCCAACCCCTTCATTCTCTCCTTCTGTCACCTTTCTTCCCTTGTTTCCCAACCCCCTCATTCTCTCCTTCTGTTCACCTTTCCTTCCCCTGTTTCCCAACCCTCATCTTCCTTCTGTCATCTTCCCCTCCCTTCCTCCCCTCCTTTCCCAACCCCTCATTCTCTCCTTCTGTCATCTTTCCTCCCCCTTCCCTCTCCCTCCGTCTCAATCCCTCTCTCTTCTGACCGTTCTCGAAGATATGAGATATGCAAGTCGACCATCGCACTCCATCTCAAGACAAGTCACGCAAGAGCTCAAGAAAACGCAGTAAAAACGCGAAGCTTGAACTTTTTCTTAGGATCTTTACGACCTTTTGTTGGGGGGGGGGGGGCGTGATCCGCGCCCTGTCTGGCCTTCGTATACAGTTCCTCGAAGCTGTCTTTTGTTTTTTTTCTTTTTTGTTTTTTTCTTTTCTGTTTATTATTATTTTCTCTCTTCTTCTTTCTTTTTTTTATCTTGTTCTTTCTCTTCTCTCTTTTTTTTTCTATTCTTTCTTTTCTTTTTTTCTCTCTTCTCTCTTCTTTTCTTTCTTCTTTGTCTCTCTCTGTCATCTTTCTTTTGTTTTGTTTTGCTTTCTTAAAAAAAAAAAAAAAAATAGATCGCGATTATAAGGTTTAAGAGATATAAACACACGATTTATGGCGACTTCACACTAATGATTAAATGGAGAAGCATTTGCATATCGCATGTGAATCACCCCGAGACAGAATCGCAAAATGACGACGAATCGCTGCTAATAACAGCCAGACAACTTGAACTTCGTCTTAAATAGGAATGCAGTGTCGAGGGTGAGGGATATGAGTCATAATGAGACACGGTGAGAGAGAAAAAAAATGGGGGGGAAAATAAGATATTCAAAAACAAAGGAAGATACAGATACAGTTAGATATTTAAAAGAAGGTAAATGAGATACAGAGAGGTTTATATACTACTAAGGTATCTAGGATCGTGAGTATTTGTAGAATTTGGAATATACAGTAGGTGTGTGATTGGTATATGATTAAGAGATAAATAAAATGCATTCGTGACTGAAAAAGCGTGTGTGTATATCGTTTGGATACACGGAATATGCATTTACAAATATACATGTCTCTTTGTTTAAGAGATACCATTATTATTTCTTTTTACTTATATAGACTGAACATTATTGACGAGGTGGCGGAGAATAACAATTATTTTACATTAAAAAACAAAAAGATATTATCCATACAATTTGAAAAACAGTCTAAATGAGAAAAGATCCCAAATCCCATATACATTTCCTATAGTTGGTATACTACCAACGGAAATTCGCATTCAATCGTATACCATTTCTTTTGCAACCTTCCAACCTGCGCCGCTTCACACGCAGACAGTAAAACAAAAGACAACATTAGCTTTAAACCAAATACTGCCTCCCTCCCCCCATCCTCCCTCCTTCCCCCTGTC
>NW_020869542.1:193099-195599 GCF_003789085.1 Penaeus vannamei | reverse complement strand
TTTTTCTAGTTCGTTTACTTTTTGTTGTTGTTGATTTTTTTGTTTGTATGATGTTTGTTGTTGATATTGATTTTGTTTATATGATTTCTGTTGTTGATATTGATTTTGGTTATATATAGATATTTGCTATTGATTACTGTTTATGTTTATATAATTTTCGTTATTGATTTTTATTTTACGTTGATTTGTTTCTTTGTTGTTTGGTATCCCCTTCCCAATTTTGAGAATTTTCAGGAACAACAGAATTTCAGGTCTTCAATCCCTCTACAAATACCTAAAACACCAAGAAAATAAATCTAACATAACCTTATACAACCAGCATCATTTCAGGTCTTCAATCACTCTACAAATACCTAAAACACCAAGAAAAAAAAATCTAACATACCCTCGTACATCCAGCATCATTTCAGGTCTTCAATCACTCTACAAATACCTAAAACACCAAGAAAAAAAAATCTAACATAACCTTGTACATCCAGCATCATTTCAGGTCTTCAATCACTCTACAAATACCTAAAACACCAAGAAAAAAAAATCTAACATAGCCTTGTACATCCAGCATCATTTCAGGTCTTCAATCACTCTACAAATACCTAAAACACCAAGAAAAAAAATCAAACATAGCCTTGTCCATCCAGTATCATTTCAGGTCTTCAATCACTCTACAAATACCTAAAACACCAAGGAAAAAAAATCTAACATAGCCTTGTACATCAAGCATCATTTCAGGTCTTCAATCACTCTACAAATACCTAAAACATCAAGAAAATAGCCTTGTACATCTAACAGCATCTCATAACTCCCTGACAGATCCGAGAGAGAAGACTCCCGTCGCTAATTAACTATGGCCACAATATTTCCAGCACTGCTTCTTCCCCTTAAACCATCTGTTCGTGCGCCTATCAGTGGCTATATCTGACCACCCATTAAGACCCTTGCGTGATTAACCCTTTCCCCCCTGTAGTGTGGTCTCTTTCTCTCTCTTTTTTTCTCTTTTCTGTTGTTGTTATGGATATGGATGGACATATGGGGGTTTGAATAGATAGGGGGATGTGCAGAGATGAGGTATAGATAGATGAGCAGAGGGATGCTGGTGGATGGATATTCATGACTGGCTGTGTCTGTATTTCTCTTCCTTTCTCTCTCTCTCTCCCTTTCCCTTCTCTCTCTCTCTCTCTCTCTCCTTTCCCTTTCGCCCCCACCCCATCTCTTTCTCTATCTATCTATCTCCCTCTCTCTCTCTATCTCCCCCTTTGCCCCCCCCTCCCCCCTGTTTTCCTTCCTCGCCCCACCGCCCCCCCCCCCTAAGCCACCAGACAATAGGTGGTCATCCTCCCGACCCTCGGTGTGACCTTATATGGGTCACGGCTCCAAAATGCCTCCCCCCTCCCCCCCCCCTCCTCCCCCGTCCCTCCCCTGCCTTGGTAATTGATATGAGGGAAGGGAGAGGGGGAGGGGAGGGGGGAGGGGTAGAGAGTAACAGAAGGGAAAGAGGGCGAAGGGAGAGAGGGGAAACGAGGGGAAACGAGCCTGTCCCTCGGGACAAGAGAGTGATGGAGAGGAAGTGAGGGAGGGACACGCGGGAAGAGAGAGAGAGAGATAAATAAATAGATGGATAGATAGAAAAATGTATACACACGCACACACACACACACACACACACACACACAACACACACACACACACACACACACACACACACACACACACACACACACAACACACACACACACACACACACACACACACACACACACACACACACACACACACACACATATATATATATATATATATATATATATATATATATATATATATATATATATATATATAGAGAGAGAGAGAGAGAGAGAGAGAGAGAGAGAGAGAGAGAGAGAGAGAGAGAGAGAGAGAGAGAGAGAGAGAGAGAGAGAGAGAAGAGAGAGGAGAGAGAGACAGAACAGAGACAAAGAGAGAGAAAAACAATGAGAGAGATAAAAAAGAGGGAAGATACAAAATAATAATAATAATAATAATAAAAATAAACCCAAATAAAGCCGCCCTTGATACCCCCAAGCGGTGCCCTGGCCAGCGTGACCAAGGAGCGGTTATGGGCGGCGGTGATTGCCCTCGGAGGCTTCCTCACGCCCACGTCCTCCGGCTCCCTGTCATTTGTCGGAGTGCTTGATCGGAGACACAGACACGTATTGACATCGCCGCCGCCCGTGATTGAGGTTCTGATAAGACTTTCGCTTCGGTATGGGCGGCTATGCGGCTGTGTGCGTTGGTGTGTATGTTGACATTCGATGTACGCGTGAGGGTGTGTATACGTGTATATGTATATAATTGTACATACATACATACATACATGTATGTATATATATATATATATATATATATATATATATATATATATATATATATATATATATATATATATATATATATATATATATATATATATATATATATATATAATATATATATATATATATATATATATATATATATATATATA
>NW_020869542.1:180599-188099 GCF_003789085.1 Penaeus vannamei | reverse complement strand
AGATATATATATACTATATAGTAGAGTATATGATAGATGAGTATAGATAAGTATATTAAATAAGATAATATATATATATAGATATATATATCTCCTCCTCTTTCCTTTCTCCTTCCTTCTCCCCTCCTTCTCTCCCCCTCCCCCCTTCTCCCTTCTTTCTCCTCCCTCCCCCTCCCTCCCCTTCTCCCTCTCTTCTCCCCCACCCCCCTCCTCCCTCTCTTCTCTTCCCCTCCTCCCCTCCCCCTCCTCCCTTCCCTTCGTAAGAGCCCCCACAAGTTGTCTCCGGACTTAATATGGGTCAATGGGTTAAACAAGGCCTTTGAGGGGGTTGGGGTTGGGGTGGGGGAGGGGAAGGGGGAGGGGTGTCTCTAGTGCCTGATGTCGCAACAGTGTCCTTACCTCGTGAAGTTTTTTTTTTTTTTTTTTTTTTTTTACGTTTGTGGTGTTTGGGGTAGAGGGAAAGGGGGGTAGAGAGGGTGGAGGTTAGGCGTGAGGGGTGGGGGTTGCTAGGAGATGTAAGTGCCTGGTGTGTGGAAGGAGGGGTTGGGTGTAGGGGAAGGCAAGGAAGGGAAATGTAAGTGCCTGTGTGGGGAAGAGAGAGAGGGGGGGGGTTAGAGAAGGGTTCATATAAGTGGTGGAAGAAAGGCAAGGAGGAGATGTGAGTGCCCTGTGTTAGTGAGGGGAGGGGGTTCACGTGGGTGTTTGTGTGGGTTGGGGACGGGAAAGAGAGGGGTTCAGGTAGGGGAGAGGGAGGTGGGGGGGAGGGGTTCAGGGAGGTATGTGGGGTGAAGTGGGGGGGGGTCAGGGAGGGGGGGGGAGGGTTGAAGGAGTGTGTGTGGGTGAAGTGTGGGGGGGGGTTAGCGGATCCATGGGTGGGGGAGGGGGGTTCAAGGAATTGGAGGAGAAGAAGGGTGAAGAGGTGTATTTGGTGAAAGGGAGGTTTATGTTGGGTTGGGTGTAGGAGAGTAAAAACTTCAGGCAGGTATATGTTTGTGTATGTGTGTGTCTGTGGGGGGATTCAGTGGGGTATATGTCTGTATGTGGTGGAGGAAAGGACTTTTGGCAAGTATACGTGTGTATGTGTATGTGTGTGTGTTGTGGTGTGTGGTGTGTGTGTGGTGTGAGTGTGCAGGGGGTGGTCAAGTCAGCGTGTGTTGCAGGTCGGGAATGTGTGTGTGTTGGTTCAGTCAGGTATGTGGAAGGGGCGGGGCTGAGGCAAATGTGTATGTGTGTGTGGGAAAGGTGTGTGTGCATGCTGCATGTGTGCATGGCGATGCGTATGTGGATATTTGTGTTTTCATGAGTCATGTGTGTGTGTGCAGAAACTGTATGCTCGTGTATTTTAAGTATGTGTAGTCAATTTTTCTTTATTGATTTATCTATCTTTTATTATCATTATTCTTTGCTTTTGTGTGTATACGAACGAAAGTATTTGCATGTAACTTTTGAGCCAAAGTGTGAGGTCAAGTACATACCACCGCAGGGGTGTAAGTATTTGAAGTTTGAGAGTGTTAGTAGGTGTATAGGGTAGAGGAAAGTGAATGGGAGGGGAGGGGGGGTGTTATCAGCATAGTGTAAAACTGTGTGTAAATGTGTTTTATTATTATTATCATTAATCATTAATATCCTTCAATAACGCTTCAAGTTTTGCATATATGTTTTCGCTAGTGGGAAGAGGGTAAGGATATAGATACATGTATAAATAGATATCTTTTTTTTCTCTTGTTTCGGCACGTGTTTCTGAATGATGCTGTTATTTAATTCTCCCCCACCCCCAACCCCCACCTCTTCCAAAGCCAATCTGGATAAAGTAATTAATTTTATCGTCATGAATATTCTCCGCAGCCTCATTTTGCTGCCCCAGAAATCCGGCAGAATTCAATACAGTTTACGGATTTCCGGAAAAAGTTAAACCTTTCAATCTCTACGTATTAAAAAAAGGGGACGGCGATTCTCCATTTCAAAATTCTACCATTGTACGGATAAAACGTCAAGCGTCAAAATGTCATACGTATTATTTCAAAAGTATTCTACGGGCACACACCTACCGTTATACAGTCAGACCTGCCTACCTACCCACAGATACACACACACACACACACACACACACACACACACACATACATATATATATATATATATATATAGAATATTATATATATNGGGAGGGGTGGAGGGGAGAGAGGAGGGGGAGAAGGAGGAAGGAGACAGAAGAGGTGAGAAATAGGAGGAGGGAGACAGAAGACGGGAGAGAAGGGAGAAGGAAGGAGGCAGGAGAGGAGAGAATAGAAGGAGGAGGGAGACAGAGAGAAGGTGAGAGAAGGGAGGAGGCAGGAAAGGGGAGAAATAGGAGGAGGAGGAAGGCAGAAGACGGGAGAGAAGAAGAAGGAGGAGGAAGGAGGTACAGGATAAGAGAAAGGGAGGAGGAGGGAGACAGGAAGAAATAGAGGAGAGGGAAGTAAGTGGCAGAAGGAGAGGGAAGCAGGAAGGGTCAGAAAGGAGGGAGAAGACGGAGGTATGGAGAAGGAGGAAGAAGGAAGTATGGGGAGATAGGAGAGGTAGGAGAGTAGGAAGGACAAGAGGAAAAAAAAAAGGAAAGCAGTGGAATAAGATGAGAAAGAATAATTGACAGAAGCAAAGACAGGTAAAAAGGAGATAGGAAAGGCGGAGAGAATCGGAAAAAAACTAGGGAGGAGACAAGAGGAGAAAGAAGAAAAGAATAAAAGAGAAGAGAGAGGAAAAAAGGAAACGAATAAACGAATGAGAAAAGAAAAAGACAGAAGACAGAGAAACGGAGAAAAAAAAAAACAGAGAGAGAAAAAAGAAGAAGAAATAAAAAAGAATCAAGAAAATACAGAAAAGAAGCGAGGACACACAAGCCTCAGAGACAATTGTCATCCCCCCCTCCCCCACCCAACCCTACCCCTACCCACCCACCCCGCTATCCTTCCTTCACCCTCCCCCCCCCTCCCCCTCCCGACTCACCTTACAGCCTTGATCACAATCCTACGACATCCCACGCCCTCTCCGACCTGCCCAGTACCAGGAAGCAGTCCCGAAAACCGGTCCTGAGGTGGGGTCAGGAGGCGAAGAAGGGGGGGGGGGTAGAGTAGAGGAGGAGAGACAGGGGTAGATTAGGTGGAGGAGGATGGGGGTTAGAGTAGGGGAGGAGGAGGGAGGAGGGGGCAGAGGAGGGGAGTAGAGTAGGAGGAGGGGGGCAAAGTAGGTGGAAGGAGGGATTGAATAGGAGGAGGAGGAGGAGGAAGTAGAGAGTAGGACGAGGAGGGTGTAGAGTAGGAGGAGGGGATGAGTAGGAGAGGAGGGGCTTTAGAGTAGGAAGAGGAGAGAGGGTAAAGTAGAGTAGAAAGGGTAGAGTAGGACGAGAGGGGTAGGGTAGAGAGAAGAAAGAAAGTAGAATAGGAGGAGAGGGGGGGTAAAGTAGGAGGAAGAGGAAGAGCTAAGTAGGAGGAGGGAGTAGAAGGAGGAGGAGGAAGGGGCGTGGGAGTAAGAGAGAAGAAGAGGACGGGGTAAGAAAACTTGAGGAGAGAGAGGGGGGGGGGAGGTCGTACTCCTTTCTAGTAGTTGGCGACACTAAAACCACTACGTCATCAGCAAAAAAAAAAAAAAAAAAAAAAAAAAGAGAGAGAGAGAAGAGAGAGAGAGAAAGAGGAAAATCCTGCTATAGCTTCTATGCTTTTTGCGAGTCGCGCGGGCGGGCTGTGGGCGTTTCTGGGGGCGGGGGGTGTAGGGTGGATAGGGCGCGAGCAGGAGTGGTGATGGCGGATAGATAGATGAATACTTTAGAGTATGATAAGTATGAAAATTAACGATGAATACCTCTGTTCGGGAACGAATTACGAGTAAATATGAGTAAGTTTGCATGTGATGAGTTAGTTTTGTGAGTGAATGATGAGTATGTCCGTGAGTGAACAGTGAGTAAGTCTGCGAGGGTATAATATGAGTAATTTTGTAAATAACAATGAGTATCTTTTTATTGCGAGGGTATAATATGAGTAATTTTCTTAAATAACTCAATGAGTATCTTTTTATTAGGATACAGATAGACAGAATGTTAAAAAATAGTCTGAGTGAGTAATGAATGACTCAGTGAACTTCCCAGTGAATTAAGCACATTATTTATGCTAATCATAACAAAAGCGATTATATCAGCACCGATTAAATAAATTGACAGCTGTAAGCATAATCTAGGCGTTAACACTTCAAGATTATTAACAGCAGAGCGAAAATAACGACGGTCATATCATATCATATCATATATCATGTCATATCATATCTTATCTTATCATATCATATCATATATCTATCCTGTCATATCATATCATACATATCATGCCATATCATATCATATCATATATCATGTCATATATCATATCTTATATCATATCATATCATATCATATCATATCATATATCATGTCATATCACATATCATATCATATATATCATGTCATATGATATATCATATCATTATACCATATCATATCATATATCATATCATATCATATCATATCATACTATAATTCATATATCATATCATATAACATACATATATATCATAAGGATAGATTATGAGTATGAGTATGTGAGTGTTACGCGAGGAGTAAATCTGGCAAGTTTTGCAAGTGATACATAAATAGGTAATTAAATCTGAAATCCATGAATAAACGTGTTTTGAGATCGCGTGATACAGAAGCTGAGGATGTAAGTCAATTAAATCTGCTAAGTGAATTAACGAGTGATTCGCAGAAATCACGAAAAAAGCACGAAAAATACCCGATCGATAAAAAAAAAAACAGCAACAAAAAATATGGAAAAATAATGTCAAGTAAGACGAAGTGAATAAACAAACAAACAAATAAAGATAGAAATGAATAAATAGCAAAGAGTACACTTGGACCAAAGAGTCAATGATGCAAAAAAAAAAGAAGAGAAACCAAATAATATTGAACAGCAACGATAATGAATTAATCCAAATCAAATGCAAAAAAAAAGAGAAAAATGATGCTGAATTGATGCAAAAAAAAAAAAAAAAAATAATAATATATAAACAATAAATAAAAATAATAATAATGATAATAAAAATAAAAAGATAAATAAAAAATAAAAAACATAACTAGAGTAAACCAGAGTGGATTTCACACCTGAGTAAACACCTACTGATGCGTGAATGCCTGAACAGGTTGGCGGGACATAAATCACCATGCCGTTGCCATGTACGATGCAGTGTATATTGGGATAAATTTATGCAAATGCAAAAAAAGAGAAGAAAAAAAAATATGCAGAAATTATGCAAATGCAAAAAAATGATATTGAATTTATGAAAATGCAAAAAAGAGAACAATAACGATGCTGAATTTATGTAAATGCAAAAAAAAAAAAAAGAATGTTGAATTTATGTAATGCAAAAAAAAAAAAAAAAAAAAAAAAAAAGTTGAATTTATGTAAAGGCAAAAAAAGAGTGAATGATACTACTAGTTATTTCACTTTTTATATTCTTTTATATATGCGTGGGTTCGTACTGCAAACCAGATGCAAATAGAATAAATCTACGTACTTTGCCAAGTGTAAATATAATAAGTTTAGGTAATATATGCAAATAAACAGTTACGTCACCATTGATTTATTTAAATACCAGTGTTGGAGGATACGCCGTTTGCGAAATTTATTGACTTATCCTTTTCCATATCTTTATTCACTTTTATCATTCGTTCATTTATTCATATATTTATCTATTTGCCAATTTGCCTATTTATATATTTCCTGTTCAATCATGTACTTATCAGTTAACATGCATATTGATTATTCCTTTACCTATCTATCAATCTATCTGTTATCTATTTACTTCTCTATCTATCTATCTATCTATCCATCTGCTCTTTATTGGCTTTATTTACGGGTGTATAGACATATTTCCACTTATCAATAAAATGAGGTATTTTTTGTGCAACATTTACATGCAACTGAACACATGAACTTAATCTGAGGGAAAAATATCAATCATCTGATATGATATATATTCTTATATCATTACCATTATCTCTGTCTTATGTATATGAAACGAAACATTTTTAATTGACGATCATAAATATTAAGCTTAATTGTTAAAATATAAAACTTTTAATTAAACAAATATATTATGTTGTTGATGATGATGATACTGCCACTACTACTTCTACTACTACTACTTCTACTATACTAACTACTACTACTTTTTTTACTACTACTACTATTACTACTGCTTACTACTAATAATAATACATGACAATTGATAATAATAATGATAATGATAATAATAATAATAATAATAATAATAATAATAATAATAATAATAATAATAATATAATAATAAATAATATGATAATAATATATAATAATAACACAACAACAACAATGAGATGAAGAAGAAATACATAAATAGATATGTCAATAATGATGATAATAATAATAATAATGATGATGATAATAATAAAAATAACAATAACAATTATAATATTAACAATGTTAATGATGACAATAATATCAATGATGATAATGATGAAGACATGGTAAGGTCAATAATAATAATAGTAATAATAAAATATTAATGATAATGATAATGACATTAATAACAATAATGATAATATAATAATGAATGATAATAATAATAGTGTGATATAATGATAATAGTAATAAGATGATAATATGATGATAGCAATAATAATAATGATTATGATTAAAAAAATAATAATAATGATAACAGTCATGAACCTAGTAATAATAATGAAAATAAGAACAACAACAACATTAGCAAAAACAACAATAATAATGATAATGAAAGCAATTATTATCATCATCATCATCATTATTAGTGGTAGTATTTGTAGTCGTAATAGAATTATTATATTAATACCATAAGAAGAACGAAAAGGTAAAGACTCGCTAACAATAAACTGAACAAAAACAACAACGTAATAACATCAACCAGAATCTCAAACAAAAAAAGAAAATCACATAGAAAGAAAATGGAATAAAATAAAATAAAAACAAATGAACAAATCTCAAATCAATATTTCCCTTCCCCTCTCATCCATCTCGAGGCAATATCGTACCAAATATTGTACCAAAAAAGAAAAAAAATCGTCCCTTTTCAACCCCTTGTGTGAATATATTTTGTTCCCCCTGGTCCCAAGAGTGTTGAAAGTGGGCGCGCGTTCCCGTAGAGTTATTGCACCAACGTCTCCTCCAAGCTGTGAGAGTAAGATAAAGTTTGTTTTGGTAAAGTCTCTGTGAAGCGACGAGAGAGAAAGGAGAACGATCAAGTTGGGGGAAACTTTGATAATAATTATAGATTATGACGGTTATGATAGATTGCCTACATTTATTGATGAATTATGGTCTTAATATTTTTTTTTCTGAATGGCTTACGTCATTTTTTATACCAAGGAATAAATTATAATGAATATTAGATACTATGACTAATATATGGGACCATGAAAGAAAA
>NW_020869542.1:170599-173099 GCF_003789085.1 Penaeus vannamei | reverse complement strand
CACACACACACACACACACACACACACACACACACACACACACACAACACACACACACACACATACACACACATACACACCTACACCTACACACACACGCACACCCACACGTATACTCGAGAACACAATGCCAAACGCCCACAAAAACACACAAAAGAAAAGAAAAGAAAAAGAAAAACAACAGACAGTGCATACTCGATCTATATATAATTACCACGGTATGATTAATGATGTTGATAACGACAGGTTGCTATTAGTATTTCATTATGATTCCGTTTTATCATTTCGTTCTTTTGATAAGGAATAGTACATCGGTCTGTAATTCCGTGTACAAACAAAAGTATTTGGCGTTAATGACGTAAGAGTCCATAATCATGTTTTTAATCTTGGAACAAGTTGTGTCTCCTTATCAACTCTCTCCGTCCTTATCCTTTCCTCATTATCTTTTGTAATAAAGGAAATTTTTCTCTTTTTCTTATTTATTTTCGTATTATTCTTTATCGTCATTTTGCTACTTTTCCAGTTTTATTGCCTTTATTTTTCTTTATTTTTCCAACCTTTATTTTTCTGTGCCCTTTCACGTCGCTTCTACATCCGCTTATATCCTGTTTTATCTCTTACATCCTTGTTTATCTATCTTTATTTCCTCTTCCTTTATCTACATTTCACCTTTCTCCATCTTTCTTCCATCCCTCTTCATCTATATATCATCCTTCTTCATCTATATTTCATTTCACTTTCTCCATCTTTATTTCCATCCCTCTTCATATCATCCATCTTCATCTGTATTTCCCCTTCTTCCATCTTTATTCCTTCCTCCTTCACCTCCCCCTTTTCATTCGTGCTTCGTATATTCCCTTCTTTATCCTATTACCACATCCTTAACATGTTGTCAATACTCAATGGTTCTTCGGTCCTTGTGTATAGAGGTGCAATTAGCATCACGCATGAACTGGAGTACCCTTGGTGACTTTGTATTGGTTTTCGTAAGAGTATTGCGGAAGAGGGGAAGGAGGAGTAAATGAGGGAGATAGGAGAAGGGGAAAGGGGAAGGAAAGTGGGTGTGAGGGAAGGAGGTGGAGGAGAGGAAGAGAAGAGGCGGAGAAGGAAAATGGGGTGAGGGAAGGAGATGGAGGAGAATGGGAGAAGGGGAAAGGAGAATGAAAGTGGGTGTGGGAAGGAGGTGGTGGAGAAGGGGAGAAGGGAAAAGGAGAAGGAAAGTGGGGTGAGGGAAGGAGGTGGAGCAGGAGGGGAGAGGAGGAGGCGGAGATGGGAAGAAAAAGGAAAGGTTTGAGGAAAGGGGAGACGAGAGAGGAATAAAGAGGTGCTGAGAGGGGAGGAGAAGGGATGATAAAGAAGGAAAGGAGAAGAGGGGAAGAAAAAAATGAGGAAAGAAGAAGGAGAAGATAAAAGGGAAGTGAGGAGAGAAGAAAGAGAGAGAAAGAGGGACAGAAGAGGGAAAAAGGACGAGAGAAGACAAAAGACAGAAGAAAAAGGTACAAGAGAGGAAAGTGAGAAAGAATGAGACGGAAAAAAGTAAGAACTAACGAATAAGGAAGAAGAGAGAAGGCAAAAAGAAGAGGAAAGAGCATAGATGAACAGAGGGGGAAGGACTGAAACGAGAGAGAGGGAGGGGAAGGCGAAAGAAGAAGAAGAAGCGAAAGAGGATAACGAGACGTGTAAACAAGAATGAAGTACTTCTGTGTGCTCTCTGTTTACCCATCTAATTGCCTGATTCATTTGTGTGTCCAGGTGATTAGTCTTTTTTCTAATCCTTTTAATCTCTTTTTTGCCACTCTTTCTTCTTTTTTCCTTCTTTTTTTTATAGTGTAATCATCATCAAAGTCATATCATTCCCCACCCACAACTAAATTGATAGCGACTAGTATCTACTTTCATCACCATGACTGCCTACAGTAATGACTATACCTATTACGCAATCAGCTGATGAATAGCATAAAGAAAATAGAAAAAAAAATACTGCCTCTAGAACAAAGCAAAGTATTACTCTCACAATAGCCACGCTCAAGCATATCACCATCACTATCGCCATAACACTGCAGAATCACCATCCCAGGCATTACAAGGTTTGTCTGAACAACACATTCTCCACAGCTGATATTGTTGTAGTGAGCAGTTACCAGTTCGGTGATTTAGCGCTGCAACAACAGCGTGAGGGAGGTGTGGAGGGGAAGAGAGAGAGAGAGAGAGAGAGAGAGAGAGAGAGAAGGAGAGAGAGAGAGAGAGAGAGAGAGAGAGAGAGAGAGAGCGGGAGAGACAGGCAGAGAGAGAGATAGAGAGATAGATAGAGAGAGAAGAGAGAGAGAGAGAGAGAGAGAGAGAGAGAGAGAGAGAGAGAGAGAGAGAGAAGAGAGAGAGAGAGAGAGAGAGAGAGACAGAGACAGAGAGAGAGGGAGAGAGAGAGAGAGAGAGAGGGAGAGAGAGCGCTGTGAGAGAGAGGGAGGGGAAAGAGGCAGACAGAGAGAGAGAGAGAGAGAAG
>NW_020869542.1:161935-170439 GCF_003789085.1 Penaeus vannamei | reverse complement strand
TCTTACTCGGACAAAACGTCATATGAACTGAAGCTTCGAATCCGTCTCACCCTCTGCAGTGACGGACAAAAAGTCATGAATTGAAGCTTCGAGCTTGTCTTACCCTACAAGAAAAGTGTTCGATTAAGCGCGTGTTCGAGACGGGATTCGAAATAAGTTCGACAAGAGTCTTGACCGAGACTGCACCAGACTCAGAATCCACCGAAAGCCAAATTTTCATTTCTGATAAAGTCTTAAAGGGCTTACAAAGCTATATAATCTGGCTTCCCGGGTTACGTTAATAAAGACTGCCTGGTATACCTGTACGCGGTTAATCTTACTAAATTATATAAGAGAGAGATTAAGAATGTACAAAGGCGGAACTGTCATTATTGCAAAATTGCCTTTTACTATTACAAAGATACATCTTCATTTTGCATATAACTTGCCATAGCTATGTATAATTAAGTAATTAAAAAGGGATTTAAAAAAAAAAATCTAATACTAGAATCTTCGGTTTAAAAATGATTAAAAGGATTTTCATTAAAAATAGTTAAATACATCTTCAACGCATTCCTTTCCTCCTATCTATCATAATTTCACAGGCTGATATTTCTCTCCTTTCCTGACCGTCCCGCGGGGCACATTTGGCACGCATACCATGAGCCTGGCACCCCTGGGTTAATAGAAGTATAATAGCAACAGCAGTAACTAATATATTAAAACGTTTAAAAAGATTTGCGATATCTACATTGTTTTAATATTATATTTATGGTTACACACGCGCTCGCGTTCATACACACACACACACACATATAAATAAACCGTGAGAGAAAGAGAGACGGAGAGAAAATGACAGACACAAAATTTACTCTACTAGCCTATGAAAAGAAACTAGACAGGATTATGCCTCGTGTTTAGAAATTCTTAAACAAAAAATCACTAAACAAATAAACAAAAACACGCATTAGAAAACAAATACACAAATCGTCCAAGCAAAAAAAACACAGAAAACAAATAAAAAGCAAGTAAATAATCAAAAAACAGAAAACCAACCAACAAACACTAAAACAAATAAAAAACAAAAAAACAAAATAAAACAAAAACAAGTAAAAAACAAGTAAACAAACACAATACAAAAACAAACACAAAAAGAAGTAAACAAACACAATACCAAACACACAAACATCAAAACAAACACAAAACAACGAAGAAATAAACACAAATCAAACAAAGACACACCAATCCCCCAAAACCCAACTAAACAAACACAAAAATAAAACAAACAAACAAAAACAAAACAAAAAATCCACGCCGGTCTCTTCCCGCCCATCGGAAGGGTGATAAAAATCTCTCATTATCTCTCTCTTGTGTCTTTTGTTCCCATCGATTTCTCGCTCAATTAAAGGACGAAGAAATGAATGAATGAGCTAAGATGGTCTTTGCTTTTCTTTCCATCTTTTCTCTTTCTCTCTCTCTCTCTCTCTCTCTCTTCTCTTCTCTTCTTTCTTTCTTTCTTTCTCTCTCTCTCTTTCTCTCTCTCTCTCTCTCTCTCTCTCTCTCTCTCTCTCTCTCTCTCTCTCTCTCTCTCTCTCTCTCTCTCTCTCTCTCTCTCTCTCTCTCTCTCTCTCTATTTCTTAAGATGGGGAAGAGGAAGTATTATTGCATTTTTTGAAAATATATATTTTTACACTTTATCCATTATTATTATATATCATTTTTGTGGGGATTTCCAATATATATATATATATATATATAATATATATATATATATATATATATATATATATATATATATATATATATATATATATATATATATATATATATACGTGCTTGTGTGTGTGTATGTATGTTTATATTACACTTTTTTGTTAGGTATGTGTTGGGTAAATGTTAGAATGTTTTATCAAGAAATAAATAAATAAACATCTAGATAGTGATAATCAACAACATTACAGATATTCTAAAGACAGATAACAAAGGAAAAAAGTCACATCTAACTGCTTATTTATTATGAACAAACGATCAGCCATTAGATATATTTTCTTTTTCATATCGTGTAGTTTACTTAATCTTTATCAAACAATACTCCATTTCTTTTTAATTTATTGAACGTATATAACACCAAATACAATCATATACCTGCCATCTATATCTTCCTACTTCTCCCTCTTCATCAAGGATTAACTAACTTGTTTTCATTCTTTTATTAGATAAAGTTATTACAAACATCCGCTCTAATAACGCCTTCAATTTGGTAAAAAGCCTGTAGTTTTTTTTTCTTTCTTTTTTTTTCTTTTTTTTTTTTTTTTTTTCGCACCAGAAAGGTCACTCCCGTTTATTAAATGTCATTTGATCTTTGTATACTATGATGGCTTCTCTTATTTTGGTCTCTGTCTCTCTCTTCCTCTCTGTCTTTATTGCTTTCTCTCGTTATTTCTCTTTCCTTTTTCTATGTTTTGTCCCTTACCAGCTTGTCTGTCTGCTTATCTTATCCTAATCTATCTATCTATCTATCTATCTATCTATCTATCTATCTATATGGATACACATACACATACCACATCACACACGATATATATATATACATATTTGTGTGTGTGTGTGTGTATATGTGTGTGTGTGTGTGTGTGTGTGTGTGTGTGTGTGTGTGTGTGTGTGTAAGTGTGTGTGTAAGTGTTGTGTGTGTGCGTTAAAAATTCAGCTGCAAGGCAATCATCAATAGCATTACGATCATAAAATCATATCAGCTTATGGCGAGTCATTGACCGGTATCATCCCTGTCCATTAATCCATTACCTCCTGTTGCGATTTAAACCATTTGTCATTTTAATGTATTTTATGTGTCTTATGAGATGGAAATTTGATTCGCTCTCTGTCACGCCCACCCGTCTACGCCCCGGCTGTCTCCCCTCCTACGCCCCCACCCACCCCCTCCTCCTTTCCTCCCCCACCCCTCTCCTGTCTACCCTCCTACGACCCACTAACCATCCTCCCTGTCTCCACCCTCCCCCCCCCTCCTCTGTCTACCCCCCCCTCCTCTCTACCCTCCCTACCATTCCCACCCCTCCCCCCCTTCCATCTGTCTACCACCCCTCCCTCCCCCAACCCCTCTCCATTCTACTCCCCCCTCTCCCTCCCTCCCTCATCAATTGGACTCCCTCCCCCTACAACCCCCCCCCCTCCAACCTCATCAACCCAAACCGTTCATCAACTCATCAATCACTGCTCTACACGGCCTCATTGCATCAATCTTGGTAATTAGTTCAATCATCATTAGTGGAGTTACAATTAAGAAAAATTGATTAGGAGCGTACTTCGGTTCTCTAATAAGTACTTGAATAGAGAGAATTTAGGGAGGAAGAGGGAGAGGAGAGGAGGAGGAGGAGGAGGAGGGGGAGGAGAGGAAGAAGAAGAAGAAGAGAGGAGGAGGAGGAGAAGAAGAATGAAAAGAGGAGGAAGAGGGAAAGAAGAAAGAGGAGGAGGAGAGGAGGAGAGAAAAAAGAAGGAGGAGGGAATAGGGAGGAAGAGGAGTAGGAGGAGAAGAAGAAGAAGAAGAAGGATAAAGAGGAGGAGGAGAGAGGAAGTGGAGAAATATATAAAAGAGGAGGAGGAAGGGGAAGAGGAACAAGAGCAAGCGAGAAGAGGAAGGAAGAAAATATGATAAAGAAAAGAAACGAAAAAATACAAGAGAGAAGGAAAAGAAGACGAGAAAAGAGAAGAAGCTGAAAGGAAGGTGAAGAAGATAATAAGAGAAGGAGACACAGAAAGAAGGGAATAAAGAGAAGGAGAAGGAGAAGCAGAGGAGAAAAAACTAAAAAAAAAAACGAACAGGTAGAAGAAAGGGGAGAAAGAGAAAGGGAAGTAAGTGAGAAGACGAAGGGAAATAAGTAAATAAAAAAAGGAGAGAGAAGATAAGGAAAAGAAGAAGACGAAAGAGAAAAGAGGAGATGAAGGAACGGAAAAGAAACAACGAAAACAATGAATGAAAGAAAAAATAGAAGTGAGAAAACTAAGAATGGAAAAAAAAGAAAAACATAGTAACAAAAACAGTCAAAACAGGGAAGGAAAAAAAAGAATATTCACACAAAAGCGAACACAAAAAAGACAGGATGAAGAGGAAAGACTAAAAACGAAGATACACAAAAAAGACAGGATAAGGAGGAAAGACTAAAAACGAAGATAAACAGGAAGAAAAAAAAAAAGAAAAAAAACGTACGATAAGTAGAAGGAAAAAAACTCGATCCCCACTCGACGGGGATGAAAAGGGGACTCGTTCAAGCGTGGCCTTCTGAGGAGCAACTCGAAGGCGTCAAGGTGTAACTCGAACTTCGCGGGTCGAGGGAGAAGGTGGGGGGGGGGGGAGAGAGGGGAAGCGGGAGAGGGAAGAGAGGGGCGGGAGAGAGAGGGAGGGAAAAGGGGGAAGGGAAGGGAGTGGGAGAGAGGGAAGGGAGAGGGAGAGGGAGGGGGAGGGGAAAGGGAGAGAGGGGGGGGAGAGGGAGACAAGAGGATATAGCTAGAAAGAAGAAAGAAGGAGAGGGAGAGGCGGATAAGGAAGAGAGGAGGGATAGGAGCGGGTGAGAGGGAGAGAAGTGGGAGCGGCTGGGGAAAGGGAGAGAGTTGGGGGGGGGGGGGTATAGGGAGGGAGGAAAGGCGGATGAGGAAGAGAAGAGAGGAGGAGCGAGTGTGGGAGAGGGTTGGATAAGGGGAGAGGGTGATGGGAGAAAAAGGGAGATGAAAAGAGAGAGAGAGAGACAGAGAAAGAAAAGAGAAAGACAGAGATATACAAAAAAAAAAAAAAAAAAAAAAACAGACGAGAACGAAAAACAATCAAACTGGATAAATTCAAATCCCCCTCCCCCTCTCCCTCCCCTCCCTCCCACCCCCTCTTCCGCGACCACCAATAGGAAACCAAAGAGATAGGTCACCCTAGCCCCCCCCCCCCTACCCCCCGCCCAGTGACCCCCCCCCCCCCTTAGTGACACGCTGGCCCTGGCCGTTCATAGGTGCCAGGGAGTGCCTCTGCGCGGGGAATACTGATAAGAGTGAGAGTTTATTTGGGAGTCAAAGGCTATTGTGCGTTTTTTGTTTGTTTGTTTTTTGGGAGGGGTGTTCTGTGTTTTTTTTTTTTTTTTTTTGGGGGGGGGGGAATTAATGTTTTTTTTTCTATTTCTTTTCTTTTTCTTTTCTTTTCTCTTTCTTTTCTCTTTCTCTTTTTCTTTTTTCTTTCTCTTTCTCTTTCTTTTTCTCTTCTCTCCCTCTCTTCCTCCTCCCTCCCTTCCTTTCTCTCAACCTCCCCCTCTCACTCTCCCCTCTTCCTCTTCTCGTTCCTCCCTCTCTTCACTTCTTTCTCTCATTCGATCTCACATTCCCTTTCTGAGTAATTTACACTCTAAACACAGTTGCATATCCTTCTCATTTCTTCCTATTCTTCTTCTTCTTCTCCTTCTTTCTTTCTTTTCTTCTTCTTCAGCAACATCTGTTTTCGGGGAGAGTGGAGAAAGGGGAGGGGGGGTGGGGGGGTCGATACCCCCGCGCCACTCTAGACTTTTTTTTTCTTTTTTTTGGTTTTTGTGGATTTTTTTTTTTTTTTTTTTTTTGCGTGCGAATATTGCGTCCGTTAGGTTTTTCATTTGATAAGATAATAAGGAAATCAGCAAATGAATAATAAAAATGTAATGAATCATGAACCATAAGAAACATTCAAAATAAGACGAATATAATTAAATATAAAAAGAAACATTATTTTAATGTTTCAAAATAGTGAGTCAAAAACTAACGCAAACACTAAGAAATACCTAAAAAAAAAGAAAAAAAGGCGCGTATGTATGAACCAACAATATCAAACCTACTTCAACATGTCCATCACCCTCAGAAATAAAAGAAACCATGAATATATACAAAAATATAAAAATAAATAATACTAAATAATTACTCATTTCAACTCTTTTACCAGCGGAATTTCTTCAAAACGTATGATTTTAGTGAATTCAGTATGCATATCATGCTGTATTATGGTCAACTATACAGAAGTACCTATAGTTGTTGATGACTAATAGAATTAAGTTTATTGTACTTTTTTGTATGCATTTTTTAAAAGAGAGAGAGGAGGAGGAGGGAAAGGGGGGAGAGGGAGAGGGAGGAGGAGAGGGAGGGAGGAGAAGGAGAGAGAGAGAGAGAGAGAGAGAGAGAGAGGAGAGAGAGAGAGAGAGAGAGAGAGAAGAGAGAGAGAGAGAGAGAGAGAGAGAGAGAGAGAGAGAGAGAGAGAGAGAGAGAGAGAGAGAGAGACAGGAGACAGAAAGAGAGAAAAGAAAGGAAGAGAAAGAGGAGGCAGACATCTTGATTGAACATGACGAATGCCACTCATACTGACTATAATGCTATATACGTACAAGAGGTGTTTTGGCAAAAATGTAATAGGCTTAGAATTCCAAAGTTTTCGTAATGTTGTAAGTCATACAGACAGGAAAGTTTGCAAGAAAAGGTAGTCACAATACACAAGCACAATACAAAGCCAAGTTGATCGGAAAGAAAATGCTATAATAAAGACAACTGAGGAACACTCGCAGAAAAAATGATTACAAAAGATTATAGAAAAATTGATAAATCCAGTGTGATAGAAGATTTAATTAGCAATTAGAGATTAGAGTAATGGTAATAGTATCGTAATTAAAATTCAATTGTCAGGTCATAGTTCAGAAGGTCATGGGTCAGAAAATCACTGATGTTGATTATGAGTCATTCTTCACATACTGAAAGAGAAAAAAATATAATAATAATCTTTAAGATTATATTCTGCCGTTAATCAACCAGAAGAACAGAAAGAGAAAAATTAATAAGTCCATAATCTTTAATTAAATAATAAAATGATATGAAATAAAAAAAAAAATAAAAAAATAAATGAAAAATAAAAAGAAAAAAAAAACGATCTTCTCCTTTTTTTTTCCCCCACGTGTCGCAACCCAGCAACCCCTAAAACTCATAGAATGATGTTGCAAGAACCGAGACTTTTGATGAATGGTCCTCTGTTTACACTCTTCAACGCAAATGAGTCTCCGTTTACGCCGATCTTCGTGGAAGAATCAACATGAGCGGTTTAATTATTACTGTAATATAATTCCTCCCAGATATGATGTGGAGAAGTTGGATTAACGTAATTGTTTTGATAACGCTTATATGAACCTCAAAGATGATGTTAATAATTGTAGTGGTAGATGGAGGAGGAATAGCATTTCATATGTCGATAAAATATGAACTTGAAACCTGTTGTATAAAATGGGAAAAAAATTATATAATTGTTTTATTATCTCTTAATAAGCATACTATATGCTCACTGTTTTTTTTCTTTCAAATAAAACATTAATTGTATTTGTATTCATAGAAATTATATTTTGAAATATTATTTCAGGGTCGAATTATTAATAAAAATGATAAAAACTGCGACGGAAAATATGATTTATGATTTTCACCTGAAGACATAAAATCCTTTCCGGGGAATAAACTATTCATTTTCATATATATTATATATATATATATATATATATAATATATATATGTATATATATGTATATATATATATATATAGGATGTGTTGTTGTGGTGTGATGTGTATGTGTGTGTGGTGTGTGTGTGTTGTGTGTGTGTGTGTGTGTGGTGTGTGTGTGTGTTAGTGTGTGTCGTGTGCGTAGCGTGTGCGTTGTGTGAATGCAAAATTCATAAAAATCCCCTATGGGGACTTATAAGGCTTCAAAAAAACAAAAACATTATCATGACCTATGCAAGTAAGTCATCACATCTGTGATATCGAGCAGACACAGATCTGATTAGTGACTACAATGAATAATGATAGGATAATGCGAGACTCTTTGCTAGCTCAGGTACATGTAGCTGATAAATATAAAANTGTATTTCAAGATTATTGCAGTTAAATAGTGTGTACAGTGTGTGTGAATTCGCGCATGTAGTGTTGTTTACCCTTTTGTGTGTGCCGCTTCTTTATCTGTCTGTGCGTGTATCCAGACTAGAAATATATACTGTATAATGTGACATTTCATGTTGTTCATCTGCTTCTGTAATATGCCATCCGAGGCAAAATGTTTATGGTACAGTCAACAATAAGTGTTTACGTTCATGCCTGCCCGCAAATCACATGTGAGTGCAGATGTGCCAACGCACTCAGGTTACGCATGCTGACAATAGTGTATAATTGGATCGCGTGGTTTGTTATGTGTCGATGGAATTAAACACAGATATAAAACAAAGTTGTCTGCTTCTCATAAAACATGGTTCGTCAACCTCCCAAGGGGCAAATTTATTTCACGCGGTTCTAAACTGGGCAGGTGTTCCCGTACCTTTTTACTGACAGCAGTTTTATTACCATAGGAATAAGAGGAGAGGTCAGAGATACAGGGGAATATTGATTAGACAGCCTGGGGAATAGAGGAAATATTTGATCAGATAGACAGAGAGGGAATGGCGGGGAAGAGAGGATAGGAGGGAACAGAGGGAGGGAGGGTGGGTTG
>NW_020869542.1:149435-151935 GCF_003789085.1 Penaeus vannamei | reverse complement strand
GAAAATAGTGTACCATCAAAGAATAGTTCTGAACCCAAAAATAGATATAAATCCTAATATCACCTATGTAATGGATGGGAAAATAACCGCAAATGGTGAGGCAGAGAGAGAAAAAAGTAGTTTTTGGTTTTGTTTGTTTGTTTGTGTGTGTGTTTGTTTGTGGAGTCGTGTTCGTTGATTTGTTTGTTTCAGGTACAATTCCTTACATGTGTTTATATGCGGTGGAGAGAAAGAAAATGAACAAGAAAAAAAAGAGAGAGACAAATAGACACATAGAGAGAAAGAGACGGAAGAAAGAGAGATAGAGAGGGGGGCTGAAGGAGGAAGAGAAAGAGAGAGACAGACAGAGAGAATGCAAATGAAAAAAAAATACAGGGAGAGTGAGAGAGAGAATATGAAAGAGAAAGAGAGAGATAAGACAGACAAAGAGAGAGAGTGTGTGTGTGTATGAACATAAAAGAAAGAGAAAGAAGATTAACAAGAAAAATTATGGAGAAAGGTAATGAAAGAATAGAAGAGAGAGAGAGAGAGAGAGAGAGAGAGAGAGAGACAGAGAGAGACAGAGAGAGAGAGAGAGACAGAGACAGAGAGACAGAGACAGAGAGAGACAGAGACAGAGACAGAGACAGAGACAGAGACAGAGACAGAGAGAGACAGAGACAGAGACAGAGACAGAGACAGAGACAGAGACAGAGACAGAGACAGACAGAAAGAAAGAGACACAGAGAGAAAGAAAGAGAGAGAGAATGAACCAAAAAAAAAAAATGATAAATAGAGAAAGAGAGAGAGAGAGAGAGAGAGAGAGAGAGAGAGGCAGGGAGAAGGTACACGTTCGATAGAGGCTGAATGTGAACAATAGCCAGTGATTATGCGGCCTCTCTCGCTGTCAAGAGGAAATTGGCCATTAAATGGGAATTTTGCATCGATTTATGGACATTTTCCTGACTTTCAAAAAGGACTTTAAAGTGTGGAAATATTTCTCTTTCTCTCTCTCTCTCTCTCTCTCTCTTTCTCTTTCTCTCTTTCTCTCTCTCCTCTCTCTCTCTCTCTCTCTCTCTCTTTCTCTCTCTCTCTCTCTCTTCTCTCTCTCTCTCTCTCTCTCTCTCTCTCTCTCTCTCTCTCTCTCTCTCTCTCTCTCTCTCTCTCTCTCTCTCTCCTCCCTCTCTTTCTTCTCTTTCGCTAATTCATATTTTGCGTCAAAATTATATTTCATCCTCTTACTTCATCTTATTATAAAGCTCAACTCTCATCAATTATGGATGGCTTAACATAAGCTATGGGTAGAATAATATTTAGGTTTAGTTTCCGTGTAATTTTAGTTTATTCAAACCTTTAAACAATGATTTTACGAAATAAAATGATATCAGACAGTAAATTTCATATCACTGAGACTATAGAAATAATTAAATAATTGAGGAGCCAAAATTTAGGAAATTTGCATACAATAATTATTACATTTCTCACGCATATATAATCTAATACACTTTGTCTTTAGAGAAGATTTGCTGTATCAGTCCACATAATTTCAAACATATGACCAGTTCACTTACATCATGGCACTTTCCCCTTTAATAATGGTGTCAATTCAATACTGCAAATCTCATGGAAATTCAGCCTGCTTCAGGTTAGTCAGCAGCCTGTGCAAAATGAACATAATGCAATGCTAGTGATATGTAAATGCATCTTTCCTGGAATAACGACACGTCTAGAATTAAATCCCAGATACTGACATTTAAAATTTTCTCAGTATATCCCCACATTTCAATAAATCGCGGTTGCAGAGCTCATTAAATTTCACAATTTTATCAACAATACACTCAAGAATAAAATACATTCAAGCAATGTTCCTACCAGTTGTTTACAAATTAAAATCCGGCAAATTTAAGACTTCCTAAAATGAGAAGGTATTCACGTGTTCCGTTCATTCCAAATTGGGAAAAGGCCAGATCAGTAGCAACTGGAGGAGGTGTCACGTTCTCTGATTCTATTTTCGGAAAAAAAACACGTGGGGTTTATTTTGATGACGTCACAAAAGTTACGGATGCTTTGTGAATATGGTCGATCATTTTAGTCTCTTAAATTTTCAAAATGGATGGAAAATAATGATTTTAATGGTTATATTTTCATTGAACAATCATCAAAACAGACATTTCACCTCCTCGAGTTGCTACTGACCTCGTCTTTTCCCAATCCAAATTGTAAACAACACCCTCGTGACAAAGGAAATTCTCAATGCGCAACACTTTTAATAGCAACTAACCAATATATTTTTTCATTAGAACTTAAATCCTGTAACTTATTCTTTCCTACTTCACTACAGTACCATAAAGTTAGACATTTCGTATGTCGACAGTTTTCAAAGTTTATTTCATAATTAATACATATAGTAACACAGATTCAAATATGACTTACAATGATACTCACACATAATACAATATTATTTCCCAAATAATTCAGTTATTATCGTCACCAACATCGCCTTCGTTATCATCCCGATCAT
>NW_020869542.1:134435-136935 GCF_003789085.1 Penaeus vannamei | reverse complement strand
AACAGACTCGGGGCCGCAGACGCAATCACCCACGCAAGCACTGGCGGTTCCTGGGATCCCCCCACTCTCGCTCTTACGCACTCACGCTTTCACTTTTTTATTTCTTTCTTTTCCTCCTTCTCGTTCTCTTTTTTTTCTCTCTTTCTTTCTTTCTCTTTTCTCTCTCTTTCTTTTTTTTCCTTCCGTCTCGTTCTCTTTCTTTCATTTCTTCTCGTTCTCTTTCTTCACGTTCACTTTTTCTTTCTCTCTTACTTTCCTTCTCGTTCTCTTTTTCTTTATCTTTCTATCTTCTTGTTCTTCTTCTTTCTTTCCGCTCGTTCTCTTTTTTCTCTTTCTTTCTTCTCTCTCTCTCTCTCTCCCTCTTCCTCCCTCTTCCCCCCCCTCTTTCTTCTCTCCTCCCTCCCCCTCTCTCTCCTCTCCTCTCTCTCTCTCTCTCTCTCTCTCTCTCTCTCTCTCTCTCTCTCTCTCTCTCTCTCTCTCTCTCTCTACACACACACACACAAACAAACACACACTCCCCCTCCCTCCCTCTCTTCCTGCCCCCCCCCCCCTCCCTCTCTTCCTGCCCCCCCCCATTCAAATTAGACCCAAGAAAATCTATATTTACTCCCCAACCTAATGCAATTAATCGATTTATGATTAGAGAGAGATCACTGCAACGAAGAGGTCCTTGGGGTTATCCTGAAGAGGTTTGGAGGGCTGGAACAAAGATGGATTCGTGTGTCCTTGAAGATTAAGCCTCGCGTGGGGGTGTAAGTGAGTGTGGTGCGTATGTGTGTGTGTGTGAGTGCACGTGTGTGTGTGTACTTGTTTGTGCTGTGTGTGTGTTATGTGTGTGTATGTGTGAGTGCACGTGTGTGTGTGTACTTGTTTGTGTGTACGTGTTTGTGTACGTGTGTGTGTACGTGCTCATGTACGTGTGCGAGTGTGATTGGGTAAGCGTGTGTCTTTTTCCTGGTGTGATTGTATGATTTTGTGTGTGCGTGTGTGTGTGTTCCCTCATGTGATTGTGTGTGTGTGTATGTGTGTCTGTGTGTATGTGTGTCTGTGTGTATGTGTTTTGTGAGTCTGTTCCCTCATGTGGTTGTGTGCTTATGTGTGTATATTTGTATGTGTATCTGTGTGTATGTGTCTGATCCCTCGTGTGATTGTGTGTGTATGCGTGTAGTGCATGTATGTATGCAGGCGTATGCCTGTTCCCTCGTGCCATAGGGTGCGTGTGTCTTTTCCCTCGTGTGACTGTGTGTGTGTGTGTGTCTGTCTGTTCCCCATGTCCGCCTGCCAACCCCCTCCCCTCCTCCCCCCATACCTTCTGCTGCCTGGTGCCATGCGCTTAGATTTCTGGCATGAAACTAGTTGGTAGAGATGTAGGCCTATCCTAAGATGACAGACTCGTAGGCCTATCACCAACCGCGGCGAGGTGCTGCCCCCCCCCCACCTCACGCACACACTATATATGCCACGCACCTTGAGTACATACAAGTGCAGGAGAGTAGCACAAAGGAAGTAAATAATAATAATAAGAAAGGGATTTCCTTACACGTACTTTATCAGACACACACATACAAAATACATACCCAGTAACACACACACGCACACATGCACATACATAATCGACCGCAGAGAAACACATAAACACAAACGCACACACGCACACACACACACACACACAACACACACACAACCCACACCTACACATACATGCTCGATCGCAAACATGCACATAAACATACACGCACACATCCGCAGAAATACACACAAACAACAGAAAGAGCGCCTGCGACAGAATCCTAGAACGGGAGAAAAAGATTATTGGAACAGTGGCATTAATTTTCCTTCTTCATGTGTCAACGTAAACATTTGGTATTGGGATTTACAGGCCGAGGAGGTATTGGGAGGGAGGGAGGGAGAGGAGGGAGAGAGGGAGGGGAGAGGGAGGGAGGGAGAGAGGGAGGGAGGAGAGGAGAGAGGAGAGAGGAGAGAGGAGAGAGAGAAGAGGAAAGAGGAGAGAGGAGAGAGAGAGAGGGAGAAAGGGAGAAGGAAGAGTAAGGAGAGAGAGAGAGGAGAGATAGATAGATAGATAGAGAGAGAGAGAGAGAGAGAATCTCGAAGTCAGCTAATTCGATTTTTCATTTGACTGAGAGATAGGAGGATTGCATGATATAGTTCTTCATGGGAAAGTGCTAATTTGGCTACTGATCAACCCTGTCACAGCATGCTATTCGTATATGAGAGGGTATCCAGTATTGTGACTTGAATATTCTGTTCTGATTGTCTAGAAATTTGCTGAAGGATATTGATAGTTAACATGTTTTCAGGATTAAATGCAGTGAGCCTCTGGAGTGCTCCCTGGCTGTCAGTAAAGACAGACAGCTGTCGCTTCTGTTCACTACCTTTTTGAATGGCATGGTATATGGCAACTGACTCAGCATCAGTTGTGCTTGCCCAGTAGGAAATACCCACACTTTCTTCAAGTTCTATATCAGGAAGCAGTACACCA
>NW_020869542.1:95287-107787 GCF_003789085.1 Penaeus vannamei | reverse complement strand
CATGTACTTATTTCTGTGTATATTCATGCCCGTATATGTAAATATTCATTGCGTCCGACCTCGCACAAATTTAACAAAGTGGCTATTAGTAAGGAGAGGAGCGATTGTGTGAAAAGTGTGTGTTTTTGGCGCGAGAATATAAATCATCTGTTTTGATGATTGTTCAATGAAACTATACATTAAAATCATTATTTTCCATCTTTTTTGAAAACTGAAGAGACTAGAATGATCGACCATATTCACAAAGCATCCGTAACGTTTGTGACGTCATCAAAATAAACCCCATGTGCTTTTTTCCAATAATTTAATCAGACGCCATGACACCTCCTCGAGTTGCTACTGATCTAGCCTCCCCCATGTAAAGACTTGTATACGTAAACTTTACTGAGGAGAGGCGGGGAGATCTCTTAATTAGTAGAATAACAGACTTGTTAACTGAGGCTTATCACAAGAGAGGCAGAAATTTTGAGTTATGAAATTCAGTCTTTTCGCTACTGTATTGTTCTATTGCTTTTTCCTTTTTCCTTTCACATGTTTATTTTATAAGGGATACGGCGACACAAAAGATATATAAAACCGTTTATTAAAACACAATAAAACATTCAAACGAACGTAAAAAACAATAAAACATAAAAAAACACTTCACTAAAAATAATAAATAAAGCACCGAATCACTTTCGTCCGAGGAATTCACTTACGAAATATCTCTCACCTCCTATGTTAATAGACCTTATTAACAACTCCTCATTTTAAGCTTTCTGGGAAGACCCACTTCGGGGTTTCCTCAAGACGACTCAAAACCAACTCTCGATTCGTCTTCACTTGCTTTTTCTTCCTCCTCACGCCAGTTCTTACGAGGGAGTGTAGAAAAATATGGTTCTTTCTTGTATACGCTGATCATATTAACGTTAAAATTAGTTTGAAATACAAAAAAGAATATACTGGTGTAATAAAGCTTGTAAAATCATTATTAGCTTGAAATAGATAAACTTTTCATAATAGAATCATCGTAAAATTTATCAAAATACGTAGAATTTAGTAAAAAAGTTGTAAATGAAAGTTCAATTAAGTAGAGTTCAAATTCTAAAAACTTCAGAAACAAAATATTGAGTTTTCTGGGTATTTCAAGTAAGGATGTAATGAAATAATAAATTCCATAAGATATAAAAATAAACGAGTTCAAACCCATCCCTTAGTTACCTTTTCTGGGTAAGAGAGAATTGCCAAAAATAAAAATACAAAATAAACTTTTATCAAGAAACGAATAAAAATAAAACAGTAGCGTTCTATGGCAACACTCTGGTTCCTCCCTACTTGCGGGATAAAGCGCTCGTACCTCGGGTTTCGGGGCGTGAAGGGGGCCGAAGTTCATATTGCAGTAATGAGGGAGATGCAAGGGAGACTGTGGCAATATGGAGTAGTCTCTCCCATAATTCCCGAAGAAGGTACAAGGTAAAACGTCGCCATACCGCGGCTACGACAGGAGTGTGTTGCCAACTCGAGTTCGTCAGTTTCTGCCGGAGAGGGAAAATGCGTATGGAGATATTTTGCATTTTTGTATCTTCTGAAGGAGTGAGACGACGTAATTTTGCGATGTCGTCCATTACATGTGTCTAAGGGTGGGGAAGGAGATTGGGTGAATATTGTGGTGGGAGAAGGGTGGGGGTGGGGTGAATCTGGGGAGGTGGGAGGAAGGGTGGGGAGAACAAATGGTGAATCCTGGGTGGGGAAGGGTGGGGAGGCAGGGGTGAATCCTGCCCTCCCTACCCTTCCTCCCCACCTTGGGATTCACCCCTGAATCCTAAGGTGAGGAAGAGTGGGGCAGGACTGGGGGGGTGACAGAAGAGGGAAGACGTGATAGCTAATAAATAGCAGCGAGTTCTTGTCAAGGCACGCTTATGTAGGCCGTGCTTTTTTTTTTTTTGGGGGGGGGGGAATTGCGTGCTGTTAAAAATCAACCATGTTTTAACCACATTATGTTGCTCGTCGTTTGCTTTAGTACTGCGCGCAAATCTCATAAAAACAGTTGATGAATATGAACACGTTTTGTGCGTTCTGGGTTATTCACGTAAAGCTTTCTATTATCTTGCAGCCCGATTTGCGGTGTTGCTGAGCTGTTGCAGTTCCATTATGCAACGGCTCATTCATTCGCTCGGGAAGGGAGGGGAGCTGATGCGTACACAAACAGACACACCTACATGTTTACAAACAAGCACACACACATACAAATCCAAACACACGCACACACACACATACACACAAACACACACACACACACCACACACACACACACACACACACACACACACACACACACACACACACACACACACCACACACACACACACATATATATATATATATATATATATATATATATATATATATATTTCATTTTTTCAGTTTTTCCCTTCCTCTTTCCTTCCGTTTCATCCGTTTTTTTTTCTCTCTCCCACGTATACATACATACATAATACATTATATATATATATATATATATATATATATATATATATATATATATATATATATATATATAGATAGATAGATAGATAGATAGATAGATAGATAGATAGACATATTCATATGTCTCTCTCTCTCTCTCTCTCTCTCTCTCTCTCTCTCTCTCTCTCTCTCTCTCTCTCTCTCTCTCTCTCTCTCTCTCTCTCTCTCTCTCTCTCTCTCTCTCTCTCTCTCTCTCTCTCTCTATATATATATATAATATATATATATATATATATATATATATACGTGGAGAGAGAGAAAAAAACATAGCGGATGAAACGGAAGGAGAGAAGGGAGAAGAAACTGAAAAAATGAACTGGCGGAGGGAAGGGAAAACGGATGGGGAATGAGAGAGAAGAGCGGACAGGAAGGGAACAGAGGGGGGGGGGTAGCAGAGGGGTGGAGGGATATAGGTCAAATCCCGGAAGTTACAAGAGGGACTCGGGTTGCACGCCATGTTGCAATATCCTTATTTCTCTACTGTGACAATCTTTGGCCCCAAAACTCGTAAATTCGTCGCCACTCTCTCATAACACGCTGTTGGTTATTCCCCTCCCCCCTCTCCCCCTCTTTTCTTCTTTGTTCTTTCTCTCCCTCCTCTCTTTTCTTCCTCCATACACCCCCCTGTTCATGAGGGTGGAAGGGGGAGGAGGGGAGGGAGAGGGAGGGAGGGAGGGGGAGGGTAGGAAAGGGAGGCGAAGGGAGGGGAGGGAGGAGGGTAGGACAGGAAGCGAAGGGAGGGAGGAGGGAGGGGAGGGTAGGACAGGGTGAGGGGAAGGGAGGTAGGGCAGGGTGAGGCGAAGGAGGGAGGCAGGGGAGGGTAGGACAGGGTGAGGGAAGGAGAGGAGGGGAGGTAGGACAGGGTGAGGGAAAGGGAGGAGGGGGGGGTAGGACAGGTGAGGGAAGGGAGGGAGGAGGGAGGGTAGGACAGGGTGAAGCGAAGGAGGGGAGGGAGGGAAGGACAGGGTGAGCTCTTAAGGGTATCGTGTGGACTTCCTCCTCCGCCGCGGTGGGTCTTCAGCGCCGTCCCTCCGCCAGGTGACTTGAGCGTTCGCGGTGCAGCAGGGTACAGGAACCTCTGTGGTACAATGCGTGGTACAAAAGGATGAGAGGGGACTTCTGGCATCCTTGTGACATGTGGTACAACGACTTACAAGGGGTTTCGGGGCTAAAGTGGCAAATGGTACAACGGGGTACAATTCTGGTCTTTTAACACTCGAGGTACTTTGTACAACAGGGTACAAAAAGCGGCCTATAAATCTCCTTGGCGCGTGGAACAACAGGGTACAATCGACTCCAGAGTCTCTTTGGTATACGGTATTACAGGGTACAAACAGTTCGCTAAAGTACAGTACTAGATAGGGTACAAACTTGTCCCAAAGATTACACGTCACGCCAAACGGATGGGTACATTTTTTATTTTTTTTAATTTTTTGAACTCAACATTTCTCCATAAAATACCAAATTGTGCCCAATGAACTGAACAGAAAGTTTCGTATTCGAAGCGTTTCGGTCATAATTTTTGGACAAAAGGAGGTCAGAGCTGTGCGTTCCGATATTTACGATTTTGACCTATACCGGTTCAGTGACGTCATAACTTCCGGTGTGCAGCAGGAGAGATGTGACGTGTGTGATGACCAGAATGATGCGTGACGTATGAGTGTGTTTATTTGTGATTTATGTCAGTTTGTTTGGGTTGTTGTGTGTACATATCAGTTGCGTGTGTACGTTTTTTTTCAAGCGTATGTATACTGTTATATGAGGTTGTGAATTCTTCCATGTTGGGTTATCATCATTATTGTCGTCCTCGTCGTTGTAGTTGTTATGATTGTTATCATTATTACTATTACTACTATCAGTCTACAATATGTCTGTCTAACGGTCTATCTACCACACAAACACACATAAACACACACACACACACACACACACCTCTACGTATATTAACCAACTCCACGAGCCCATTCGGTCCGCATTAATTTCCCGGTTCCCTCTTCGGCGATCTGCAACGAAGAGCGACGTCATTCCCTTTGTGTCTTGGGGAACGACGTGTCCAGGGCGGGGCCGACGTGTCCAGGGCGGGTGTCCAGACGGTGTCCAGGGCGGGGCCGACGTGTAGTCCCAGGCGAGTGCCAGGACGTTCCAGGGCGAGCCGGACGTTCCAGGGGCGACGGCCGACGTGTCCAGGGCGGGGCCGACGTGTCCAGCGGACGTAGGGCGGACGTGCCAGACGTATCCAGGGCCCGACGTGTTCCAGGGCCGACGTGTCAGGGCGGGGCCGACGTGTCTGGGGGGCCGAGGCCGACGTGTCAGGGCGGGCCGACGTTCCAGGGCGAGGCCGACGTGTCCAGGCCGCGGTCCAGGGCGGGGCCGACGTGTTCCGGCGGGGGCCGACGTGTCCAGGGCGGGCCGAGTTCCAGGGCGGGCCGACGTGCTCAGGGGCGGCCCGGCCGACGTGTCCAGCGGCCGGCCGCGCCGACCGTGCTCCAGGCCCCGCGCTGCCGACCGCTCGTACCAGTGGCGGGCGCGACGCTGTTCCAGGGCGTGCCGCAGCCGACGTGCCAGGGCGGGGCGACGTCCCGTCCAGGGCAGGGAGGACAGACGCCTGTCCAGGACAGAGGCCGAACGTCGTCCAGGGCACCCAGGCACACGCGACGACAGTTAGGATCCAAAGGGCAAAAAGGGACGCCCGACGTTGTCCAGGGCCCGGGGCCGACGGTGTCCAAGGGCGGAAGGCCGATACTTTACCCGAGTATGTCAAGGGCGAAAAGGCCGGAACGTGTCCAGGCGGGGCCGACGTGTCCAGGGCGGGGCCGAGCGTGTCCAGGGGCTAAAAGAAGGGTATCCGACGTATCTCAGGGCGGGGTCCGACGTGTCCAGTGGCGGGTGGCCGAACGTGTCCAGCAGGCGTGGGCCGACCGAGTCCAGCAGAGGGCCGACGCTGTCCAAGAGGCGGGGCCGAGAAACTGGTACCAAGTGGACGGATGGCCGACGTGTCAGAGGCAGGACAGGCCGACGATAGTATCAAGGACGGGTGCCGCGGTACCTAGGGCAGGGAGCCGACGTCGTCCAGGGGCGGGCCGACGTGTCCAGGGCGGAGGCCCGACGTGTCCAGGGCGGGGGCCCGAACGCTGTCACAGGGCAAGAGAGCGAACTTGTCCAGGGCGGTGAGCCGGCACGATGTCCAGGGGCGGGGGCCGAACGGATCCAGGAGCGGGGCCGACGTGTCCAAGGGCTAGGGGCGAACGGATACCAGGGCGGAAGGCTCGAAACGTGATCCAGGGTCGGAGAGCCGACGTGTCCGAGCGGAGGCCGACGTGTCCCAAGGACGGGGCCACGTGGTCCAGCGAGCGAAAGCCGACGTAGTCCAGGAGCGGGGGCTCGACGTGTCCAGGGCGGGCCAGACAGAGATCCAGGCAGGGGACGTGTAACCAAGAGGCAAGGGGCCGACCGTGGTCCAGGGCGGGCCGACGTGTCCAAGGGACAAGGAGGCCGACGTTGTCCGGGCCAGGGCCGACAGGATGTCCGGAGAGCGGAAGCGAAAACGTAATACCAGGGCACGAGGCGACGTTCTCCAGGGCCGGGGACCAGACGTGATCCACCCGGGCGGCGGCGACGTGTCCAGGGCGGGACGACGTGTATAGAGGCACACAAGGGACGACCCTCGATCGATTCCAAGCAGGGACGATTACGTCCAATGGGGCAGGGTGCGACTGTGTACCCCAGGCGGGGACCGACGATGTCACAAGGGCACAGGGCCGCCGTTGTCCAGGGCGGGGCCGACGATAGTCCAGGAGCCAGGTAGGCCAGGACGTGATCCAGGACAGGACCCGGGACCGACGACCACTGCTCCAGGGCGGGGACCGACAGTCGCTACCAAGGTCGGATACACGGACCACGTTGCATACCAAGGGCGTAAGGAGGGAACGACGTGTCCAGGGCGGAAAGGCACGTACGTAGATCCGCAGGCCCACCGGAACCTGACGTGTCCAGTGCCAGAGAGCCGATCCGTAGCCTCCAGGGCTGGGACCCCCGACGTGTCCCCAGGCGGGACCGACGTGTCAGGGCAAGGGTAGCCTGACGTGCCCAGGCCCGCGACAGACCGCTAGGGTCCAAGGCCAAGGGAACATGATCCAAGGAGCGGGGCCGAATTCACATATACAATGGCGTGGCGAGGACACGTGCTGATACATCGGTGGCGGCCGACGTGTCCAGGGACTGGAGACAACAGATGAACTACCAAGGCCACGGGAACGGTTCCAGGGCAGGGGGCCGACGTGTCCAGGGCCGGGCGCACAGTGTCCAAGGGCGGAGGACCTGACGTGTCCAAGGGAGCGGACCCCGGCACCGACGTGTACACAAGGGGAGGGGGGCCGAAAACGTGTCCAGAGGCGGGACCGACGTCGTGCCAGGGCAGGGACGACGTGTTTAGGGCGGGACCGACGTGTCCAGGGCGGGACCGACGTGGTCCAGGGCGGGGCGACGTGCACAGGGGCGGGGCGTGACTGTCCAGGGCGGGGCCGACGTGTCCAGGGTGGAGGCACTCCAGGGCGGGGGCCCGACGTGTCCAGGGCGCGGGGGCCGACGTGTCCAGGGCGGGACCGACGTGTCCAGGGCGGGGCCGACGTGTCCAGAGGCACAAGAGGGCCCGACCCGCTAGTACCATGAGGCGGGCCACGACTGTCCAGGGCCAGGGAGCCGACGTGTCCGGCAGAAACCCCGACGTGTTCCAGGGCGCACCGAGACCGACGGTGCTCAGGAGCCGGCAGAACCGACGGTCCTCAAGGGCAGGGACCAACGTAGATTCAACAGGGCGACGCGCCGGACGTTGGTCCAGGAGCGGGGGCCGACGTGTCCAGGGCGGGGCCGACCGTGCCATGGGCAGGAGGCTCGACGTGTCCCAGGGCGGGGACCGACATGTCCCAGGCCGAGGCCGAGTGTTCCAGGGCAGGAAAGGCGACGTAAAGTCACAGGGCAGTCGCCAGAACGCGTCAATAAAAGTAAATAGTACCAGGGCGGGACGGACGTGTCCAGGGCGGGGCCGACGTCGTCCAGGGCGGGGCGGACGGTCCAGAGGCGGACCACCGTGATCCAAGGCAAGGACGTGTTACAACAAGGGGCGATCCGGAACCGAAAACGTTGTCACAGGGCGGGACCCGACTAAGGATGAGTCCAGGGCGGGGGCCGACGTGTCCAGGGCGGGGCCGACGTGTCCCAGGGCGGGAACCGGACAGATGTCCAAGGCAAAAGAAGGAAAAAAAAAAAAAAAAAAAAAACAAAAAAAAAAACAAAACAAAACAGTGTCCAGGGGCGGGGACAGACGTGTCCAGGGCGGGACCGTGAACGATGTCACCAAAAGCAAAGGGACGACTGTCCAGGGCGGGACCGAACGTGTATCCATGGAGCGCGTGGCGACTGTGTCCAGGGCGAGCGGCCGACGCCTGTACAGGGACAGGGGCGCGTGTCCAGGCGTACACGGCCGACAGGTGTTCCAAGCGCGTGGCCGACGTTGATCATCAAGACGACGGGAGCCCGGACGCCATGAAAATATCACAGGGCGGGAAACCGACTGATAGGTCCAGGCCGGGACCCGCGTGGTCCAAGCAAAGGGAACGTGTCCAAGGCGGGTGCCCCGAAACGTGTCCAGGGCGGGGCGACTCCAGGGTCGGGGCCGACTGATTGTCCAGGCGGGGCACGACGATGTCAGAGCGGAGGGCCGACGTGTCCAGGGCAAAAGGGGCCGACGTGTACACTAGGGCAGAGGGCCGACGTAGTCCATGACGGCGAAGTAGGACGACGTGTCCAGGCGGGCCGACGGTGTCCCAGGGCGGGGGCCGAGCGGCCAGGGCGGGGGGCCGACGTGATCCAGGCCGCGAAGGGCCGACGTGTCCAGGCGGGGCCGACGTGATCCAGGCGGAGGCCGAACGTGTACCAGGGCGGCGGCCGAAGTGTCCAGGGCGGGACCTACGTGTCCAAGGCAGG
This sequence comes from Penaeus vannamei, assembly GCF_003789085.1. Taxonomy (NCBI): domain Eukaryota; kingdom Metazoa; phylum Arthropoda; class Malacostraca; order Decapoda; family Penaeidae; genus Penaeus; species Penaeus vannamei. Next base: position 99,300 of record NW_020869542.1, on the reverse strand, counting down.
ACGTGTCCAGGGCAGGGACCGACGTGATCCAGGGCGGACCGACGTGTTCCAGGGCGGGGCCGACGTGTCCCAGGGCCGGGGGCCGACGTGTCCAGGCGGGGCCGACGTGTCCAGGCCGGGACGTGTCCAGGGCGGGGCGACTGTCCAGGGCGGGACCGACGTGTCCAGGCGGGACGTGGTCCAGGGCGGGGACCGACGGTCCAGGGCGGGGCCGACGGTGTCCAGGCGGGGCCGCGTGTCCAGGGCGGGCCGACGTGGTTCCAGGCGGGGCCGACGTGTCCAGGGCTGGGCCGGACGTGTCCAGGGCCGTAGGGGCCCAGGGCGCCCGCAGCGGGCCCGACGTGTCCAGGGGGCCGACGTGTCAGGGCAGTGGGGTGGGGCCGAGTGTCCAGGGCGGGGCGACGAGGGGCGGGCCGACGCCCAGGGCGGGGCCGAACGTGTTCCACGGGCGGGCGACGTGTCCAGGGCGGGGCGACGTGTCCAGGGCGTGTCAGGGCGGGGCCGGACGTGTCCAGGGCCGGGGCGACGTGTCCAGGGCGGGGCGACCGTGTCCAGGGCGGGGCGACGTGTCCAGGGCGGGCCGACGTTGTCAGGGCGGGGCCGACGTGTCCAGGCGGGGGCCGACGTGTCCAGGGCGAGGCCGACGTGCCCAGGGCGGGGCCGACGTGTCCAGGGCGGGGCCGACGTGTCCAGGGCGGGGCCCGACGTGTCCAGGCGGGGCCGACGGTCCAGGGCGAGGCCGACGTGTCCAGGGCGGGGCCGACGTGTCCAGGGGCGGGGCCGACGTGTCCAGGGCGGGCCGACGTGTGTGTCCAGGGCGGGGCCGACGTGTCCAGGGCGGGCCGACGTGTCCAGGGCGGGCCACGTGTCCAGGGCGGGGCCGACGTGTCCAGGGCGGGGCGACGTGTCCAGACCACGGGCCCGACGTGTCCAGGGCGGGGGCCGACGTGTCCAGGGCGGGCCGACGTGTCCAGGCGGGGCCGACGTGTCCAGGGCGGGGGCGCGACGTGTCTCCAGGGCGAGGCCGACGTCCAGGCCGAGGCCGACGTGTCAGGGCGGGGCGACGTGTCCAGGGCGGGGCCGACGTGTCCAGGACGGGGCCGACGTGTCCAGGGTCGCCAGGGCGGGCGACGTGTCCAGGGCCGGGGCCGACGTGCCAGGGCGGGGGACCGTGTCCCAGGGCGGGGCCGACGTGTCCAGGGCTGACGTGTCCAGGGCGGGGCCGACGTGTCCAGGGCGGGGCCGACGTGTCCAGGCGGGCCGACGTGTCCAGGGCGGGGCCGACGTGCCCAGGGCGGGGACGTGCCAGGGCGGGGCCGACGTGTCCAGGGGGCCGACGTGTCCAGGGCGACGGCCGACGTGTCCAACGTGCCAGGCGGGGCCGACGTGTCCAGGGCGACCGACGTGTCCAGGGCGGGGCCGACGTGTCCAGGGCGGGGCCGACGTGTCCAGGGCGGGGACGTGTCCAGGGCGGGACGTGTCCAGGGCGGGGCCGAGGGCGGGGCGACGTGTCCAAGGGCCGACGTGTCCAGGGGCGGGCGACGTGTCCAGGGCGGGGCCGACGTGTCCAGGGCGAGGGACGTGTCCAGGGAGGGGGCGGGGCGACGTGTCCAGGGCGGGCGACGTGTCCAGGGCGACGTGTCCAGGGCGAGGGGGCCCGACGTGTCCAGGGCGGGGCCGACGTGTCCAGGGCGGGCCGACGGTCCAGGGCGGGGCCGACGTGTCCAGGGCGGGCCGACGTGTCCAGGCGGGGCCGACGTGTCCAGGGCGGGGCCGACGTGTCCAGGGCGTGGCCGACGTGTCCAGGGCGGGGACGACGTGTCCAGGGCGGGGCCGACGTGTCCAGGGCGGGGCCGACGTGTCCAGGGCGGGGGCCGACGTGTCCAGGGCGGGCCGACGTGTCCAGGGCGGGCCGACGTGTCCAGGGCGGGCGACGTGCCGGGGCCGACGTGTCCAGGGCGGGGCCGACGTGTCCAGGGCGGGGGGACGTGTCCAGGGCGGGGCCGACGTGTCCAGGGCGTTGTCCAGGGTGTCCAGGGCGGGCCGATGTCCAGGGCGGGGCCGACGTGTCCAGGGCGGGAACGTGTCCAGGGTTCTTTCCCTGTTTTTCATGACCTGTTTCTTTTCGAATACGGAATTAGGGAGTATTGTTGAATTTATTTTTTTTCTCTCTGTCTTTCTCAAATTTATTAATTTCAGTTTATATTTCGTTCGGTAATTTTTTTCAGTTCATTGGCTCACGTATCTTTATTTTCATTACATCCGCAAAGTTAATAATTCATTTTGATGCCTGGTTTTATTATCATTCATTTTCTCTTTGTCTCTCTCTCTCTCTCTCTCTCTCCTTTCGAATATGGAACTATCAAAATATTCTTCCATTTCTTAGTTTCACTATTTCTTTTCTCTTTTTTGCCTTTATTTCGTTTCATTCGTTCTCTCTGTTCCTTTGTTTACATTCTTATGTTTTCTGGTCCTTTGTCTTCTCCGTTTGCTGTGCCCCCTTTTTTTAGCTATTACATTATTTGATTTATTCTGTCTCTCTTTCTGTAGATTAAGATGCATTTTTAAAAGTCTTTTAAAATTAATTTATTTATGTTATATGTTATCTTTTGTTTTCTTTTTGCTTGTGTTAGACCTTTTTTCGACTTCATTTAAGGTTAATTTCTTTCTTTCTTTCTATGATTTGGAATTCTTTATTTTATTGTAGTGCTTCAATGGATCTACTCTTTTGTTATCTTTTGTTTTCTTTTTGCTTGTGTTAGACCTTTTTTCGACTTCATTTACATCCTTCTCTTTCTCTTGTTTAGTGAACTATATATATATATATTTTTTATTCCTATTTCTATTGGTTGCTTATGCTTCCCTCTCCCCTTCCCCCATTTTCTTAAATTCGTTTTTTTTTTGTTTCCTCATGCACTATCTTCGTCCATTTGTTAATGAGATAATCAGCTTTTCTGTTCTATCTTCAAATCCTTATTTTCATCGTTTTTCTTTCGTTTGTATGTGTTTCATTTTCATTTTCTTTCTGTTAGCTCTCCTTCCAACTAGTCTTGTTTTTTTTTCCTTTCTGACTTTTCACTACTTTTTTTTTCTTTTCTCTCTTCTCATCTTTTTTCGTTTTTATCTTCATTATCCTCATTATCATGGCTTGTCTCTCTTTTTTTTTTTATCCATTTTGCATTCACTCATTTTTTTCTCTGGTGTATTTCTTTTGACTTTTTATGTGTCTTGCTCATTATTCTGTTCTTCTTTTGCTTCTTCTTCTGTTTCGTCTTCGTCTTTTCTTGACTTGTACCTTCTTCCTTTTTCTCTGACTTCTGGTCTTTCTCTCTTCTTCCTTCCTTCTCGTTTCCCCTTTCCTTTTTTTCTTTACCTCTTTTTTATTTTGCTTTTCACTCTCTTTCTCTTCCCGTTACCTCTGCCTCCTTTTCATTTTCATTTTCCCTCTCTCCTTCCTCTTTTATTTCTCCTTTTTCTTTTCCTCTTCCCTCTCTCCTTCTCTTCTTATATCTCCTTTTCCCCTCTAAATCTTCAATTTCCCTCTCTCCTTCCCCATTTACATTTCCCTCTCCCTCCTCTCTTTCCCCTTTTCCTTCTTCCCTCTCTCCTTCCCCTTCTCCTTCTCCTTTTCCCTCTTCCTCCCCTTCTTCTCCTTTCCCCCCTTTTTCTCCTTTTCTTCCTCCTTCCTCTCCTCTTCCTTCTCTCCTTCCCCTCTTATTTCTCCTCTTCCTCCTGATTCCCCCAAGAGTCAAAGAGGCAAGGGAGGCAGAACTTATAAGCAGATTAGTAAGTTGTCTTTTCATGGAGTTTCTTGAGTATCTTGCAAAGCCTGCTTTTGTTCGGCACTAGGGCGAAAGGTTGGAAAAAATTCTGCTCATGTATACGCACATATATACACGTACATGTAAATACGTACATAGGTGCATACGCATACACAAACGCAGGGACAAACATATATGTACGTGCACATACAAACACACACACACACATCACACGCACACATACACGCACAC
>NW_020869542.1:77787-82787 GCF_003789085.1 Penaeus vannamei | reverse complement strand
AGAGAGAGAGAGAGAGAGAGAGCGGTTATTATACATACACGACGCGCCCCACCTCCTCTCCGCCTCGCAAGTGCCACGGAACCCCCCGCTGCGGAATGGCACAGTGCCTCTGTCGTATCGCCGTGACAACTAACTGGAGGTCGTAATGGCAAGTCCTTTGTTGATGGTCCTCTGGGTCACGCAGCACCAACCCCTCACTTTATTGATTTCCCATCACTCTGTTGCGAGCGTCTACTGGCCTCTCCGCCTCTCTCCCCCCCCTCTCTCTCTCTCGCTGTCTGCTTTTCTCTGTCTCCATCTCCCTCCTTCCTTCTCTCACTCGCTCTCCCTCCCCTTTCTCCGTCCCCACTTTTTTATTTTCCTCTCTCGCTCTTGCCTTCCTGCTCTCCCCTTTCCTACAGTTCCTGCCTGCTTAGACTGACTGCGTCTGCTCTCTCTCTCTCTCCTCTCTCTCTCCCCTCTAACTCCTCTCTCTCTTCTCTCTCCTCTCTCTCTCTCCTCTCTTCTCTCTCTCTCTCTCTCTCTCTCTCTTATCACGATCTCTCTTCTCCTATCTCTCTCTCTCTCTCTCTCTCTCTCTCTCTCTACGTTTCCTTTCTGCCCTTGCCTTCTTGTATCACGATATATATATTATATATATATATATATATATATATATATATATATATATATAATATATATATATATATATGTATATATATGTATAGTATATATATGTTATTATATATATATATAGAGAGAGAGAGAGAGAGAGAGAGAGAAATGGAATCATGGAATAAGAAATAGAAATGAGATATAGAAAAAAGACAAAGATCAAACAAACAAGGAAAATTAAGAAAAACAAGCAAACAAGAAAAAAGAAAGCAAACAAACAAGAAACAAACAAGAAAACAAACAAACAAGAAAATAAACAAAACAATCTCACATCTGCAGATAAATGAATAAACACTGAAAGTTGACCTTATCTACAGATAGGAATTAAATCAACAGAGAAAGAAAGAGGCATAGATATAACAGCCTCATAAGACGCTCATCTTTCCCCAGAAGCGTTAGTCTTAATAAGGGCGTTTCTTTACCTGTTGCTCCTCGCCCGTTTATTGTCTGTTTGTTTGTTATTGTTTGTTGTTGAGAGAAGTGTTGTTTGTGTATGTGTGTTATTTTTTATTTGTTATTTAAAGGGTTTGTTTCTTTGGTGATTTTGATATTTGAGGAGTTATTTGTGTATTTGATTTTTTTTTGTTTGTATTTTTTGTTATTTGAAGAGTTGTTTGTTTACTTCTGCTGCTTGAAGAGGCGTTGCTTGCATTTCATTGTTGTTTAAAGATTTTGTTTGTTATTTGTTCCGCTGTTTGAACAGTTTGTTGTTTTTGTTATTTAAATAATTGTTTATTTAGTTATTTGAAGAGTTTGTTTGTTATTTGTTGTGCTAATTGAAGAGCTGTTTGTTTGTTGTTTTTGCTATTTGAAGAATTGTGTTTTATAATATTCAAATTGTTGTCGTTTGCTGCTTCTGAGTATTAAAGAGTTGTTATTTGTCATTTCTTGCTCTTGAGAGAGTCTCCTTGCTCTTTTTCGAACGCTTTAGCTTAAGGGCGTTCTTGTCAGGGGATGATTTGCATACCAATTCACCCTGCCCCCCTCCAAAAAAAAAAAAGATAAAAAGAATGAATAAAAAAGTAAATAAAAAAGAAAAAGAAAAGGTGTTGACAGAAGATAAAGATGGTAATGATCAGTGTCATTGGTAGATGAGAACGTAATGGTGATGGTAGTCATGGATGTGATGGTGGAATGGTGATAATGATGATAGTGATGATGTAGATGTAGGTATCAATGATGACGGTGATAAAAGCAGCGACAAATTATTGGTGATAATGATATTGTTAGCGATAGAGATTCAAATCCAGGCTAAGCAAGTAATGATGGTGATGATGATGATGATAATTGTTATAAAAAAATGGTGATGATAACCATAAGACGAATAAAGAATAAAAATCAGATTATAAGATGAACGATATGGACGGAAAACCACGATAGGAAATACATCTACTTTAGCGACTCTATGAAAAGAAAGAAAATGGAAGTAACTGCCAAAATTATTCGAGGCTGAACCTTTTCCTTCTCTTTGGCCATAACTCAGCTTCTACCAATATTAACATGTCTATCATATTCTCTCAGGCATTTGAAAGGCTGGCGTTTTAATCTATAAAATGACTGACGTGTGTGTTTATCAATATATCATAACAGAGGGGTAAAATTGCGATGTTTTTTTTCTATTGCGTAAATTCGTTTTTTTTGCCGTTTCAAATGTTTGAATCGTAACAGTCGTTAAAATAACGGTCGCATGTAAAGAATAGAAAACAGACAAAAAATATGGATTATTATTTTTTTTATACTAACCTGCAAAAAGCCCTTTATTTTTCCCATCTGTTTTCTACCATTACAGTTTGTTCCCTCCACCCCCCTTCCTTTTCAAAGTTTAAATAAATATTACTTATTTTTCTTTATTTTCCTTCTCACCCCCTCCCTCTTCCCTAAAACTTTTTTTTTTTTACCTAAAGAAAACTATATTTCCTTTTTCACGAACACTTGACCCGACATTTCTCCTTTCCTTTTCTACCCATTTATTTCCAGTAAAAAAAAAAATTCACTTACAAAAAAAAAAAAAAAAAAAACTTTATTTCCTTCCCCATCCCTTTGCTTCCCGAAACTTTCCTTGCCTAAAAATCTTCATTTTCTCCTACTCTATTTCCACACTAACCTTTTCCCTATTTTTTTCCAATCTTAACATCCTTATTTGCTTAAACTTCCCCATTCATCCTTTTTTCACCCTTCCCATCTCTTCCTTATCCTCTTTCTCTCTCCTGCTTCTCCCCCTCTTTCCCTCTCGCCGTCTCTCTTTCCCCTTCTCTTTTTCTTTTTTTTCTCTATCCCTAACTCCCACTCCTATATTTATCATTCTCCTTCTCCTCTCTCTTCCACACCCTCCTCTTTCTCTCACCTATCCTAATCCCCACCCTCGTTTTTTTTTCCCCTTCCTCCCTAACTCCCTTTCCCTTTCCTCTTCCCCACCCCTCTTTCCATACCATTTCTCTTCCACCCCAATCCTATTTCCCATTCCTCTTCTCTCTCATCCCTCCTTTCTTCCTTTCCTTTTCCCTTCCCACCCACTTTCCTCCCTTCCGCCCCCACCTGTAACCTCTCCTCCCTTCGCCCAAAACCTCTTTCCTATCCGCCTCCCATTACCCTTCTCTCTCCTTCCTCCTTCCATTTCCCTTTTATCCTTTCATCTTTCTCTTTCCTTTTCCCTTCTTCTCCCTCCCCCTCTACCCCAGCCCTCCTCTTGCCCATTTCCCTCTCACTTCGAACGTGCAGGCAAAGATGTCCTGTCTGAAATAATGCGATGAGAAAATGCAAGATATTAGCAAGATTTAATATTTAATTAGGTTATGATCTTTTTATTTAGTAAATATGCAATACAAATGTTTAACATTGGTCATATGTTATCGACTTTAATATTTAATATGACTGCGGACTTGATGTTTCTTTAGTTTGATGTAAGATGGGCATCATATTCCAATCAAGTACAAACTTAGTCAATTCCTTTTGGCGCAAAATGGAATGATGATTTACAACACTGATATTAGAGAGTATCACGCACACATGATATTATGAATCTGTGAGAATCTTATTCCAACCCTAGTATTATTTTCATTTCTATTCATCATTGCTGTGACTGTCATTTTTGTTATCATTCTCACTCTTACTGTTATTATGTTTTATTGAAATAGGTAGACCGTCAGTTTATGCACTTTTGTTGTTTACACGACCATCCGAGAGAGGGAGGGAGTTAAGACGAATGGTAGGAGGGGAAAGGAAAGGAAGGGGGAAAGAAAGGGATAGAGGGATAAATGGAGAAGAAACGGAGAGCAACTTCAAGAGGAAAAGGGAATGGGAAAAGGAAAAGAAAGGAGGAAGAGAGAGAGTTCAGATAAAAAAAAAAAAATGAAGGGGGAGGGGAATGAGGGAGAGAAGGAGGTGGGGGAAGGGAATAAGTGGGTGAGTCTCACCTCACCCTCCGAACGTGCGGGCAAAGATACCCTGTGTTTCCCTCGTGCTGAAATGATGTGATGAGGAAGGTTGACATTTTACGCGAATCAAAAAACGAGATGTTGGCACGATTTTATTTTTACTTTCATATGATTTTCTTGGTTGCTATTTACATATAATTAAAAACTTTAAAATCTAGCAGCAAGGATATAGATAAAACATTTTCGCTTCTAATATTCCTTGTGACTGCGGACGTGAAGTTCCTCCAGTTTGATGTAAGATGGGTGTGTTATGTCTGTGTCATATTCCATGGAACTACAGACTTGTAGTAAATTCCTTTTGGCGTAAAATAGAATGATGATTTACAACACTGATATTAGAGAGTAGCACACATATGATATACTGAATCTGTGAAAATCTCATTCCAATCCTAGTATTAATTTCATTTTTATTCATCATTGCTGTAATTGTCGTTTTTGTTATCATTCGCACTCTTACTATCATTATCGGTTTACTTGGAGGCAAGAACACGATATTGAAATAAGTAGACCGTCAGTTTATGCACTTTTGTTATTTACACGACCATCCGAGAGAGGGGGGGGAGTTAAGACGAATGGTAGGAAGAGAAAGGAAAGGAAGGGGGAAAGAAAAGGATAGAGGGATAAAGGGAGAGGAAATGGGGTGACTTTAAGAGGAAAGCGGAATGGGGGAAGGGAAAGAAGGGAGAAAGAGAGAGATATCAGATAAAAAAGATTAGATGAGGGGGGAAGGGGATGAGGGAGCGGAGGAAATGGGGGAAGGGAATAGGTGGGTGAGTTTCAGGGGAAAAAGAGGGAAGAGGGAAGGGCAGATGTGAGGTTGAAAGTGGAAGGGGAAGAGTGAAATGAAGGAAGATTTGGGAGTGAGAGAGGGTGCCATAGCGGGACAGGGATGGGTAGATGGAAAGGGAGAGG
>NW_020869542.1:67787-72787 GCF_003789085.1 Penaeus vannamei | reverse complement strand
TCTCGTATTTTTCCCTAAGACCTGTTGCTTTTCTGACCTTTTTTTCTCTTTCAGTTGCTTCTCGACCTGTACGCGAATATTTCACATTCTCGCGTTTGGTTTGTTCGTATTTTTGTACGTTTATATCTCAAGAATTGGCTTGATTTCGTATTCGTAAAAAAGAAAAGAAACGAAAAGAGAAGAAAGAAAGAAAAATACGATATCAAATCGATGCATCAAACCTGAACAGGAAGGAACAATTCCTTTTTTTTAACTTCCCTCGTTCCTCATCTCTTCCCCCCCCCCTCCTCTCTCCCCCCTCCTAAGTCGTCCCAGGTCACCTCGCGGGGTCAGGCGGAAACGTGAGGTCAACCAGGGGATAAAGAGACAAATTGTGAGATGCGGATGAGGCTGATATACAAAGATTATCTTGAGAAGGAGAGAGAGAGAGAGAGAGAGAGAGCCTTACCCGACCGTTCGCGAGGCTGCCAACATTAACGATATTATCCCAAGCCGGAAGCAGGGTCGCCATTTTGACCTGAGGTCGGTTTTTTTGTTTTGTTTTCTTTCTCTTTCTTTTGATCGGGTGGGATGAGGTTCAGATACGGTTATTGTTGTTTGTGTGTGTATGTGTGAAAGGGAGGACTATCTCTCTCTCTCTCTCTCTCCTCTCTCTCTCTCTCTCTCTCTCTCTCTCTCTCTCTCTCTCTCTCTCATACGAAGAGAAAAGGGAGTAAGAAAAATGCATTTTCCAATGAAAATAGAAAATAAATATTGTTCGTTTATTTTCCCTTTTCAGTAAAATTTGACTTTCAAAATTGACCCCCAATTTGATTATGTCTAATCTGATTTGAGGAGAGAGAGGGGAGGCGGGGGATGGGGGGGGGGGGGGAGGGTCGCCATAATTGTAAAACTGGTCACGGAAAAAATGAATAACATTTTTTGAGGATGGATACTGTGTACTCAAGAATATCATTAGTGAAGTAATGCAATTAAGGAAGGGGAATAGTTGAAAAAATAAGAGAGAGAGAGAAGAGAGAGAAGAGAGAGAGAGAAAGAGAGAAAAGAGAGAGAGAGAGAGAGAGAGAGAGAGAGAGAGAGAGAGAGAGAGAGAGAGAGAGAGAGAGAGAGAGAGAGAGAGAGAGAGAGAGAGAGAGAGAGGCACAATATGAATCTATACTATAGATTAACAAAAATTAAACATATCACAATTGACACACACATACACACACACGCACACACAGACAGATATATATATATACATATACATATATATATATATATATATATATATATATATATATATATATATATATATATATATATATATACATATATATTAATTTCTATATTTACACCTCTCCGATATCGACGATATCGTTGGATTCCTTCACTCTATACAATGCAAATATGTAGGTTTTATTGCGCGGAACTTCCCCGTTAGCGACAAACTTGGCCCCGATAAATAAAACCTACATATTTGCATTGTATAAAGTGAGAGGAATCCAACGATACCAAAATCGTCGATATCGGAGAGGCGGAAGTAATATAGAAAATTACCATATATATATATATATATATATATATATATATATATATACATATATATATGTCTATATATATATATATATATATATATATATATATATATATATATATATATATATATATATATACACAATATTTTCTTGCTCTTCTTTATTTTATCTTACTTTATTTTTTCTTTACTTTTCTATTATCAATCGTCATATATATATTCTGTCCGGTTAGTGTTCAGCGTAGAATCTCAGTTCGATATGACAATAGTATTTTTCCCAGCATGACTAACATCATCTCAGCTGCTAGGTATAAATAAGTCACATCATATGTACGTTTATATCAATACCCGTACATCTGTCTATGTAAATATCTGTCTGTCTATCTGTTTGAACAGGTCTGAGTGTACGTGGGATGTTTTTCTTTGATTTTAGTTTTGAGAAAACAACATCAACAGCAGAAACAAAAACAACAAAAACAGTATCATCAAACATACCAGCAGAAAAATAAAAATCAACAAAAACAACAAAAACAACAAAAAAATTCAACGCAACATCAACATCAACATCAACATCAACAACAACAACATCAACATCAACATCAACAAACATCAACATCAACAACACATCAACATCAACATCAACATCAACATCAACATCATCAACATCAACATCAACACAACAACAAACATCAACAACAACATCAACATCAACATCACACATCACATCAACATCAACAACAACATCAACATCAACATCAACATCAACATCAACATCAACATCAACAACATCAACATCAACAACACCAACATCAACATCAACATCAACATCAAACATCAACATCAACATCACAACATCAACAAACATCAACATCAACATCAACATCAACATCAACATCAACATTAACAACAACAACAACAGTTTAGTTGTATTACTCATAAATGCTTTGTTTTTTTCTGTTTTTCTTATCAAACCAAGAAAAAAGGGAGAGTGAGAGAGAGAGAAAAAAAAAATTCGCTCGACATAACTTGAAAGAAGATTGTTCGGTTAGAAAATTTGGCGCCATTTTCATTTTCAAACAGAGGGAAGAAATTACGCCCAGAAATACATTTAGAGAAAACTTTTCTTTATGATTTATTTCTGTTTATTATTTATCTATTTCTTGGGCTATTTTTTATGATCTGTTTGTAAGAGGAGAAGGGGCAGGAGAGGGAGGAAGAGGACGAGGAGGAAGAGGCAGAAGAGTAGAAGGTGGAGGAAGAGAAGAAAGAAGAGAATAGAAGAGGAAGAGGGAGAAGAAAATGGAATGCCAATAAGGTATGCATTTAGAGTAAACTTTGTATATATATTTATTTTTTAAACTTTTTACTTACTTTACTTTTTTTTAGCAAGTTTTTTTCAGGCTTTGACTTCTATGTAAATAATAGTTGACAAGAAACATAAAACACAAGACTTTAAAAAAAAAGATAAAAAGATTTACATGGTAAAATAATGTTCAAATTAGTGATTAAAACTCACTGAATCTTTCTCTGAAATACTTAGAAATATGACCAAAACACAGAGAAAATTATGGCGGCAAATAAATCACTTTTTGAATCATGAAAGAACTTGAATCATCATTTATGTTGAAATATAACACACCAGCCAAAAAAAAAGAAGAAAAAAATATATAGATACATTATACTTTACAAACGACAAAACTACTGGAGCAAAGTATATCAATAACAAATATCATAATGTTTGTTCATTTATTCAAGTGAACCTTTTTCTCCCTTTTACATATGGAAATTACACGTTATATGGATATGTACACAAAGACGATTTACATTAAAGTTCCATAAACTCAACATTCTAAAGAAAACAAATTGACTTAGAGTAGAAGCCTAAGATTTCCATTGTTGAATTATTCAGTGGATAATGAATAGCAAAATACCTTCGTTGTAAGAAAGAATTTATATATATATTTTTTTATATTACATTCTCTTCTGTGACGTATTTTTAAAAATTTTTTTTTCTCCTTCTTCTCCTCTTTCTCTCTCTCTCTTCTCTCTCTCTCTCTCTCTCTCTCTTCTCTCTCTCTCTCTCTCTCTCCTCTCTCTCTCTCTCTCTCTCTCTCTCTCTCTCTCTCTCTCTCTCTCTCTCTCTCTCTCTCTCTCTCTCTCTCTCTCTCTCTCTCTCTCTCTCTCTCTCTCTCTCTCTCTCTTCTCTCTCTCTCTCTCTCTCTCTCTCTCTCTCTCTCTCTCTCTCTCTCTCTCTCCTCTCTCTCCTCTCTCTTCTCTCTCTCTCTCTCTCTCTCTTTCTGCCTCTCTCTAACTTTCTTTTCGAACAGGAAGACGCGGTAAAATAGATTAAAGGTCTATTTTCTGGGCGTCACATGATTTCGTTTACAAAAGTGAAGCGTTAAAGTTTACACGAATATTTATATACCAAATACACACGTGCACATTACAATACTAAGTTACAATACTAATGACAATATTAGAAATAATAGTCGCATTACTATGATATGAATAATATAATTACTATAATAATTATTATATAGATAATATAAATAATGAAAAATATGGATAATATGATAATTTCTATAATATAACGTAAATAATAGTCGCATTAACATAAATATGAATAATATAAATGATAGATAATATAAGTGATATAATAACTACTATAAAAATAAATAATATAGATATTAGTCTCATTACTCTAATAAATATAATATGATTTCTATAATCACTATAATGTAAATGATAAATAATATAAACAGTATAATAATTACTATAATCCAAATAACATAAATAAAAATCGCATTACTATTGATAATTATAGGAACGGTAATGACGACAAGGAAAATTATAATATTGATTCTGCTTGTGATAGAAAATGATGATCATATCTGTAATAATGATGGCGTTAATGTTGATAATCATAACAATGATAATGATAGTAAGAAAAATTATAGTGATGATACTGCTACTGGTGAAATAATGATGATTATGATGATAACGACAATATTAACATATTTAATCATATTATGATCACAATTATGGCAACGATGATAATGATAAAGATCATAATCATATTGATGACGATAATACCCTTATCAAGAACGGTTACAATAATAAGAGATAGATAGATAGATAGATAGAGATAGATAGATAGATAGATGGATAGACAGACAGATAGATAGATAGATAGATAGATAGATAGATAGATAGATAGATAGATAGATAGATAGATAGACAGAGAGAGATAGAGATAGAGAGAAGAGAGGGATAGAGAGAGAAACAGAACCAGAGGTAATAGGAACAATAAATATAAACGTTGCACGACAATAATAACAAACGCAATAAAAACACAGAAAGATAATAAAAAAAGATAAATATCCTTCTTCTCTTTCATCATAGCATAGCTCCTCGTTTTTCTTCATTAATGTCTGTGTTATTTCCCGAGATCGCGTGATTACTTCTGGGAGGGGGAGGGGAGGGG
>NW_020869542.1:62686-65186 GCF_003789085.1 Penaeus vannamei | reverse complement strand
TTTTCATTTTTTTTCAATCTTCGAAGAATTAAGAAATTGAGTGAACAATAATAACAAAAAACAATTAGCAAATTATAATTAAGAAGAAATGATCAACGCAAATGTTGGTATCTCCTTTCACTGATTTTTTTTTTTTGGCATCAGTGTTAAATAATAATAATAAAAAAAAGATAAAAGAAAAATCTAATATCATTCATTCATAACATTAATTACATAACTTTTTTTTCTTTTAATTCTGCAGATAAAGCAATGAATTTTTTTTTTTTCACACACGGAAGTCCAGCAAAGAAAATAGATAGATAATGGAATGGATGAATAATAACAATAATGATGATGATAATGATGATTATGATAATAATGATAACAATGATAACGTTGCTGCTGATGATGATAATAATCATAGTAATAATGATGATGACAATGATAATTATGATAACAATAATGATATCAATAATAAAAAAAGATAATGATAATGATAATAATAATCATAATCATAATAACAATGCTGCTGCTGATAATAATAATAGTAATAACAATAATAATAATAACAACAACAATAATAATAATAATAATAACAATACTAACGATAATAATAATAACAATAATGATAACAATAATGATAAAAATGATACTAATAATAACAACACTGACAACAAAAACAACAAGAACAATAATAAAAATAACAGAAGCAGTAGTAATGATGACAAAAACGATAATATACGAGAGACGGCAACAGCAGCAGATGGGAAACCGACAGCGCAAATTAATCCTTATTACTCATTTCGCAAAGGGAGCCAGTAATTAAAAAAATAAGTTTAAAACGAGAGCGAGTTAGAGAGCGGTGGGAGAGAGAGAGAGAGAGAAGGAGGGAGAGAGAGGAGAGAGAAGGAGAGAGGGAGGAGGGAGGGGGAGAGGGAGAAGGAGAGAGGGAGAGAGGGAGGGAGGGAGGGAGAGGGAGAAGGAAGAGAGAGAGGAGGGAGGGAGGGAGGGAGGGAGGGAGGGAGGGAGGGAGGGAGGGAGGGAGGGAGGGAGGAGAGAGGGAGAGAGGGATAAAGGGAGGGAGGGGGGAGAGAGAGGAGATAGTAGATAGATAGAGAGAGAGAGAGAGAGGGAGGGAGAGAGGGAGGGAGGATGGAGGGAGAGAGAGAGAGAGAAGGGAGAGGGAGAGAGGGATAAAGGGAGGGAGGGAGGGAGAGAGAGGGAGATAGATAGATAGATAGAGAGAGAGAGAGAGGAGAGAGAGAGAAGGAGGGAGAGAGAGGGAAGGGAGGGAAGGAGGGGGAGGGAGGAGGGAGGGAGGAGGGAGGGAGGGAGGGAGGGAGGGAGGGAGGAGGAGAGGAGAGAGGGAGGGAGAGAAGAGAGAGGAGAGAGAGGAGAGAGAGAGAGAGAGAGGAGGAGAGAGAGAGAGAGAGAGAGAGAGAGAGAGAGAAAGAGAAAGAGAGAGAAAAACAGCGAAAATAAGAGTAAAAAAAAAAAAAAAAAAAAAAAGGGATCAGTAATTAAAACTTGGCAAAAAGACCAAACCGGTGTTGCCATAAAGCGAGCAATGGGTTTTCCTCTACCTCGCGCACCAAAAAAAAAAAAAAAAAAAAAAAAAAAGAGAGAGAGAGAAAAAGAAAACAAAATCTAACAGGGACTTTAGAGGAAGGAAAGTTACTCCGGAGTTTGAGTGACAAGGAGTTAAACATGCGTGACTCCGACTGACTGAATTACGTGAAAAGGCTGAAAACTTTTGCATGAGGTGGGGGGGGGAGGGGGGGGAGAGGGGGGGAGGGGGAGAGGGAGAGAGGGGGAAGAGGGAAGGGAGGGGAGAGAGGGAGGGAGGAGGGAAGAGGAGGAAGGAGGGGAGGGAGAGGGGAAGGGAGGGGAGAGGGGAAGGGGGAGGGGTTGGGGAGGTTGGAGGGGGAAGAGAGAGGGGAAGGGGGAGGAGGGGGGAAAGGGGGGAAGGGGAGAGGAGGGGAAGGGAGTGAGAAGGGGGTATGGAGAGGGGGTAGAGAAGTGACGGAGGAAGGAAGAGGAGTAGGAAGGAAGGGTACGGAGAGAGAAGGAGGGAGGAAGGGAGAAGGGGAACGGGGGAGGGGAGAGGGGAAGAGGGATGGCACAAAGAGGAATAACCATGAGGGAAAAGAGGAGTTGGAGAAGAACAAGAAAAACAAAACAAAAGAGCGGCTTCGTCCGATTCCGTGATTTCGGTTTTAACTTTAAACTTTATCACGATTCTTTCCAATCTGTAATTGCCTTTTGTATTTTTTATATATACAATTTTGTAATTTTGTTATTGTATTTTTTTTTTTTTTTGTAATTATGATTTTGTTATCTGTGTTATTTTCTTTTCTGTATTTTTTTTTATATTTTTTTATATATACAATTTTGTAATTTTGTTATTGTATTTTTTAATTATGACTTTGTTATCTGTGTTATTTTTTTTTCTGTAATTCTTTTTGTATTTTTTATATAACAATTTTTAATTTTGTAATTTTATTTTTTGTAATTATGATTT
>NW_020869542.1:40186-60186 GCF_003789085.1 Penaeus vannamei | reverse complement strand
CGAACAGAGAAAAAAGAAATAAAATAATGATAAAACACAAGAGCAGGAGAGGTAGAGGAGGCTCGCCAGGGGAGGCAGAGGCACGGCGCAGGGGAGAGCGGCAGGGGGCGTCCGCGAGAGGGGAAAGGGAAGGGGAAAGGGAAGGGAAGAGGGGAAGGGGAGGGGAAGAGGGGAAGGGAAGGAAGGGAAGGGGGAAGGGGAAAGGGGAAAGGGGAAAGAGGGAAGGGGGAAGGGAAGGGGAAGGGGAAGGAAAGGGAAGGGGAAAGGGAAAGGGAAAGGAAGGGGAAGAGGGAAGGGAAGGGAAAGGGGAAGGGAAGGAAGGAGAAGGGGAAAGGGGGGAGGGAAGGTGTGGGAATTCGTTGGGTAAACAAGGGAAGAGGACAAAGGCATTAGAGTGTAAGAGAGAAAAGAGAAGAAGGGTATAAGTGACACGCCAAGAAAAAAAGGAGAGAAGGGGCGGACGCGGAGAGAAGAGCGGTAAATAGATAGAATAAATAGGGAGAGAGGGAGAGAAGAAAGAGAGAGAGTAGAGGGGAAATGAGATGAAAGATAAAGGAACACGGGAATTGAAAGAGGGGAGGAGAGTGAGGGGATGGCGAGGAAAAAGGGGAGAAAGAAATTGATAAAAGAGGTAAGTACAACGCAAACGTTAATTAAAAATGTGAATCGATAGACAGGTAAATAATCATTACCATTGAATAGACAAACAGGTATATAGACAGACAGATAGATAGATAGATAGATAGAAAGAAAGACAGACAGATAGATAGATAGATAGATAGATAGATAGATAGATAGAGAGAGAGAGAGAGAGAGAGAGAGAGAGAGAGAGAGAGAAGAGAGAAAGAGAAAGAGAAGACAGACAGACAGAGAGAGAGAGAGAGAGAGCGAGGGAGGAAGAGCGACTATGGGCTATGAGGAGGAAGTCCACATTAGTCTCTTCCCAAACAGAAGACTCCACTGCCGCTGTGCGAATAGTAGGTCGCCCTTATTCGGACAACGAAAACACACCACGATTTGTTTGTGTGAGAAGAATACTATAAAATGCTGTTTTTTTTATTGAATTTTCATTTATCTCTTATTTTTCATATGATGCTGTTTTTATACTTTATATATCTTTTAATATAGTGTTATGATATTATGTATTATTGACCCTATGAATGCATCTGTGGGGATAATTAGTAATCAATGGTAATAGTAACAATAACGATAACGATATTAATAATGATAATAATAAAATAAATAATAATAATAATAATGATAATCATGATAGTAATAATAATTATTATAATATGATAAAAATAACAAAAGAATAATTATACTAATAATAACACTTAAAATAATACCAAGGACAATAGTGAAGAAGAAGAAGAAAGAAGAGAAGAGGAAGAAGAGGAGAAGAGAAGAGAAGAAGAAGAAGATGAAGAAAAGGAAGAGAGAAGGAAGAAGAAAAAAAGAAGAAGAAGAGGAAGAAAGAAGAAGAAGAAGAAAAGAAGAAGAAGAAGAAGAAGAAATGAAGATGAAGAAAGAAGAAAAAGAAAATGAATATTTTGAAGTTACTGAATGATGACGAAAGTTCAAGTCAAATAACGGCCTCTTGCAGCCGTCTCGCTCAGGAACAGTTTGACGAATCGCAGAGAAACAAAACAAAACAAATAGACAAACGATGAGGGGAATAAAATCAACAGATCTTAAACAACCACAAATCAGTTAGAGAAAGAGAGAAGTAGAGCGTCAACAACAACAACAACAATTAAAACAACACAACAATAACAATAACGATAACAATAGCAACATACAAAAATACAACAACAACACAAATTACAACAACAACACAAATTACAGCAACAACAAAAATACAACAATAACAAAAATAACAACAAAATTCAACAAAATTACAACGAAAACAACAACAACAACAATAGCAACAACAAAACAACAAACAAAACAAAAATAACATCAACAACAACAACAACAACAGGTTCGCTACAAAAGGCGGGGTAATAAGCAATGTCTTTCTCCCAGCTCTTGTCCCTCTCTTTCTCTCCTCTCCTCTTTCGCTCTTAAATCTTTTTATTATCCCTATTTCTCCTCTCTCTACTTCTCTTCCTTCTTGTCCTTTCCTCTCTCTTTTTTTCCCTCCCTCTCCCTTCCCTTCCCTCTTTTCCTCTCCCTCTTTTCCCCTTCCCCTCCCCTCCCTCTCCCTCTCCCTCCTTCCCCTCTCCTCCCATCCTCTCCTCCTCCTCCCTCCCTCTCTCTCCTCCCTCGTCCTCCTCCATCCTCACCCCCCCCCCTCTCGGTCTATCCTCTGGGAAAGGGTTACACACACACACAGACTCACTCGCCGGCAGCTGGTCCGGAAGCGAGTTCTCCTACGGCCTCTGGGTAACCGGACGACTCGAAAAGAAGCTCGGGTTACTCGCCGAATGGGAGGGGGGGGGAAAGGGAGGGAGGGAGGGAGGAGGGAAAGGGAGGGAGGGAGGGAGGAGGGATGGGTGGATGGGTGGGAGGGTGGGTGGGTGGGAGGAGGGGGGTGGGAGGGTGGGTTGGGGGGAGGGAGGGAGGGAGGGAGAGAGAGAGAGAGAGAGAGAGAGAGAGAGAGAGAGAGAGAGAGAGAGAGAGAGAGAGAGAGAGAGAGAGAGAGAGAGAGAGAGAGAGAGAGAGAGAGAGAGAGAGAGAGAGAGAGAGAGAGAGAGAGAGAGAGAGAGAGAGAGAGAGAGAGAGAGAGAGAGAGAGAGAGAGAAGACACATTGTCACGTCTGGGAATACAAGGCAGTTGGTCAGTTATCCCCCTCCTCCCCTCCTCCCTCCTCCCCCCCCTCCCCGCCGCCCCATTGTTGCCAGAACCAACACGGCAATTCTTAAGCCTCAAGATTGATGACAGAAACAGTGTTACCAAATCGCTCAATTTCTTATCCCGTCCCTTCGTTTCTCGGTAGAAAAAAGGGAAAAAAAGGAAGAAGAAGGGAGGAAGGAGACGGAGAGGAAGGATGAAGACGAGAGAGAATATAAAGATGGTAATGATGACAACATATAAAAAAGGATTCGCAAGGATCTGTGTGTGTGTGTGTGTGTGTGTGTGTGTGTGTGTGTGTGTGTGTGTGTGTGTGTGTGTGTGTGTGTGAATATGTGTGTGTGAATAAAGGAACCACAGTTCGTAATAATAATTACAATTATGTAAGTGATATATTTTTTAATATTTTATTTTCTCTCTCTCTCTCTCTCTTCCTCTCTCCTCTCCTCTCCTCTCCTCTCCTCTCTCTCTCTCTCTCTCTCTCTCTCTCTCTCTCTCTCTCTCTCTCGCTTCTCCTCTCTCTCTCTCTTCTCTCTTCTCTCTCTCTCTCCTTCCTCCCTCTCTTTCTTCCTTCTTCTCCTTTCCCTTTCCCTCTCACCTTCACCTCCACTCCTCCCCACGGACAGCGAGAGGAGGGGAGGAAGGGAAGAGGGAGGAGGGGAAGGGGGTGGGTGACGAGTCTTTTTTTATTTCCTTTTTCCCCTCCTGCCCCCCTCCCACCCCCTCCCCCCTAACCAACCCTAGTCAAACTTATGACCATTTCTCCGGGTTGCCGAATGTCCAGTCAAATTCAAGAGAGAGAAAAGTAGGAAAGAAGAAAAAGAAAATAAGAGAAAAGACATAAAACAGAAAAAAATAAAATAAGAGTAGAGAAGAAAAACAGAGAAAAAAGAGAAAACAACAAAAAAAGATAAAATAAAAGAGTAGAGAAGAAAATAATAAGAGAAAAAAAGAAAAGGAAGAAAAAGAATAGAGAAAGAAAACAAAAACAAAAAAGATAAAAACCGCGCGTAGAGAAGAAAAATAATAGAGAGAAAAAAGAAAAAGAGAGAAAAAAATAGAGAAAGAAAACATAAACAAAAAAAATAAAAAGAGAGTAGAGAAGAAAATAAAGAGAAAAAAAAACAAAAAATAGAGAAGAAAGAATAGAGAAAGAAAATAGAATAGAGAAAGAAAAACTCAAGAAGAAAAAAAAAGAGAGTAGAGAAGAAAAATAAAAATAGAAACACCGAAAGAAAAAAAATAATAGAGAAAGAAAGTAGAATATAGAAAAACCAAAGAAGAAGAAGAAGAAAAGGAATGGGAGGGAATTATATCCAAAAAAAATGTCAATAATCGAAAAAGAATGACAAATTTCCCGCGTGGAGCGACGGACGTAAAAAAATTATGAGAAATCCTTTCCTTTAAAAAAAAATATATATATATCCTCTTTTAAAGAATGTTTTCTTTTCTTTTCATTAAAAAAAATATATATATATCCTCTTTTAAAGAATGTTTTCTTTTCTTTTCATTTTTTTTTTTTTTCTTTCTTCTTCTCTCCCTCTTTGCTCCCGGTAAACGTTACTTTCCCTTCCCCCTCTCCCCTCCCCCCCCTCCCCCTTTTTCCGTGAGAAAATCAAGTGTTTGAAATATTTCTCCTGTCAATCTATCATTTTTTGGAAAAAAAAAAAAAAAAAAAAAAAACAGATATATATATACAAGTCCGGCTAACAAAAGCCCATTGGGAAAAAATGCACAAACAAAACATACACACACACAAAAAAAACATTAAAAAAACACACAAAACGCGTAAACAAACTCACAGGCTTTTCTTAAAGTACACAAACAAACAGACAGATAGAGATAGAAAGAGAAAGAGAAAGAGAGAAGAGAGGAGAGAGGAGAGAGGAGAAAAGGTAGAGAAGAGAGAGAGAGAGAGAGAGAGAGAGAGAGAGAAGAGAGAGAGAGAGAGAGAGAGAGAGAGAGAGAGAGAGAGAGAGAGAGAGAGAGAGAGAGAGAGGACAAGAGAGAGATAAGAGATAGTTGAAAGAGAAAGAGAAAGAGACAACCAAAAACACACACACACACACAAACAAACAAACAAACGAAAACTACACAATCCCACGAAAACTCACAAACAACAAACAAACACAAACAAACACAAACAAACAAAACAAGCACACACGTCTAAGTATAAACAATAGCATCCTACCCTCCAGTCACCCACATCGACCCGCCACTAAGTGTATTCCAACAAATATACACAAATACAATACTTTAAAAACTCGAATACATTTTTGAAACATTTTATTCCCTCGTCTCCTCACTCCCGCTCATGATAATGCTATGTGCAGTGCGATCGAGCAGCGGAGAACGAGGGAATTTAGACCTTCTGTAGAGCGTACATAGAGGCGAAAAGAGAAATAAAGGGGGGTTTATAATCTACGTTTTCATCCCTCATGATAATGCTATGTGCAGTGCGATCAAGCAGCGGAGAACGAGGGAATTTAGACCTTCTGTAGAGCGTACATAGAGGCGAAAAAGAGAAATAAAGGGGATTATAATCTACGTTTTCATCCCTCATGATAATGCTATGTGCAGTGCGATCGAGCAGCGGAAACGAGGGAATTTAGACCTTCTGTAGAACGCACATAGAGGCGAAAAGAGATATAGAGGGGGTTTATAATCTACGTTTTCATCCCTCATGATAATGCTATGTGCAGTGCGATCAAGCAGCGGAGAACGAGGGAATTTAGACCTTCTGTAGAGCGTACATAGAGGCGAAAAGAGATATAGAGGGGGTTCATAATCTACGTTTTTATGTGTATTTACGTAAATTATAATGATATCGCTAATGATAATTATATCGTGGGTATTACAAGGCGAGAGAAGGGATCGGAAGTAATGACAATAATCAGAGAAAAAAGATTAAAGACAAAAAAAAGAAAGAATAAGATAACACAAGATAAAGACAAAAAAAGGAAGAAAGAAATAATGATAACTTCTTATAATCAGAAATAAAGAGTAAAGACAAAAAGAAGAGAGAAATAATGATAACTTCTTAATAAGGAGAGCGAACAATAAATCAGAAAAAAAAGAGTAAGACAAAAAGAAGAAAGAAAATAATGATAACTTCTTATAGAGAGCGAACAATAATCGAGAATAAAGAGTAAAGACAAAAAAACGAAGAGAGAAATAATGATAACTTCTTATAGGAGAGCGAAACAATAATCAGAAATAAAGAATAAAAGACAAAAAAAGGAAGAAGAAATATGATAACTTCTTATAGGAGAGCGAACAATAATCAGAAATAAAGAGTAAAGACAAAAAGGGAAGAAAGAAATAATGATAACTTCTTATTGGAGAGCGAACAATAATCAGAAATAAAGATTAAAGACAAAAAAAGGAAGAAAGAAATAATGATAACATAGGAGAGCGAACAATAATCAGAAATAAAGATTAAAGACAAAAAAAGAAGAGAGAAATAATGATAACTTCTTATAGGAGAGCGAACAATAATCAGAAATAAAGATTAAACACAAAAAAGGGAAGAAAGAAATAATGATAACTTCTTAATGGAGAGCGAACAATAATCAGAAAAAAAGATTAAAGACAAAAAAGGGAAGAGAGAAATAATTGATAACTTCTTATAGGAGAGCGAACAATAATCAGAAATAAAGATAAAAGACAAGAGAAAGAAGAAAGAGAACAATGATAATTCTTAATGGAGAGCGAACAATAATCAGAAAAAGATTAAAGACAAAAAAAGGAAGAGAGAAATAATGATAACTTCTTATAGGAGAGCGAACAATAATCAGAAATAAAGATAAAAGACAGAGAAAAGGAAGAGAGAAATAATGATAACTTCTTAATGGAGAGCGAACAATAATCAGAAATAAAGATTAAAGACAAAAAAAAGGAAGAGAGAAATAATGATAACTTCTTAATGGAGAGCGAACAATAATCAGAAATAAAGATAAAAGACAAAAAAAAGGAAGAGAGAAATAATGATAACTTCTTAATGGAGAGCGAACAATAATCAGAAATAAAGATAAAAGACAAAAAAACGAAGAAAGAAATAATGATAACTTCTTAATGGAGAGCGAACAATAATCAGAAATAAAGATAAAAGACAGAAAAAAGGGAAGAAAGAAATAATGATAACTTCTTATTGGAGAGCGAACAATAATCAGAGAAAAAAGATTAAAGACAAAAAAAGGGAAGAGAGAAATAATGATAACTTCTTATTGGAGAGCGAACAATAATCAGAGAAAAAAGATTAAAGACAAAAAAAGGAAGAAAGAAAGAATGATAACTTCTTATAGGAGAGCGAACAATAATCAGAGAAAAAAGATTAAAGACAGAAAAAGGGAAGAAAGAAATAATGATAACTTCTTATTGGAGAGCGAACAATAATCAGAAATAAAGATAAAAGACAAAAAAAACGAAGAAAGAAATAATGATAACTTCTTAATGGAGAGCGAATAATAATCAGAAATAAAGATTAAACACAAAAAAGGGAAGAAAGAAATAATGATAACTTCTTATTGGAGAGCGAACAATAATCAGAAATAAAGATTAAAGACAGAAAAAGGGAAGAGAGAAATAATGATAACTTCTTATTGGAGAGCGAACAATAATCAGAAATAAAGATTAAAGACAGAAAAAGGGAAGAAAGAAATAATGATAACTTCTTATAGGAGAGCGAACAATAATCAGAAATAAAGATAAAAGACAGAAAAGGAAGAGAGAAATAATGATAACTTCTATTGGAGAGCGAATATAATCAGAAATAAAGATAAAGACAAAAATAGGAAGAAAGAATAATGATAACTTCTTATTGGGAGCGGAACAATAATCAGAAATAAAGATAAAAGACAAAAAAGGGAAGAAAGAAATAATGATAACTTCTTATTGGAGAGCGAACAATAATCCAGAAATAAGATAAAGACAAAAAAAGGAAGAGAGAAATAATGATAACTTCTTATAGGAGAGCGAACAAAATCAGAAATAAAGATTAAAACAGAAAAAGGGAAGAAAGAAACAATGATAACTTCTTATAGGAGAGCGAACAATAATCAGAAATAAAGAGTAAAGACAAAAAAGGAAGAAGAAATAATGATAACTTCTTATAGGAGAGCGAACAATAATCAGAAATAAAGATTAAAGACAAAAAAAGGGAATAAAGAAGTAATGATAACTTCTTAATGGAGAGCGAACAATAATCAGAAATAAAGATAAAAGACAAAAAAGGAAGAAAGAAATAATGATAACTTCTTATTGGAGAGCGAACAATAATCAGAAATAAAGAGTAAAGACAAAAAAAAGGAAGAGAGAAATAATGATAACTTCTTATAGGAGAGCGAACAATAATCAGAAATAAAGATAAAAGACAGAAAAAAGGGAATAAAGAAATAATGATAACTTCTTATTTGGAGAGCGAACAATAATCAGAATAAAGAGTAAAGACAAAAAAAAGAGGAAGAGAGAAAAATGATAACTTCTTATAGAGAGAGCGAACCTAATCAGAAATAAGAGTAAAGACAAAAAAGACGAAGAAAGAAATAATGATAACTTCTTATAGGAGAGCGAAAGTATTAGCCAATAAAGAGGGAGATAGCGAAAGGGTGAAACAAACGGAACCAAATGCCATAAGGTCGATATTGATCTTGAACTTCAATGGAAATTTCCCCCCAAAACAATGCTTGAGAGAGACGGTCGCAAGCAGAGGAAAGCTCTATGGCCGGAATGGAGGATAAGGAGATTAATGAAAGAAGGGAGGAAGAGAGAGAGAGGGGAAGAAAATGTGAAAGGAGAGAGGAGAGAAGGAAGAGGAAAGAGGGAGAGAGAGAGAGAGAGAGAGAGAGAGAGAAGAGAGAGAGAGAGAGAGAGAGAGAGAGAGAGAGAGAGAGAGAGAGAGTACGAGAGGGAGAGACAGACAGAGGAGAGAACAGAGACAGACGAAGAGAGAGAGAAAGAGAAAGAGAGAGAGAGAGACAGAGAAATAGATAGATAGAGAGACAGAAAGAAGAAACAAAGACAGACAGAGACAGACATAGACAGAAATAGAAAACAGAAAAAGGAGAAAAATAGAAACTAAAATCCACACACCCACCCCCAAATAACGAGAGAAAACGCCCGCAAAATATCCTTTATCCCCGACACCCCGACGACCCGACATGGATATCTATTAAACACCAATATCCGCTCGATAGCAACATCCGCTAGACACCGCTCGACCGACTTAAACGCCTGTATCCGCTATGCAAAGCCGACCGCTACACTCCCGAATCGCGGACCCGGGCAACCCCGCTTCGCCGCCGCTGAACGATAACCGAAGACGAGCCGATACAACCGAAAACGAACACCGAATCGACCGAACACCGAACACGAAGTCGAACACCGAACACCGAAGGGATACCACCTCGATTCGCACGCCAGAACGAACGAAGCCGATGCCCAAACACCGAACACGAAGTCTATTCGAACACCGAACACGAAGTCGATACCCCGAACACCAAACACCCCGCCAAACGCGAACGACACACACGTCCTTAGCCCGAACACCGAACACGAAGTCTATTCCCGAACACCGCACGAAGTCGATACCCGAACACCAAACACCCCGCCAAACGAACGACACACCGTCCTTAGCCGAAAACCCCGAACACGAAGTCTTCCCGAACACCGAACACGAAGCGACCCCCCAAACATGTACCCGACACGAACAACGACGAAACACGAAGCCGATACCCGAACACCGAACAACCCCGAACGAACGAACACGAAGCCGATACCCGAACACAAAACACCCCGCCAAACGAACGAACACACCGTTCTTCTTAGCCCGAACACCGAACCCGCCCCATCGACACCCGAACACCGACCGATCCGACACGCTTCGGAACCCCCGCCTTCCCGCCTTCCCGCCTTCCCGATCGACTCGTTCTCTTCGCGTAAAATGGGTAAAAGGCGTCGTTTGAGTCGAGAGAGGAAACAGCCACTTCCGCGGACCTCAGTCGCCGCTCGTCGCTCGGGGAGGAGAGACAGACGGTCGCGCGCCGCCGGGGACTCGCTCTCGACGAGATTCTGCGAGATTCTGCGAGATATTTTGCGGGACTTTGAGAATTTTCACGAGGATTCCGCGAGATTTGATGAGAATTCTGCGAGGTTTCTGCGGGACTTTGCGAATTTTCACGAGGATTCCGCGAGATTTTCTGCGAGGCTTTGATGAGAATTCTGCGAGGTTTTCTGCGGGATTTTGCAAATTTCCACGAGGATTCTGCGAGAGCTCACGAGACTTTTCGAGATTATGCGAGGTTTGCGAGAATATGCATGTTTTGATGAAAATTCTGCGGGATTTTGCGAGGTTTCACGAGAATTCTGCCACGTTTTGATGAAAATTCAGCGAGAATTTGCAAAGCTTTCACGTGGATTCCGCGAGATTTCACGAGAACTTTGCGAGATTTCAACGGAATTCGGCGAGATTTCACGAGAATTTCCCCGAAGTTTCCGAGACTTCCATCGAGAGAGAAACCGCTTCATGAACCACGCTTCGAAACCGCCGCAGATCTCGCCGCGGAATATATAAAAACAACAACAAAAAACACCTTCCCGCATTTCATAAAAAAAAAACTACAATCCCCCATAAACCAAAACCAATAGACGCAGAATTTATAAAAAAAAACCCGCATTTCAACTTAAAAAAAATACAGATCCCCATAAACCCAAAAACTTCGACGGACGCAGAATTTATTAAAAAAAAACACCTTCCCGCATTTCAATAATAATAATAATAATAATAAACAAACCTACAAACCCCCATAAACGAAAAAAATACTTCGGTAGACGCAGAATTCATAA
The DNA here is from genome assembly GCF_003789085.1 of Penaeus vannamei. Classification (NCBI taxonomy): domain Eukaryota; kingdom Metazoa; phylum Arthropoda; class Malacostraca; order Decapoda; family Penaeidae; genus Penaeus; species Penaeus vannamei. The sequence goes on along the minus strand of NW_020869542.1, from coordinate 49,550 downwards.
AAAAAAACACACCTTCCCTCATTTCAATAACAATAACAATAACATAATAAACAAACAAACCTACAAAACCCCCATAAACCCCCCCCAAAAAGAATAAAAAATAAATCGACGGATTAAAACAAAAAAAAAAACCTTCCCGCATTTCAATAATAACAATAATAATAGTAAACAAACCCCCATAAAAAAAAAGAAAAAAATCGACGGACCCAGAATTCATTAAAAAAAAAAACCTTCCCTCATTTCAATAACAATATAATAACAATGATAACAACAAACAAACCTACAAACCCCCATAAACCCCCCCCAAAAAAAAAAAATAATAATAAATAATAAAAAAAAGAAAAAAAAAAAAACGGACGCAAGAGTATAGACATAAACTCCAGCTGATTACAGGCAGAGGCCGCGTTCCTTTTGACGACAACGACCACTGAAGCCTGTAGTTAGCCTGTATTATCAGCCTTACGTCACAATTATCACCTTATGAACTTTGTAGGTTGTGATGGCGTCTTTGTGTTTTATATGGAGTGTTTTTTTTTTTCTTTTTTTAAATCTATTTTTTTGGGTGGGTGGGTGGGTGGTGGGTGGGTGGGGTGGGAGGAGGAAGGAAGGCGGGGGGGAGGGGAGAATTTGGGAGAGAGAAGGAGAACGAGAGAAAGAGAGGGAGAGATAGAAAGAGAAAGAGAGGGAGATGAGATAGGAAAGAGAAAAGAGAGGGAGATAGAGATAGAAAGAGAAAGAGAGGGAGATTGAGATAGGAAGAGAACGAGGGGAGATAGAGATAGAAAGAGAAAGAGAGGGAGAGATAGAAAGAGAGAGAGAAGGAGAAAGAGAAAGAGAAAGAGAAAGCGAGGAGAGAGGAGATAGAGGCAGAGAGAAAGAAAGAGAGAGAAAAGAGAAGAGAGGAAACGCAAAAGAGACGGCAAGAAGGTGATGAAAAGGGAAGGAAGGAGTTAGTGAAGGGAGAGAAGGAGGGAGCGAGAGAAGGAAGGAAGGAGGGAGGGAAGGAGTGAAAGGAGGGAAGGAGGGAGTAGGAGAGGGGGCAGCGGTCACCAAAGAGAGGATAATGAGGAGTAAGAGGGAGAAGGGAGAAGGAGGGAGAAGGAGGGAGAGGGAGAGAGAGAGAAGGAGAGGGAGAAAGAGGAGGAGAGGGAAGAAGGAAGAAGAGGGAGGGAGAGGGAAGAGGGAGGAGAGAGAGGAGAAGAGGGAGGGAGGGAGGGAGAAAGAGGGGAGAGAGAGGGAAGAAGAGGGAGGGAGGAGAGGGAAGAGGGAAGAAGAGGGAGGGAAGAAGAGGAGAGGGAAGGAAGGAGAGGGAGAAGAAGGAGGAGAGGGAGGGTAGAGAAGAGGGAGAAGGAAAAAAGGGAAGAAAAGGGAGGAGAAGGAGAGAGAGGAAAGAAGAGGGAAGCACACCAAGCCTCATACGAACATCTTCAACATCTTCCTCTTCGTGTTCACGCTGACAAGACGGACGAAAGGAGGAGAAGAAGAGAAGGAAAAAATAAAGAAGAAAGAAAAGAAAGGAGAGAAAAAAAAATGTGATGAGGGCAATATCCCAGATAATTATCGTAATAATATGAGCTTCGACCTGACTCTGCAGATCGGATAGTCAATGTTTGCCGGTGATGGCTCGTGGTGAATAAATTAACATCATCTTTAACATCAATATTCTAGCGTTGTGGGTGATGGTGATAACGAAGAGTGTGATGGCATAAATTGTGATGATATTTACGTAAGGGATGATGATAAGAGATAGATTGTGATGATATTTGCGAATGATAATAAAGAGGTGAGGAGGGGAGGGTGATGGTGATAACGAAGAGTGTGATGGCATAGATTGTGATGATATTTACGTAAGGGATGATGATAAAGAGGTGAGGAGGGGAATCGGTGATGATAATGATGATTGCAACAACGGAAATGATGATAAGAATAACGATGGTTTGATGATAATGATAAGATAATGATGATGAGGTAATTATAATTAAGCAATGATAATGATAATGATAATTATCAATGATAAGGATAAAAGCAATAATAATGATAATAGTAATAATAATAATAATAGTAAAATTGATATCTATAATGATGATATTAATGATAAAAATATTACAAAAATGATATAATAATAAAAAGAACATCATAGATAATAACAATAAAGAACAAAAACAAACCAGAACAACAAATGTAATGTTGATAATTTAAAAAAATAAATAAAAAAAAACGATAATAACAACAGCGATGAAGGAAAGTCAAACAAAACTTAATAAACCAAATAATGATAATTGATTCAGAAATACAAAAGGCAATGATAAGAACAGTTATCGGAAATATTTCAGTCACTGATAACGACGATAAAAAATTATTTCAACAGGAAACTCATTAAAAAAAAAAAAAAAAAAATGGACGAATTTATTTAATCTTGTAATTAAATATAAAGATGGAATTAACAGGAAACTCGAATTTTTGCGAGTGATGATAATGCAAAAATGTTTTATTATAGTGAGTTACTGCTTATGATAATAATTCTCAAATGTTAATTATGATAATAATTAATGTTAAATTCTGGTAAATTACTCCTTATAATAATAATTCTCAAATGTTAATTATGATAATAATTAATGTTAAATTCTGGTAAATTACTCCTTATGATAATAATTCTCAAATGTTAATTATGATAATAATTAATGTTAAATTCTGGTAAATTACTCCTTATAATAATAATTCTCAAATGTTAAATTCTGGTAAATTACTACTTATAATAATTATTAATGTTAAATTCTGGTAAATTACTACTTATGATAATAATTAATGTTAAATTCTGGTAAATTACTGTTGTTGATGATAACGCTAGAATATCAAATTATGGTAAATTCCTAATTATTGTGATAATGTAGAAATGATAAATTATGATAATGTAGAAATGGTAAATTATGATAAATAATTGCTAATGGTGATAATGCTAAATCTTAAATCTTGCATAATTACTGTTAGAGATAAAAATGCTATAATTTTAAAATCTGGTAAATCACTGACCGGCATCAACATAATTATCGCGCTAATGATGATTATATTAATGATGATATAAAGAGGATATAATAAGAGATATACAATTTATAATAACTAAAATAGCCAACAATACCGACAATTTAAGAAAATACAAATAAAAATAGGCAATAGTTTTATAAAAATGAGTAAAGAATTTCTTAAAAATGTAATTGTACATTTTTGATAATCGGGAAAGTACATTTATTGTAATTTATATGGCATGTTTTATGATTAACGTTACTACGAATTATCAAAATTATCTTTAGTTTGTACATTTATCGTGTCTACGCTCTCAAATACAACAGAAAATAGGAATTAAATCTTTCACGAAAAAGATATTTATAATTAATGGATAATAAAGAAAATACAGTGAGAGAATGAACAAGCGAAAAAAGGAAGAAGAGTAAGAAGAGGAGGAGGTGGAAGGAGAAGAAGAAGGAGGAGAAGAGTTAGAGAGAGCACGAAAAGGGAGAGAAAGAGAGGGAGAAGTTGAGAGACGGAGAGCGAGAGAGCGAGAGCGAGAGAGCAAGAGAGCGAGAGATATAGACAGAGAGAGAGAGAAGAGAGAGAGAGAGAGAGAGAGAGAGAGAGAGAGAGAGAGAGAGAGAGAGAGAAGAGAGAGAGAGAGAGAGAGAGAGAGAGAGAGAGAGAGAGAGAGAGAGAGAGAGACGGAGATCAGAAGAGCGAGAGAGAGAGAGAGCAAGAGCGAGAGCGAGAGAAGCAGAATGAAAGACAAAGCGAGCGCGCAGCACAGACAGACAGCCAGTCAAACAAACAGACAGGTAGACGCAGAGAGAGAGAGAGAGAGAGAGTCGGATGAGGATAATAATAGCGATTTACTTGCAACATTGCAGCCTTCATTTAACCGCGCATCACCGCCACTCTGCACGCATTTCGAGCGTGAGATATAACGTATCCAGTAAACACGAAGGTTTGGTAGAATAAGCGACCCCTCCCTTCACACGCGCAGCCAGATCGTATGTTTTGTTTCTCCTTTTTTCGCCGAATTTCACGATTTTCTCTCTTTTCTCTCTTTCTTGTTTACGGTTTAAGAGGTTTAGGGGGGAATGTGGAGGATAAAATGAGATAAAGCGGTATTTATAGATTCATAATATCTCAATGAGATTCCGAGTCGGTTTTGTTTATGGGGAAAAAAAGGAAAGAAAATGAAGACGCTTTTACACGACCCTGAAATAAGCTTGTTTCGACTCACATCTCCATTACGCGACTCGGAGATAACTTCAAACAATCCCGCTAAAAAAGTCCTTTGTTAAAAAAAAACAAATACTTGGCTTTAACAAAACTTTATACGTTAGAAAATAAAATTACACAATCACTATTTTATTTCCTATTTGTATAGATGTTTATGGTAGAAATAAAAATTAAAACATGAGTAAAACATGAGTTAAAAAAACGATAATTATTCTAAAAAAGGGAGAAAGCACACCGATAACTAAATAAATAATAAAAAACGAAAAAAACAAGAACAAACCGAAAAAAAGAACAAAAAACCGAATAAAAACAAAAACAAAACGAAAAAAATAACAAGAACAAACCGAATAAAAAAAAACGAAAAACAAGAACAAAACCGAATATAAAAAACAAAACGAAAAAACAAGAACAAAACTGAATATAAAAAAAGCGAAAAAATAAACAAAACCAAAACCGAACGATAAAAAACACAACCCCCCCCCCCAAAAAAAAAAAAAAGCACCAGAAACAAAAGAAACAAAAACCCACGCCCACCAAGAGCCGCGGGCGCCCTAATCATGGCGGAGCACGAAGCCCCAATGTCCTAATTTGGGTTATAAACTCATCACTTCACCGCCGGGGAATCATAAAGGCAGAGCGTGGCCGCGGAAACTGTCGCCAGCCCATGAGGGAGTGGGCGGCCTCACGCACGCCCACTTGCCTGCCCACACGCCCGCCCCGAAAGCCCTCTCGCCGCGCCGACGCTTCTTCGGGAAGAGAGGAGGGCGGTGTTTTGGGGTGGGTGGGTGGGTGGGGTGGGTTTTGGGTTTTGGGTGGGGTGGTTTTGTGGGTGGGGGGGTTTTGGGGGTGGGTGGGGCGGTTTTTGGGGGTGTGGGTGGGTGGGTTTTTGGGGTTGGGGGTGGGTTTGGGTGGGTGGTTTTGGGGGGTGTGGGCGGGTTTTGGGGTGTGGGTGGTGGTTTTGGGGTGGGTGGGGTGTTTTTGGGATGGGGGGTGTGGTGGAGGGGGGAGGTCTGGCATCTGGGACTTTTTTGGGGAGTGGGGGAGGGGTTGCATTTTTGTTGTTGTTGCTGTTGCTATTAGTAATATTGTCATTATTTTTTACCTGTTATTGTATAATTCTTATTATTATTTTTGTTATTATTATTATCATTATTATCATCGTTGTCGTTATTATTATTATCATTGTTGTCGTTATCATTACTATCAATATTATCATTATTATCACTATCATTGTCATTATTATTATTACTATTCTCATTGTTATCGCTATTATTATTATTCTCATTGTAATCATTATTATTTATATATCATTATTATTATTATCCTATCAATCATCTCATTACATTAACATCATCATCATTATCGCTATTATCATTATCATCATTATCATAAGTATCCTTTTTACTACAACTATTATTATCATTATCATTATCATATTACTCCTTTTTCTCTTTCCCATTTCTTCTCTATTCCTCTCTCATCTTCTCTCTCTTTCCTCGTCTCTGTCCTCATTCTCTCCCATCTGATCTGACTATCTCTGTCTACCTATCTTCCTTTATTTATCTCTGTTTGTTTATCTTCCTCTGTGTCTGTCTTCTCCCTTTCCATCAAGAGATTTCTTTGCCTAATTTCTTCCTAATTCCTTGAGCTACTTGGCCGTCAGAAGGATTTTTCCAGAAGTGCGAGATCCGTGGCCATTAATTTTTTCCTTTTATTACGGTTGGCGATTCTCTCTCTCTCTCTGTCTGTCTGTCTGACTCTGTCTCTTCTCTGTCTGTCTCTTTCTCTTTCTCTTTCTCTCTCTGTCTGTCCTGTCTCTGTCTCTCATGTCTCTCTGTCTCCATTCTCTCTCTCTCTCTCTCTCTCTCTCTCTCAGTCTCTGTCTCTCTCTCCATTTCTTCTCTCTCTCTCTCTCTCTCCTCTCTCTCTGTCTCTCTTCTCTTCTCTCTCTCTCTCTCTCTCTCTCTCTCTCTCTCTCTCTCCTCTCTCTCTCTCTCTCTCTCTCTCTCTCTCTCTCTCTCTCTCTCCTCTGTCCTCTCTTCTTTCTCTCTTCTCTCTCTCTCTCTCTCTCTCCTTCTTCTCTCATTCTCCTCTCTGTCTCTCTCAGTCCTCCATTCTCTCTCTCTCTTCTCTCTCTCTCTCCTCTCTCTCCTCTCTCTCTCTCTCTCTCTCTCTCTCTCTCTCTCGTCTCTCTCTCTCTCTCTCTCTCTCTCTCTCTCTCTCTCTCTCTTCTCTGTCTCTCTCTCTCGTGGTTTGATGTTCTTTTTTTCGGTCTTCTGCGTGTTCAGATGCTCTTTTTTTTGGTTCTTAATGTCGGTGTTTATGGTTTGGATTTTTTCCCGCGTTTTCTACGAAGTTTGTCGTTCGTGGCGGCGGGACGGTAAAGAGATCGTCCTTTTAGGATATAATGGACTTTCTCTTTTCGTAATTATAAACAGACCGTTGTATCAAAACCTAAAATACCTTATTTAACTGAATTAGTAGATGATTCTTTTAGTATGACAGACTCTTTCTCTTTCCTAATTAAAAAGTATGTGTTCTAAAATATGATATAGATTTCCTCTCATTAAGGATGAACAAATCGTTCCTTTAGGATATATATTTTCTCTTTTTTAATGACTAGATCGAAATTTCATGCGATGATTTAGTTTCCTTTTCTTAATTACGGGGAAATCGATATTTTAATGCGTCATTTACTCCGCTCTAGTTAATGATAACGAGATCGTTCTTTTAGGATATAATACTCATTATCTCCCCCTCTTAACGATACTTAGAACCTTCTTTTAAGTTTATTTTTTCTACGTTTTCATGGCAGGTAAATAATTCTTTTATGTTAAATATTTTCATTCCCGCGTTTTAATGGCGAGTAAACCGTTCTTTTAATATATAATTTCTCCGTTTTTTTAACGACGATCTTTACTCTTTCTGCAAATTATTATTATTTTTTTTTATCTCTGCTTTTTTTCAGTAATTTTGAAATTAATAACACGGAAGCAGGACGTTGCGACCAGCGAATCAGAAATAGAAAAGGGATAAGGAGGAAGAAAAAGGGATAAACAAGGAAATAAACAGTAAATAGAAATAAAAATGAAAATGAAAAAAACGGAAGAAAATAAAAGAAAAGAATAAAGCAGAAAATAGATGAACGGAGGAGAAAACAAAGAGAGAAAATTAGAATGAAAGAGAATTGAAAATATAGATAAAAGATGAAGAGAAGTGAAACGGAAAGACGACAGGAATAACACCGATAGAACGAGAACGAAGACACGGAGAGAGAGAAAAAAAAGAAAAGAAAAATAACCCCCAAAAATCCAATTACAAGAAGAGGAAAAAGAAAAAGAAAGAAAAGAAAAAGAAAATCAAGAAAAAAAAGTAAAAGAAATTAACCTCAGAAAATAAAAAAAGAAAATCAAATACAAAAGAAAAAATTAAACAAAAACAAAAAATAAAAAAAAAACAACAGAAGACGAAGAAGAAGATACAATAACACCAACAAACAAAACAGAAGAATATAATAACAACGAGTCAAGAGCGAAGAGAGAGGAAGAGGAGCGCGCCCGCAGCACCGGGCGATGGAATCAAGATTTACATATTAACAGGTAATAAAATCTTCCGGTACTCAGTCAGGTACTCACGCAGCCTACACACGGTAATGGCGACGGGGAGGGAGAGAGGAGGAGAGAGGGAGAGGGAGAGGCGAGGGGAGGGGAGAGGAATCAAGGGAGAGGAGAGGGACCTAAGGAGAGATGGCTGGTGGAGAGAGGGATGTAATGGCGAAGGGAGGGAGAGAAGAGAGGAAGGAAGGAGAGGTAGAGGGGGTAATGCAGAGGAGGGAGGGAGAGGGAGAGGGAGGGAGGGAAGGGAGGGAGAGGAGAGGGAGGAGGGGAGAAGGAGAGGAGAGGAAGGGAGGGAGAGGGAGAGGGAGGGATGGAGGGAGGAAGGGAGAGGGAGTGAGAAGGGGAGGGAGGGAGGGAGAGGGAGGGATGGAGGGAGGAGGGGAAGGGAAGGGAGAGGGAGGGAAGGGAGAGGGAGGAAAGGAAGTGGGAGAGTGAGGGAAAGGAGTGAGAATGAAGGAAGGGCTTGAGGAGGAAGTTGGAGAGAGGAGAGGGAGTGAAGGAGGAACAGGGAGGAGAGATGTGGACGGAAAAGAGGGAGGGAGGGAGGAGGGATAGAAGGAAAATAAGGGGGAGAGGGAGGGAAGATAAGGAGAAAGGAAGGAGCTGGAGAGAAGGAGTGGAGGGAGAAGGGTGGAGGGGAAAGTGAGGAAGGAGGAAGAGATTGTGAGGGAAAATGGCAGGGAGGGATAAGGGGAAGATTAAGAGAGACTGAGAGGAATAGAAAGGGGAGGAGAGACAAAAGAGATGCGGGGAATTGAGAGGGAAAGTGAAACAGAGGAAGAGAAAGAGAAAATAAATAAGAGAAAGTGAGGAATAGAGGAGGGAGGAGGAAAGGATAGAAGGTAGAAAAAAAAGAGATAAGTAGAAGATAGAAAGGAGAGAAGATAGAAGAGATAGAGAAGGTAGAATGGAGAGATAGCGAATGAAGCACGGAGGCACGGAAAGAAGGAGGAGGAAGGAGGGGAGGAGAGGAGAGGAGAGAGGGAGAGGAGGAGGAGGAGGAGGAGGAGGAGAGGAGGAAGGAGGAGGAGGAGAGAGAGAGAGAAAGAGCAAAAGAGACATTTAAAAATTCGCGAAAATGCCAAATGATTTTAGTTAAATCCAAAACTTACGATGTCGAAGCTTCTCGAAGATTTTGGAAATCCGGACCAATCCATTTGGTTCATCCGATAAATTATCGTCGCTCTCTTTCTCTCTCTCTCACACCCCTTTTTATCATCTATTTTGCTCTTTTTCTCTCTCTCACACCTTCTTTTTGTTATCTATTTTGCTTTCCTTTCTCTCTCTCTCACACCCCTTTTATTATCTCTCAGCCCTCTCTTCTTCACACCTTTATTCTATCTATCTATTTTGCTCTTTTTCTCTCTCTCACTCTCTTCATTTTGTTATATTGCTCTTTTTTTTCTCTCTCACAATCCCTTTTATCTTATCTTTTTCATTATTATTTTTTTCTCTCTTCACACCTTTCATCTGTATTTGTTTTTCTCCTCTTT
>NW_020869542.1:27686-35186 GCF_003789085.1 Penaeus vannamei | reverse complement strand
TCTCTATCTATCTATCTATCTATATATATATACACACACACCCACTATTTTCCTTTTTTTAATATAACCATATATATATATATATATATATATAATATTATATAATATATATATATATATATATATATATATATATATATATATATATAATATATATATATATATATATATATTTACATATATATATATAATTCTTTTTTTCCTTTTTGTGCCGAAATGGTCCGGCTAATTATGCTAATTTCCCCAAGAATTATAATCGCCGCTTCGGAATCGCCTGACTCCGAGGCCAGTAATCCGGCCATGATGTCCCCGAAACATTTTATTTCCCTCGGAATGTCTCTCTCCCGAAGAAGAAGCCGCGCCTGTTTGTCCAGCGGTGATTATGAGCCGCACTCTCTTTTCGCATTGAAGATGATTGTGGAATAGGCGAATGCAGAAATTTTTGGGGGGTGAGAGAGGAGAGGAGAGATAGATGGAGAGAGAAGAGCAGAGAGATGGAGATAGAGAGAGATAGAGAGAGAGAAGAGAGAGAGAGAGAGAAAGAGAAAGAGAGAGAGAGAGAGAGACAGAGAGAGAGAGAGAGAGAGAGACAGACAGAAGAGAGAGAGAGAGAGAAAGATAGACAGACAGACAGACAGAAAGAGAGAGAGAGAGAGAATGAATAGAGAAATTAACAATCTCGACAGAGAAAAAAAATGTGGAATCTAGTTTTGTGTTTTTGGCTTAATTTCCTACGGGCGATTCGCTCAATCATTTCGCAAGTCGTTCTTGTCATGACACGAACGAACGCATTTCCTAATTTTAATTCACTTCTCGATATTTCTCAACATCAGACTCAGTGTGACAAACAAACCACACAAGAGACATCTATCTATCTATCTATCTATCTATCTATCTTCTTCTTTACGATATTAACTCCCGACGAATAGATATTAACTTCTCCTTTATGATATTCACAACGTACGAATAACTCCCGACGTATAAATAAATAAACAACAAAGAATATATAAAACGAATGAAAAAATAAAATGAAAAAAAAAAACATTGACACAGAATATATAAAACGAATAAAAAAAAAAAATAAAATCATATGAAAAAAAAAATAAAAAAAAACATAAGGTACAAACACAGAAATTCACGAAATCAACCGAGTCGTGCGAATTACATAAACATATTACCGGATATTTTTCGTTTCCTTTGTTACAGATTAAACCCACTTTTTTTTACACCGTTTCGTCACTTTAATTTACGCTAATTAAGAAAGCAACAAAATCTGAAGACTCCATATTACGTTTTTTTCTTTTTCTTGTTACAGATTAAACTTTTAATCTGTTTCGTCACTTGAACAATCTTTTATTTACGCTTTTAAGAAAACAACAAAATCTGAAGACCCATATTAAGGAATTTTCTTTTTCTTTGTTACAGATTAAATCACTTTTAATCTGTTTCGTCACTTGAACAATCGAATTTAATTTACGCTGTTTAAGAAAAGAACAAAATCTGAAGACTCCATATTACGGGATTTTTCTTTTTCTGTTTTTACAGATTAAAAACTTTTAATCTGTTTCGTCACTTGAACAATCGAATTTAATTTACGCTGTTAAGAAAGAACAAAATCTGAGACTCCATATTACGGATTTTATTTTTCTTTTTACAGATTAAACTACTTTTAATCTGTTTCGTCACTTGAACAATCGAATTTAATTTACGCTGTTTAAGAAAACAACAAAATCTGAAGACTCCATATTACAGATTAAATCACTTTTTTACAGATTAAATCACTTTTAATCTGTTTCGTCACTTGAACAATTTAATTAAATTTACGCCGTTTAAGAAAAGAACAAAATCTCGAGACTCACCTATATATGCAGAGACGATGGGATGCCGGGAGAGTACATGCACTTCCAAGATTCACGCGGCGTCTGTACTTCTTCTCATTCTGTTGTACTCGTTACTGTGCTTTTCTTGTTTTGTACTTCTCTTCCCCCCTTCGTTTATTCTTCGGTTTTGTTTCACTACCGTTTGCTCGATTTTTTAATTTTTCCACAAGAGAGAATATAAAAATCCCACTTTGATTTTTTTTTTTAGAATATCACTTGATTGAGATATATATATATTTTTTAAAATATGAATATCACTCTGTTCGGGTATTATCTATTTATCAAATTTATTTTTATCTATTTCTTCTTCTCTTCTCCCTCTTTCTTCCTTTCCTTTTTTCTCTGATACTTATATTTCTCTTTCTATTTATCTATTTATCTCCAGCCCGCGAATGAAAGGAATAAAATCGCACTTTAAAAAAAATTCACTCGGGGAAAAATCGGTGAAAATTGCTGTGCACTTTTTTAAAAAATAAGGTCACTGAATAAACACTTTTTTTCCTCTTTCTCTCTCTCTCTCCAGGAACTTTCAGAAAGGGGGGTGGGGGGTAGGGGAGGGCGACTTACTGGCTCTTTAACAATAATAAAAAAACGGAGCAACTGTCAGATTTCCTCGTTTCCTCGGATCAAGCTAAACCGATGGGCGGCGGATCCTCAGGAGGGGCGCCCGGGAGCTGCGTCTGCGCGTGAAAGAAAATCCACCTTTTTTGATAAATGGCCTGACAAGCCCCGGAGTGGAGTCTCTCTTTGTGTCCGGATTCTCACCCCAATTCACCCCAAATTCACCTGGTATTGTGGCCGCTTCACCCACGGGCGGGCGGGCGCACGCGCGCGGCGAGGAGGGGCGCGGGAGCACAACTGCGAGGCACAACTCGGCGGCTCTTTTCCCACGGGTTTCACGCCGAATCACACAAAACACAAATCATATCATGTCGCGGGACAACACGGGGCTCGAGTGGGGGGCGGGCGGCGCTGGTGGTCCTGCCGCGGGCGGGGCGGGCGCGGGCGGGCGCGGGCGGGATACCTGACGGCGGCTGGCACCTTCGGGAGGCGGCGTCGGGCGGCGTCTGGTCCTGAAGGGGCAGAGGCTCGGCCCGGAAGGAGGGGGGAGGGGGGGGAACGAATGTTGCGAACGGCGCTGGAATCAATCGGTTGCAGGCACTTGAGGTGTGGGGATCCTCGGCTGTGGGCGGAATGTGGGCGGTTCTCAAGGCGGGCTGTGGGCGTCGTCGGGGCGCGTCGTGGGTCCGGCCTGGGCTGGCGAGGGAGCGACGCTGCACGACGGCGACGGCGACGACGTCGGCGAGGACTTGCGGCTGCCGACGACGACGGCGGGAGAGGCACTCTGGTGAAAGGACACTGTCGCGCGAGGGCCGGCCGCCGCTGCTCGGAGGGCGCACCTGCAGGGGCCGACGGGGCCGTGTGAGGGCGCGGCGCCGCGGAGAGCGAGAGCGAGGAGCGCCGCGAGGAGGCAGGAGCGGGCGGGCGCGGACGGGCGGCTCACACGGGTGCTGGGCAGGCGGCGGCTCGCGGCCGTGTGAAGCCGAGTCGCCCCCGAGCCGCCGCCGCCGCCGCGGTTGCCAGTGCCCCCCGCGCATCGGCCCCGCGCACCGCCCGCCCGCCCGCCCCTCCCGCCGCCCTCGCCGCTACCACGTGCACGCCCGCGCCGCCCCCTCGCCCCCTCCCCCACCCCCTGCACGTCCTTCAGCACGTGCAATACCTTTCCTCCCCCTCTCCCTCCCTCCCTCCCTCCCCTCCTCGCCGCTCTCGCCCCGCCTCCCGCCCTCCCCCGCCCTCCCCCGCCCTCCAGGGGTCAACACGGGTCACAGCAACTCCCGCCCATGAGCCGCACGCCCACCGCGCCCCCGCTACCGCCACGCCCACCGCTACCAGTGCGCTCGACGGCCCTTCTGTAGCAAAGTGTAGCCGAGATGTAGCAAAATAACTCCCGGACGAAAGAGGAGGAGGAGGAGGGAGAAGAGGAAAAGGAAAAAGATTGGGAAGGGGAGGAGGAGGGAGAATAGGAATTGGAAGGAGATGGAGAAAAGATTGGGAAGTAGGAATTGGAAGGAGAAGGAAAAAGAACGGGAGGAGGAGGAGGGAGAAAAGGAAAAGGAATAAGGGAGGAGGAAGGAGAATGAGGAAGAAGGAAAAACAATGGGAGGAAGAGAGGAGGATAAGGAAAGGGAAGGGATGGAGAAGGAAGAGAAAGAAGGAGGAGGGAGAAAAGGAAAGGGAAGGAGATGGAGAAGGAAGAGAAAGAATAGGAGGAGGAGGAGGGAGAATGAGAAAAGGAAAGCGGATATGGAAAATTAAGAGGAGGAAGTGGAGAAGGAGAGGAGAGAGAGAGAAGAAGAAGAAGAAGGAGGAAAGAAAGAAGTAAATACCAAATGTGAAATGCGAATCCAGAACAGGAAAAGACGGAGAATAAAGCAAAGAAGAGGAAGAAGAAGGAAAAAATAAGTAGGAGGAGAAATCCACAAAAGAAAAAGAACAAGAAGAATAAAAGAAGAAAGAAGGGGGAAGAAAAAGGAAAAAGAGGAAGCAGCTCAATAAGAAGAAGAAAGAAGAAAAGAAAACGAAAAAGAAAGATGGAAATATGTCCTTTATTATCATTATTGTCATTATAGTTTATTATTATTACTGTTATTCATTATTATTATTATTCATTATTATTATATCATTATCATTATCATTATTGATCATTATTACTATCATTGATTATCTTTATTATCTTTTATTATTATTATTATTCTATCATTATCATTCATTCATCATTATTATCATTATGCTATTATTATCATGATCATTATTATTATTCATTATTATCATTATTATTTATCATTATTATCATTATCATTATTATTATCATTATTATCATTATTATATTTATTATTATTATTATTATTATTATTATTATTATTATTATTATTATTATTATTATTATTATTATTATTATTATATTATTATTATCATTATTATTATTATTATTATTATTATTATTATTATTATTATTATTATTATTATTATTTATTATTATTATTATTATTATCATTATTATATATTATTATTATTATTATCATTATTATTATTATTATTATTATTATTATCATTATCATTATTATTGTTGTTATCATTATCATCATTACTGTTATTTTTAGTACAATTATCATTATCATATGTATTATTATTATTGTATATTGTTGTTATTATTGTTGCTGTTGATATCATATCATTATCATTGTTCATCATTACTAATATTATTAATGTTGTTGTTATTATTACTGTGATTATTATCATTATCATTGCTATCATCATTACTAATATTATTAATGTTGTTAATCATTATCATCATTATTATTGTTATTATTACTATTATCAATGACATTGCTATCATCACTATTATTATCCTCATCATTGCTCTTACTTTTATCATTATCATTATCATTGATATCATTGATATCATCATCATCATTATTATGTTTCTTATCAACGTCATCATTATTATTTTTATATTTTTTGTTATTATTGTCATTATCATTAAAGTTTTTATTACCATTATTATCATTACAATCATTATTATTATCATCATCATTTTGGTTACTATTATTATCATTGTTATTATTACCATCATTATCATTGTTATTATTATCATCATTATCATTGTTATCAATACAATTATCATCATTGATATCATTTATCATGATGATTATTATCGTTATAATTTATCATGATTATCAATATCATTATCATCATTATCATTACCATTTTTATGATAATTATTATCATCATTAATATTGTTATCATCATTACCATTATCATTTTTATTTCTATCATTATTACCATTGTTATCATTATCAGTTATAATGTTATCATTATTACTTTCATTGTTATTATCATTATCATTATCATTTCTATGATTATTATTATCGTAACTTTATCATAATTATCATTATCATAATCATCATAGTTATCGTCATTACTTTTATCATTATAATTATCATCATCAGTAGCACCAATTTTATTACTATCATCATTTCCCTAATTAGTAGTAATCAATATAATAATTATCGCTGCAAACACTATTTTTTTAAATAAAATTTTCATGATTAATTTTATCTCTTCCTTATAGACTTTTTTTGGTGACATCGGCAATAACATGAATTTCAGCAATGATTAAATTAATTGATCAGTAATAATACTCTTAATATTTATCATCAACATTATCATTATCAGTGTTGGTATCGAATTAAATCAAAAGATATCAAATATCTTAAAGCTTTTTAAATTAATATGAACGGTCTGGTTAGATATTACTACTATGATAATGATGATAATGATGATAACAATAATAGTAATAAATCTAATAATAATAATGATAATAATAATAATAATAATAATAATAATAATAATAATAATAATAATAATAATAAATAATAATAAATATTAATGAACAAAAATAATGCGATCTACGTAATAGATGATTAATGCATAATAATAATAATAGTAATGATAATAATAATAATAGTAATGATAATAATAAAGATAATAAATAAATAATAATATAATTAATAATAATAATAATATGATAATAATAATAATAATTAATAATAATAATTATAATAATAAAAAGAAATATAACAATAATGAAAATAAAAACAAATAATGATAATGATAATTTTTTCATTAGTATAGAAATACCAAATAATACTACTATTAATAACAACTAAAAATAAAGCACAACAAACAATAAATTATTTAATAATAATATAATAACCAGTAAAAAAATAATAATGATAATAATAATATAATAATTCATAATAAATAATAATAAATAACTGATATGATGTGATATGATAATGATGATATTAAAAAATAATGACACATGATAATGATAGTAATAATGATGCTGCTACTACTACTACTATAAATAACAATGATAATAACAGTAGTAGTACTACTACTACTAGTAGTAAATAGTAATAATGATTACAGAAATAACGATAATAATAATACTGATAATAATAAAAGGAATCATAATGATGATAATGGTAATAGTGATAATAATGACAATAATAATGATATTAATAATAATGATAACAAAGATAATGATATAATAAAAATGATAAAAAATAATGAAAATTGATGATGATAATCATAATAACCAATACTGAAAACAATAAAAAATAATGATAATAGCTATAATGATATTGAAATAATTATTTCCATATCATCATTACTGTAATCATTATCATAAGCATTATCATTTCATTGTTATCATCACTATCATCATTATCATTATAATCATAATTATCATTTATTATCATTACTATTATTATCATCATTTATCAATATCATCATTATCATTATCATTATCGCTATTATTCATTATAATATTTCATTATATTACTATTATTACATTATTACTGCCTGTAAAATCGAAAACATCTCTCAAAATGTAAAAAAATTACAATTGTATAATCGAATCAACACATTCCTTTATAAATCCAATCTCACTGTATTTCCATTGTTTTTTTTTATTCATTTTTTCGCATTCTCCAACATTGATTGTAATAGGAAATATTTACGACTATAATCCAGGAGAATAATGATAATAATA
>NW_020869542.1:20475-24975 GCF_003789085.1 Penaeus vannamei | reverse complement strand
GGAGGATAGGGAGGGAGGGAGGGGAGAGGAGGAGGGAGAAGAGTGAAAGGAGGGAGGAGAGGGAGGAGGAGAGGAGAAGAGATGAGAGATAGAGAGAGAGAGGGGAGAGAGACGAGAGAGAGAGAGGAGAGGATGGAGAGGAGAGAGAGGGTGAAAGAAAGAGAGAAGAGGAGAGGGAGAGGGAAGAGGGAGAGAGAGAGAGAGAGAGAGAGAGACGAGCAGAGAGAGAGAGAGAGAGAGAGAGAGAGAGAGAGAGAGAGAGAGAGAGAGAGAGAGAGAGAGAGAGAGAGAGAGAAGAGAGAGAGAGAAAGTTGCGAGAGAAAGAGAGGGAGGGGAGGGAGAGAGAGAGAGAGAGAGAGGAGATTAGAGGGGGGGGGGATAAAGAGAATGAGAGAGAGAGAGAGAGTTTAACAGGCGTGTTTATAAGAGCATGCAAATTAGTGCGAAAGCGGAAGGGGACGACTTTTTGCAGAATGATGTCATTGGTGTGTGATGATACGATGAAGATGATGATGGTAATGATGAGATTGATGATGATGAAGTGAAGAGATCGTGATTGAGTGATGAATGTCCGTTGTTGGCTGGAAGTGATGATGATGAAGATGACGATTATGATGATGATGATGATGATGATGATGGTGGCGAGTGATGTATTGAAATGAAAGATAATGAGATCGATGAGTAGGTGGTGGTGTCGGTGTGGTGGTGGTGTTTGATGATGATGATGATGGTAATGACTGACTATGACGATTGAACGATGACGACGATGAAGGTGAGGATAAGGAAAGTTTTTTATGGTGATGAATAGACGATGATGAAGACGATGACGACGATGACGAGAATGAGGATGCTGCTGCATCGTCGGAGTTTGAGGATTTGGGACGAATGAACGATGAAAGATGATGAGAAGATGGCGAAGACGATGGTAATTTTCGATGACTAATAGCGATGATGACGATGAGAAGGACGAGGATGAGGATTCTAGGCGGCGGTGGAGATGATGACGATGATGATGACGACGACGATGATGACAATAATGACGAATGACATGATGACGATGATGACGATGATGATGATGAGACGATGAATGATGAAGATGATGATGAGATGACGATGACCAAGAGGATGACAGAGCTGATGCTTCTTCTGAATCCAAGAAATTTGTCGTAAAATGAAGGGATCAAAGTCAATAACGCTAATGTTATTTTTATTGTTTTTAATCTATTTATTTTCTTCTTCTCTTCTACTTCTTTAATTCTCTTTCATCCTTCTTTCCTTATTTTTTCTTCTTTTCCTCTGCTTCTCCTGCTTCTTCTTCTCTTTTTTCTATCTCACCCCTTATCCCTCTTGCTCTCCCCTATTCCCTCCATCCCCCTTTTTTGTTTCTCTCTCTCTCTCTATCTCCCTCCTTTTTGCTCCTTCCTTCCATCTCCTTCCCCCTCCCCCCTCTCTCTCTTTCCTCTCTTTCTCTCCCCTTCTCCCTTCCTTCCCCTTCTCGTCTGTATCCCTCCTCCTCCTCTCGCTCTCTGGTCAGCTCCTCCTTTCTCTCTCCCTTCCTTCTTCTGCTCTCTCCTCCTCCTCTTCTCTCCTCTATCCTCTCTCCTCTGCTCTCCGTCCCCTCTCTCTCTCATCTCTCCTTCTCTCGCTCTCTCTCTCTCTCTCCGTCCTCTCTCTCTCTCTCCCTCCCCTCCCTCCCTCCCTCCCTTCCCTCCCTCCCCCCTCCCTCCATACTCCATCTCCATCTCCATCTCCTCTCCCCTCTCCCTCTCTCCCTCTCTCTCTCTCTTTCTCACAAATCATTATCGGGAATTATATTCAAAGAAAGATCATTATAGATCAGAGAAGATGCCTTCGGGTGATGCTGTAATGATGTTATGCTGATGAAGACGATAAGAAGAGGAGAAGAGAGATAAGGAAAAAGATTTAAAAACTAAAGGAAAGACGAAAGGGGAGGGAGGGGGGAGGGAGGGCGGGAGGGAGGGAGAGAAGGGGGGAGGGAGGGAAAGGGGGAGGGAAGGAAGAGAGAGGAAAGAGAGAGAGAGAGAGAGAGAGAGAGAGAGAGAGAGAGAGAGAGAGAGAGAGAGAGAGAGAGAGAGAGAAGAGAGAGAGAGAGAGAGAGAGAGAGAAAGAGATTAAAGAGAGACGGATAGAGATAAAAAAAGAGGGAGAGATAAAGGAGAGAAAAAGAAAGTGAGATAGACAGATGCACAGATAGATAGATAGATAGATAGATAGTGACAGAGGTCGAAGGATATAAAGGTATATAAATAAATATAAAGAGAGAAAAGAAAGAGGAGGGGGAGGAGAGAGAGGAGAGAGGAGAGAAGAAAGAAGAGAGAGAGAGACAGAGAGACAGAGATAGAGATAGAGAGAGATGAGAGAGAGTGAGAGAGAGAGAGAGAGAGAGAGAGAGAGAGAGAGAGAGAGAGAGAGAGAGAGAGAGAGAGAGAGAGAGAGAGAGAGAGTGCGTGAAGAGAAGAGAGAGAGACAGAGAGAGACAGAGATAGAAAGAGAGAGAGAGAGAGAGAGTGAGTGAGTGCGTTGGTGTGAAAGAGAGAGAGAGAGAGAGAAGAGAAGAGAGAGAGAGAGAGAGAGAGAGAGAGAGAGAGAGAGAGTGCGTGAGAGAGAGAAACGAGAGAGACAGAGAGAGACAGAGATAGATAGATAGAGAGAGAGAGAAGAGAGAGATGAGTGAGTGCGTGAGAGAGAGAGAGAGAGAGAGAGAGAGAGAGAGAGAGAAGAGAGAGAGAGAGAGAGAGAGAGAGAGAGAGAGAGAGAGAGAGAGAGATACAGAGAGAACAGAGATAGATAGATGGGAGATAAATGAGAGAAGAGAGAGAGAGACAGAGAGACAGAAGAATAGAATAGATAGAGAGATAGAGAGAGATGATAGATGAGATAGATAGAGAGAGGAGTGAGTGCGTGAGAGAGAGAGAGAGCGAAGAGAAAAATGACCACAAGAAGCTGCCACATGGCCAAGCCTGATGATTTCGGTTGCAAACAATTATGATCAACGAAGATAAAGTCCCTGGGATTGCACGATTGCAAAGGCAGATAACGCATCTCAACAGCGAAGGAGAAGGACCTTGTTTTGACAGCGAAGCGACCGGAGCAATAATACTTTACGGGGGAGAAATAAAGCTTTGAGAATGACGTCACGGTTCCTTTTGTATTTTGGGTTGTTCCTCGCGTCGCTCCCTCCTTTCCTCTCTTTCCTTCCTTCTTCTCTCCTCCTCTTCCCTCCTCCCCTCTTCCCCTTTTCTCCTCCTCCTTCCTCCTTCCTCCTTCCTCCTCCTCTCTCTCCCCCTTCCTCCTTCTCCCTATTCCGCTCTCCCCCCCCTCCTCCTCCTTCTCCCTCCCCCCCCTCCCCTATCCTCCCACCTATCCTCCTTCTCTCCCTCCCTCCCCCTATCCCCTCCTTCGCCCTCTCTCTTTCTTATCTCCCTTCCTCCTTCCTTCTCCCTTCCCCTGCTCTTTGTGAAATGGAGTAGAAGAAAGTCCAAATGACCTTTTTCAAAGTTTTATATTTTTATTATTATCATTATTATTATTATTGTTACTATCATTATCATTGTAATCATTATAATTATTTTTATCATTATCGCTATTATTTTTATTATCATGCTCATTATTATTGTTATCATTATCATTATTAACATTATTTCTTAGCTAATATATAATAATATAGAATATCATTGATAACGTCAAAATTATCATACTATTTCAAATTTTTTATCATATTTAAGACCAAAAATAATCACGGAGGGGGCATTTAGAAATAATTCTGGTCTTATCTTATAGTATGAAATAACAGATCGTTGATAATCTAATAAGTATAAAATTATTTTAATTTGAAGATTCGAACGTTATGACAAACACTTTCCAACGCGGAGTAATACATTGACGTCATAATTTTTTAAAATCTGTAATTGTGTCATCATATGGAATTACTAGTCTAGAAATTCGGAGAAATTACAAACTAAATAAAAATACGTACATATTTACACAATAGGAATTATCCTTGGGAGGAATATAAATTTATTGAGAGAGTATGTTCTGGAACTACTTACTTCCGCGGATGAAATACATTCGCTCACGGTGTCCCGGGGAAATGATTACATTATGTCACCTTTATATATATCTTTATAGATCGTTTATATTCCTTTATATATCCTAATTCTGAATCAAAATTTCGTACGCGCAAACTGTCTCTCAGTTTATTTATATTTTTTATTTCAGTTATTATTAATCTCTATTGATTTGTTCGTTTGTTTTTTCTGTGGTAATCTTTATAATTTGTTTATTAAAAAAAAAGAAACGATATTCTCATGATGTGAGACTTTAGGCAAAATTGTAATACAAGTAATAGATTTGCCAAACTGAACTGAAATACAGACATTGTTATGATTTGTCAATGATCTTAATCCGAAGTCGTGGCTCCATCATCGCATTCGGATGGTTTGCCGTAATGGTGGTAACTATGCCATCAGTTTAAATAGA
>NW_020869542.1:12975-17975 GCF_003789085.1 Penaeus vannamei | reverse complement strand
AGGGGGAGAAGGGAGGGGGAGAAAGAGGGGGAGAAGAGGGGGAGGAGAAAGAGGGGGAAGGGGGAGGGAGAAGGGGAGGGAGAGGGGGAAAGGAGGGAGAGAGAGGGGGGAGAAGGGAGGGGAGAAGTGGGGAAGGGGAAGAGGGGGGGAGGGGAGAGAGAGGGGAGGGCGTCGGGGAGGAGAGGTGAGGGGAGAGAGGGGAGAGGGGGGGTAGGGGGAGGGGTGCCATACCCCCGCTCCCATATGGCATGATCGACTCCGCCTCCATCTTTTTAGGGCATTCGATTCGCCGCCGATCCGAGCGCCTATTTCGAACGAGGATTCTCTGCCTCTTCCTCTCTATTCCTCTTTATCGGGTCCTCGGTTATCGTCGTTTCACCTGCTGTGCTTCTTGCGCGCCTTTGGGGGGGGGGGGGGGGTGGAGTTGCTTGGGGTGGGTCATCTCGTGGGTGGGGGGGGAGGTCGTATCGGTGGGTAGGGGGTGGGGGTGGGTGGTGGGTAGGGTGGGGGGAAGGTCGTCTCGTGGTGTCCATTTTCGCTCTCCTTATTTCTTCTTCCTCGTCTTCTTTTTTTCCTTTCTTTCATTTTTTTTTCTTTTTTATTTATTTATTTCTCTGTCTGTCTGTCTGTCTCTTTCTGTCTCTTCTCTCTCTCTCTCTCTCTCTCTCTCTCATCTCTCTCTCTCTCTCTCTCTTCCTGTCTCTCTCTCTCTCTCTCTCCTCTCTTCTCTCTCTTCTTCTCTTCTCTCTCCTCTCCTCTCCCTCTCCCTCTCCTCCCTCTCCCTCTCTCCTTCTCTCCTCTCCCCCCTCTCCCTCTCTGCTCTCTCTCTCTCTCTCTCTCTCTCTCTCTCTCTCTCTCTCTCTATATATATATATCATGTATACACAGTGTATACACGTACATATCCGTGTGCATGTATGTACGTTTTAGAAAAACTCAAACACACGAATATCAGAATACAAATCATAAAAACACACGACATGAAATGAAATGCTCATCTTCACAATATTTTAAAATTCAAACTTAAAACGGAGCTGAACAGGACAATTAGCCATAATTAATCTACCTATTAATTATAATCATCTTCTATTTGCACTTTTCTCTCCTCTATCATCAGAACTGACCGCAAAGAGAACGTTCTTTAAATTTCTTGAAGAATAATCCAGAAAAGTGTAAACAATAAAGATGAAAAAAATGGAAGGTGTGTTTGCGCGTTAGGCCTACATCCGGGCATTTAATTTGTACAACGTGTCGTTTGTCTGTCTGGGGGTGCCAGTGCGGGATTAATTAACGTTTTTTTTCTTTTTCTTTTTGTGTTAGAATATTTTATGGAAGAATGTTATTTAAGTAATTTTTTGTTCAGGTTTAGATTATTTTTTATTCTCTCTCTCTCTCTCCGTCTCTGCTCTCTCTCTTCTCTATCTCTCTCTTCTCCATCTCTCTCTCCCTCTCTCTTCGCTTCGTCTCTTTCTTTCTTTCTCTCTCTCCTCTCTCTCTCTCCTCTCTCTCTCCTCTCTCCTCCTCTCCCCTCTCTGCTCTCTTCCTCTCTCTCCTCTCTCCCTGCCTTCATCCTCCCATCTTTGTCTTTCTCCTCTCTCCATGTTCTCCTTGTTTCGTGGATTGTGCATCGGTCCGATACACACAAAAAAAAATAAAACTCATCGTCTCTCTCTCTCTCATCCCCTCTATTTCTTTCAAAACATCTCTCCTCTCTCCTGTCGAACTCATCGTTCAAAAAAATCTCACTCACACTCAATAAATATCGTCCAAAATCAAACCTAAACACCACCATTAAATTCTTGTCCCTCATCTACAAAAATCTTTTTCTCCTTCTCCTCATCTCGTCCCTCTCTCATCTCTCTATTTCTCTCCTCCTCTCTCTCCACTCTTCTCATCTCTCTCTCCTCTCTCTGTGTCTTCTCCATCCTCGCTCTCTCTCTCTCCTCCCTCTCCCTCCCTCCTCCCTCCTTCTCCCTCCCTCCCTCCTTCCTTCTCCCCCCTCCTCCCACCTTCCAGTCTCTCAACTCCCCTCTCCAACCGACACACCAAACAAACAAAACAACAAAAACACGAATCTCAATACAAACACAAATCCTAAAAAAACAAACAACTACAAACCAAACAATAATTTTACCAAAAAACAACAAAAAACAACACAATACAAACACACCTAAAAAAAAAAAAAAAAAATACAAACCAAATAATAATTTACCAAAAACAACAACAACAACAACACACCACAACCAGACACACACCATCACGGATTTCACTGCCGGCCAAATTTCAATCAATTTCAGAGCTATTTTACCTTAAAGAATGTTCCAGAACTTGTGTTTGAGATCGCGGTTGAGTGACAGATTGCATATAATTTGCAACTCAAGGAGACTGTGCGATGAATATGTGTGCAATGTTGAAAATGTTGAGCTGGAAGATAACTCACCACTTACTTCACTATCAGAATGAATAGATAAATAGATAGATAGATGGATAAAGCGATGGATAGAAAATAGATGGATAACGATGATATAATAGATGGATAAAACGATGGATAGATAACTCACCACTTGCTTCACTATCAGAATGAATAGATAAATAGATAGAGATAGATGATGGATAAAACGATGGATAGATAAATAGATAGAATATTGGATTAAAACGATGAATAAATTAAATAGATAGATATAAAACGATGGATAGATAACTCACGCTTCACTATCAGAATGAATAGATAAATAGATAGATAGATGGATAAAACGATGGATAGATAAAATAGATAGATAGATGGATAATACGATGAATAAATAAATAGATAGATAGATGGATAAAACGATGGATAGATAAATAGATGGATAGAACGATGGATAGAATAAAATAGATGGATAAAACGATGGATAGATAACTCACCACTTCCTTCACTATCAAGAAAGATTGAATAGATGAATAGATAAATAGATGGATAAAACGATGGATAGATAAAAGATGGATAGAACGATGGATATAAATAGATGGATAAACGATGGATAGATAACTCACTACTTACTTCACTATCAGAATGAATAGATAAATAGATAGATAGATGGATAAAACGATGGATAGATAACTAAATAGATAGATAGATGGATAAAACGATGAATAAATAAATAGATAGATAGATGGATAAAACGATGGATAGATAACTCACTACTTACTTCACTATCAGAATGAATAAATAAATAGATAGATAGATGGATAAAGCGATAGATAGATAAATAGATGGATAGATAAATAGATGGAGATAAATAAGCGATGGATAGATAAATAGATGGATAAAACGATGGATTAGATCTCTTCACTACTTACTTCAACTATCGAATGAATAGATAAATAGATAGAATAGATGGATAAAAGGGATGGATAGATAAATAGATGGATAAGCGATGGAATAGATCTCTCACTACTACTTCAACTATCACTAAGATAGATAGATGGATTAACGATGAAGATATGCGAATTAATACACTTACTTCACTATCATAATGAATAGATAAATTAGATAGATGGATAAACGATGGATAGATCTCTCACTACTTACTGTCACTATCAGAATGAATAGATTTAAATTAGATAGATAGATGGGATAAATAGAATGGATAGAGAAAATAGATGGATAAAGCGAGTGGATAGATCTCTCACCTTACTTATCAACCTATCAAGAATGAATAGAAAATAGAATAGATGATAAAACGATGGATCAGATAACTCACTCACTTTACTTCATATCAAGGAATGAATAGATAAATAGATTAGATGGATAAAAGATTGGATAGATACACTCACGCCACCTTGCTTCACTAATCAGATGATAGATAAAATAGATAGACTAGACTGATACATAACGATGGGATAATAATAGATAGATAGGTTGGATAAACGATGAATAAATATAAAGATAGAAGATGGATAAAACGATGGATAGCATAACGTCACTAGCACTTGCTTTCACTATTAGAATGAATAGATAAGATACGATAGATAGATGGAATAAAACGATGGATAGATAACTTCACCACTCGCTTCACTAATCAGGATATGAAATAGATAAATAGATAGATGGATCAAAAACGATGGTATAGGTCTCTCACACGTTCCTGCACTATCAGAATGAATAGATAAATCGATAGATAAGATGGATAAAACGATGTATAGATAATGACTCCCACTATTCTTCACTATCAGTGAATAGATAAATAGATAGATAGATGGCATAAAAAACGATGGATAAGATAATCTGTACTTACTTCAAACCCATCAGAATGAATTAGATAAATAGATAGATTAGATGGATAAAACGGTATGGGATAGATACAATAGATAGCATAGATGGATAAAACGATGAAAGAATTAATCAGACCAGATAATGAATGGATAAAACGATGACTACGAAAACTCAACTATACTTACTTCACTATCAAATGAATAAATGACATAGATAGATAGATGGATAAAACGTAGATAGCATAAATAGATGGATAGATAAATAGATGGATAAAGCGATGGATAGATAAATAGATGTCGGATAATAGCGATGGATAGAAAATAGATGATTACAAGCGATGGATAATAATGACTGGATTAAGCGAGAATAGATAAATAGAATGAGAGTAAACGATGGAAAAATAATATAGAATAAGCATGATAGAATAAATACGATAAATGGTGAAATACGAACGATGGAGTAGATAAATAGATGGTAGAACGACGGGATAGAATAAATCAGATGGATACCGAACGATGGAAGATTAAAAGATTGGATAAAGCGAATGGATGAACGATGGAATGAAATAATGGATAGAACGAATGGAATAGATATATCAATAGATGGATAGATAAATAGATGGATAAAGCGATGAATGGATGATAGATAAACAGATGGAGAGAACGATGGATATGAAATAGATGGATATAATACGATAGAGTAGAATAAACAGATGAAAATAAAGAGAATAACGAATGGTATACGA
>NW_020869542.1:0-11997 GCF_003789085.1 Penaeus vannamei | reverse complement strand
TTGAAATGTATTAATATAATTGATTTTTATGTATTTTTTTCGTTTCAAGTATTCACTGCGTTTTATGGTTTTGAGTGGAAAGTTGTCCAATTAATGTTAAAGGGATCGAGGAGGGTGATAAGAGAGAGAGAGAGGGGGGGGTTGGGGGTTGGGGCTCAGGTGGGGGGCGGATATATGCGGGTGACGGAGACCGGGGGGGGAAGGGGTGAGGGGAGGAGGGGAGAGGGGAGGGGGAGGAGGAGGGGAGGAATAGGGACAGCAAGGCATTTAATACCCGGCCGTATGGGTAGTCAAGGGATTGGGGAAAAGGGAGGGAGAAAGGGGGAAGGGAATGCGGGTTTACGAGGGATGGAGAGAGAAGAGAGAGAGGGAGAGAAAAGGGCCGGGGGGGGAGTGAAGGATAGATTTTTTTTGTGTGTGTTGTGTTTATTTATGTTTGCATGTATGCATATGTATATATATGTATATATGTATTTATTTATGTATATATGTATTTATTTTTGTATATATGTATATATGTATCTATTTACGTATATATGTATATGTATTATGTATTTATGTATATATGTATATTGTATTTTATGTATATTATATCATGTATATTGTGTATATACATATTACATATGTTTATACATAAATTTTATATATATATATACATATATACACACATACATATACACATATTAACATTATATATTATATATTATGTATATATGTATATGTGTATATGCTATATATGTATGTATTATATATAGTGTGTATGTATTATATATGTTGTATGTATATATTATGTGTATATATATATGTATATGTATATTATATATGTTGATATATATGTATATGCATCATATCTGTGTATAATATATGTATATGTATATGTATGTATATGTATATATATGGTATATATTATGTATATATTATGTATTATATATGTATATTATTGTATATGTATATATATGTATATATATGTATGCTATATGTATCATGTATATGTATAGATATATATATATATATATATATATATATATATATATATATATAATATATATATGTATAATAAATGTGTGTGTGTGTGTGTGTGTGCTGTGTGTGTGTGTGTGTGTGTGTGGTGTGTGTGTTGTGTGTGATTATGTATATATATATGTGTATATATGTATATGTATAGGTATACATATATTGTGTATATATATTATATTATATTATATATACCATATATATATATATTATGTATATATGTATATATGTATATATTGTATATATATGTACTATGATGTATATTATATGTATATGTATATATGTATATATGTATATATGTATTATGTATATATATATTTACATGTTCACACACACTCACACACGCACACACACACACCACACAACACACACCACACACACACACACACACACACCACACACACACACAACACACACACAACCATACACACCATTATATATATATATATATATATATATATTATATATATATATATATATATATATAATATATATATATATATAGTATGCACACACAATCTACACACACAGATAGAGAACCCGGTGAAAGCTTATCAATATTCCAAGAGCGACAAGGCGGAAGGATATCAAAACTCCCCGCCTCCCTCTTTTATCCACCTTCCCCTTTCCTTCTCTTTCCCATCCTCTCCCTCCCTCCCTCTCCCCTCTCCGCCCCTCTTTCCCTCCCCCTTCTCCCTCTCCCCTTTCTCCCTCTTCCCCCTCTCTCTTTCCCCTCCCCCTCCCCCCTCTCTTTTCCCTCTCCCCCTCCTCTCCCTCCTTCCCTTCACCTTCTCCCCTCTCCCTTCCCCCTCCCCCTTTCCCATCTTCTCCCCTCCCCCTCCCTCCCTCCCTCTCCCCTTCTCCCCCTCTCTTCCCTCCCCCTCCCCCCTCCCTCCCCCCTCTTCCCCCCTCCCCCTTTTCTTCTCCCCCTCCCCCCTTCTCCCCCATTCACCCTCCCTCCCCCCGGTGTATAAGGTTTACGAGCGGCCCCGTATTGCAGATAGAGGATGGCCGGTTAATTGAGCTTTATGCCGGCGTCGGAGGGGGGTTTTATTGGTATTTATTGTTGAGTAACTTTGAAGGGGGGGGGGGAAGGTGAAGGGGCGAGGGAGGGGGATGGGAGTGAGGGGAAGGGCGAGGAGGGGGAGGGGGAAGGGGGTAAAGGAAGGGGAAGGGGGAAGGAAGGGGGGAAGGGGAAGGGGAAGGGATGGGAGGAGAAATGGAAGGGGCAAAGGAGGGAGGAGATGGAAGGGGCAAAGGAGGGGAGGTGGAAGGGAGGGGAAAGGTAAGGATCAAGGGAGGGGGAGGTGGAAGGAGAAAGGTGACAAGGAGGGAGAAGGGGAAAGGTGGTGATGGAAGGGGAAGGGGGCAAGGGAGGGAGGGATGGAAAGGAAGGGGAAAGGGAGGGGGTGATGGAAGGAGAAGGGGCAAGGGTGGAGGAGGGAAATGTGAAGGGCAAGGGAGGGGGAGACGGAAGGGGAGAAGGAAGGGGTGGTTGTGATAGGATAGGCCGGTGTGATAAGATATGACAAGGAGCTAAAGGTAGGAAACGAGAGGGTGGGGGGGGAAGGGGGCGAGGGATGGGAAAGGTATTAGGGAGGGAGGAAGGGATAGACGTGGATAGGAGGAGAAGGCAGGTAGGTCGGGATGTGAATAGAGAGGGGGAGAGGGAAGATGTAGGATAGGATGGGATTGGGGTCAGGGAGGTATGGTAAAGGGAGGGTTTGAAGTGGATGGAATAAGATGAGATTAAGGGTATTGGGGGGAGGGGGGGAGGTGCTGTGGTAAGTGAAGAGAAATGCACATGGGTGAGACAGAGAGGTAGACAGAGACATGCAAACAGACATGCAGGCAGAAATACAGACTGAGAGGTAGACAGACGCAGACAGAACAGTCAGACACACACACACACACACACACACACACACACACACACCACACACACAACACACACACACACACACACACACACACACACACACACACAGACACAGACGACAGACAACAGATAGACACATACAGTAAGACAGACAACATACACATACAGACAGACACAAGACAGACAGACAGACACAGACAATCTCCTCCATTAATCAGTGACCCTTGCATTGCGACATTTCCTTTCGTACAACACAAAGCATAAGTTTATGCCGTTGCTCCCCGTGGTATCGTCACACTGATCTATGTTGGTCAGTCACGCAAAAAAAAAAAAAAAAAAAAAAAATCAAGAAAGAGAAAAAAACAGGCAAGAACATAGCGCATACCCTTCCTCCCTCCCCTATTACCTCCTCCCCCCCCATCCCCCCCCTCCCCTAACCCCCATAACCCCCCTCCTCCCCTCCCCCCATTAACCCCTTCCCCTCCCCATAACCCCTCCTCCCCTCCCCAATAACCCCCTCCTCCCTTCCCCCATAACCCCCTCCCTCCCTCTCCCATCCCTCCTTCGCCTCCCCCATAACCCCTCCTCCCCTCCCCATAACCCTCCTCCCTTTCCCCCAAACCCCCTCCTCCCCCCTCCCCAACCCCCTCCTCCCCCTCCCCATAACCCCCTCCTCCCCTCCCCCATAACCCCCTCCTCCCTTCCCCCATACCCCCCCCTCCTCCCCCCTCCCCCATAACCCCCTCCTCCCTCCCCATAACCCCTCCTCCTCCCCTATAACCTCTCCTATAACCCCCTCCTCCCTCCCCCATAACCCCTCATCCCCCCTATAACCCCTCCTCCCCTCCCCCATTAACCCCCCTCCTCCCTCCCCCCTCCCCCATAACCCCCTCCTCCTCCCCTCCCCCCTCCCCCATACAGCCATCCGCCGTGGCTACTTGTGTGTCCAACATCGGCTACTCATTTACCTGTCGGGAAGCTCTATTCGGGTCGACAGGACAGGTTGCATCCCCTCCCCTCCCCTCCCCACCTTCGTCACCCTCTCCCACCCTCCCACCCCACCCTCGTCACCCTCTCCCCCCTCCCCTCCCCTCCCCACCCTCCCACCCTCGTCACCTCTCCCACCCCTCCCTCCCCATCCTCGTCACCCTCTCCCACCCCTTCCCTTCCACCCGCTGCTTCTCCCTCCTTCCCCCTCCCCTCTTTCCTTTTCTCCTCCTCCTCCCTTCCTTCACAGCGCTTCTTCCCACTTTCCTTTTCTCTCCTCCTCACTGCTTCTCCCTCCTTCCCCCTCCCCTCCTTCCTTTTCTCCTCCTCCTCCCTTCCTTGACAGTGCTTCCCTCCTTTCACCCTACCGTCCGTCCTTCCTTCACACTGCTACTCCCTTCCTCCTCCGTCTCCTCCTTCCCCCGTCTCCTTCCCTCTCCCCCATCCATCCGCCGCGTCTCCCCTCCTTCTCCCTCCCCTCCCACCCCTTTCCCCTCAACCCACCCCTTGCTGCCTGCGAATTATAGCTGCCGGAAAAGAAAGGGGATGGGTTTGGTTGTGAATTATTCATCACGGAACAACCCCTCCCCTGCTCTTCCCTCCCTTCTTCTTCTTTCCTTCCCCCTGCCCCTTATCCTCCCTTTCCTTTCCCTTCGCTTCCCTCCCCTTCTTCCTTATTTTCCCTTTCCTTATCCTCCCCTTCCCTCCCCATCTCTCCTCTCCTCCTCTCATCTCCTTCCTTTCTTTCTTCCCCGTGCCCCTTATCCTCGCCTTCTCTCTCTCCTCTCCTCTCTTTCTTCCTTTCTTCCCCCGCTCCCCTTATCCTTCCTTTCCACCCCCACCCCCCATTCTATCGTTCTTTCCTGTCCCGTACCCCTTATCCTTCCCATTTAGGCTAGCGGGTTCACTCTTACTTCCTCCTTTCCCTTTACTTCTCGTCCCATTTTTCAGCTCCTATTCCTCCCCCATTCTTCCTCTCCCTCCCTTCGTCCTTTTCCTCTTTTTCTTCTCCCCTTCCCCCTTGCTCCCCTTATCAGTATCATCATCGCCATCATTACCTCATTGTTTATTTTTATTTTTATTTTATTATATTGTTTATTTATATTTTTATTTTATTATATTGTTTATTTATATTTTTATTTTATTATTCCTGTATTTCAATGCATTATATGATTTATTGCTATTAACCTTCGAGTTGAAATTGGGTCTTTTATTATCTGAATAGAGGTCGTGGTCTTCGTTTTTTTTTCTCCAGAGGAATTTTGAACAAAATATACGAAATATGAACACAGGTAGAGGATAGGTAGAGAAATGAATGAAAAATGAAGGAGTGAAAGATGACCACAGGTAAAGGATAGGTAAAAGAATATGGAAAATGAAGGAGTGAAAGATGACAACAGGTAGAGGATAGGTAGAGAGATACATGAAATAATGAAGGAGTGAAAGATGACCACAGGTAAAGGATAGGTAAAAGAATATGGAAAATGAAGGAGTGAAAGATGGCCAAAGAACACAGGTAGAGGATAGGTAGATGGAAATGAAGGAGGAAAGATGACCACAGGTAGAGGATAGGTAGAGAAAAACATGAGAAATGAAGGAGGGAAAGATGACCACAGGTAGAGGATAGGTAGAGAAAAACATGGAAAATGAAGGAGGGAAAGATGACCACAGGTAGAGGATAGGTAGAGAAAAACATGAAAAATGAAGGAGGGAAAGATGACCACAGGTAGAGGATAGGTAGAGAAATGAGAAATGAAGAAGGGAAAGATGACCACAGGTAGAGGATAGGTAGAGAAAAACATGAAAAATGAAGGAGGGAAGATGACCACACCATAGGTAGAGGATAGGTAGAGAACATGAAAATGAAGGAGGGAAAGATGACCACAGGTAGAGGATAGGTAGAGAAAAACATGGAAAATGAAGGAGGGAAAGATGACCACAGGTAGAGGATAGGTAGAGAAATGAATGGAAAATGAAGGAGGGAAAGATGACCACAGGTAGAGGATAGGTAGAGAAATACATGGAAAAATGAAGGAGGGAAAGATGACCACAGGTAGAGGATAGGTAGAGAAAATGAATGAAAAATGAAGGAGGGAAAGATGACCACAGGTAGAGGATAGGTAGAGAAATGAATGAAAAAATGAAGGAGGGAAAGATGACCACAGGTAGAGGATAGGTAGAGAAATGAATGAAAAAATGAAGAGGGAAAGATGACCACAGGTAAGAGGATAGGTAGAATAAAAATGAAGGAGGAAAGATGACCACAGGTAGAGGATAGGTAGAGAATAATGGAAAATGAAGGAGGAAAGATGACCACAGGTAGAGGATAGGTAGAGAAATGAATGAAAAATGAAAGAAGGGAAAGATGACCACAGGTAGAGGATAGGTAGAGAAATGAATGGAAAATGAAGGAGGGAAAGATGACCACAGGTAGAGGATAGGTAGAGAAATACATGAAAATGAAAGGGAAAGATGACCACAGGTAGAGGATAGGTAGAGAAATGATGAAAATGAAGGAGGGAAAGATGACCACAGAGGATAGGTAGAGAAATACATGGAAAATGAAGGAGGGAAAGATGACCACAGGTAGAGGATAGGTAGAGAAATACATGGAAAATGAAGGAGGGAAAGATGACCAAGGTAGAGGATAGGTAGAGAAATGAATGAAAAATGAAGGAGGGAAAGATGACCACAGGTAGAGGATAGGTAGAGAAATACATGGAAAATGAAGAAGGGAAAGATGACCACAGGTAGAGGATAGGTAGAGAAATAATGAAAATGAAGAGGAAAGATGACCACAGGTAGAGGATAGGTACATGAAAATGAAGGAGGGAAAGATGACCACAGGTAGAGGATAGGTAGAGAAATGAATGGAAAATGAAGGAGGGAAAGATGACCACAGGTAGAGGATAGGTAGAGAAATGAATGAAAAATGAAGGAGGGAAAGATGACCACAGGTAGAGGATAGGTAGAGAAATACATGAAAAATGAAGGAGGAAAGATGACCACAGGTAGAGGATAGGTAGAGAAATACATGGAAAATGAAGGAGTGAAAGATGACCACAGGTAGAGGATAGGTAGAGAAATACATGAAAATGAAGGAGGGAAAGATGACCACAGGTAGAGGATAGGCATGAAAAATGAAGGAGGAAAGAACAGGTAGAGGATAGGTAGAGAAAAACATGGAAAATGAAGGAGGGAAAGATGACCACAGGTAGAGGATAGGTAGAGGAATACATGGAAAATGAAGGAGGGAAAGATGACCACAGGTAGAGGATAGGTAGAGAAATACATGAGAAAATGAAGGAGGGAAAGATGACCACAGGTAGAGGATAGGTAGAGAAATGAATGAAAAATGAAGGAGGAAAGATGACCTAGAGGATAGGTAGAGAAATAATGGAAAATGAAGGAGGGACCACAGGTAGAGGATAGGTAGAGAATAATGAAAAAATGAAGGAGGGAAAGATGACCACAGGTAGAGGATAGGTAGAGAAATACATGGAAAATGAAGGAGGGAAAGATGACCACAGGTAGAGGATAGGTAGAGAAAAACATGGAAAATGAAGGAGGGAAAGATGACCACAGGTAGAGGATAGGTAGAGAAATACATGGAAAATGAAGGAGGGAAAGATGACCACAGGTAGAGGATAGGTAGAGAAATACATGAAAATGAAGGAGGGAAAGATGACCACAGGTAGAGGATAGGTAGAGAAATGAATGAAAATGAAGGAGGGAAAGATGACCACAGGTAGAGATAGGTAGAGAAAACATGAAAATGAAGGAGGGAAAGATGACCACAGGTAGAGGATAGGTAGAGGAATACATGGAAAATGAAGGAGGGAAAGATGACCACAGGTAGAGGATAGGTAGAGAAATGAATGAAAAAATGAAGGAGGGAAAGATGACCACAGGTAGAGGATAGGTAGAGAAATGAATGAAAAATGAAGGAGGGAAAGATGACCACAGGTAGAGGATAGGTAGAGAATACATGAAAAATGAAGGAGGAAAGATGACCACAGGTAAGGATAGGTAGAGAAATGAATGAAAAATGAAGGAGGGAAAGATGACCACAGTAGAGGATAGGTAGAGAAATGAATGAAAAATGAAGGGAAAGATGACCACAGGTAGAGGATAGGTAGAGAAATGAATGAAAAATGAAGGAGGGAAAGATGACCACAGGTAGAGGATAGGTAGAGAAAAACATGGAAAATGAAGGAGGGAAAGATGACCACAGGTAGAGGATAGGTAGAGAAATGAATGAGAAGGAGGAAAGATGACCACAGGTAGAGGATAGGTAGAGAAAAACATGGAAAATGAAAGAAAGATGACCACAGGTAGAGGATAGGTAGAGAAATACATGAAAATGAAGGAGGGAAAGATGACCACAGTAGAGGATAGGTAGAGAAATGAATGGAAAATGAAGAGGGAAATGACCACAGGTAGAGGATAGGTAGAGAAATGAATGAAAAAATGAAGAGGGAAAGATGACCACAGGTAGAGGATAGGTAGAGAAAATGAATGAAAAATGAAGGAGGGAAAGATGACCACAGGTAGAGGATAGGTAGAGAAATACATGAAAATGAAGGAGGGAAAGATGACCACAGGTAGAGGATAGGTAGAGAAAAACATGGAAAATGAAGGAGGGAAAGATGACCAAGGTAGAGGATAGGTAGAGAAATGAAAATGAAGGAGGGAAAGATGACCACAGGTAGAGGATAGGTAGAGAAAAATGAAAAATGAAGGAGGGAAAGATGACCACAGGTAGAGGATAGGTAGAGAAATGCATGGAAAATGAAGGAGGGAAAGATGACCACAGGTAGAGGATAGGTAGAGGAATGAATGAAAAATGAAGGAGGGAAAGATGACCACAGGTAGAGGATAGGTAGAGAATACATGAAAAATGAAGGAGGGAAAGATGACCACAGGTAGAGGATAGGTAGAGAAATACATGGAAAATGAAGGAGGGAAAGATGACCACAGGTAGAGGATAGGTAGAGAAATACATGGAAAATGAAGGAGGGAAAGATGACCACAGGTAGAGGATAGGTAGAGAAATGAAAAATGAAGGAGAAAAGATGACCACAGGTAGAGATAGGTAGAGAAAAACATGGAAAATGAAGGAGGGAAAGATGACCACAGGTAGAGGATAGGTAGAGAAAAACATGAAAAATGAAGGAGGGAAAGATGACCACAGGTAGAGGATAGGTAGAGAAAATACATGAAAAATGAAGGAGGGAAAGATGACCACAGGTAGAGGATAGGTAGAGAAATACATGAGAAATGAAGGAAGGAAAGATGACCAAGTAAGGAAGGTAGAGAAATGATGAAAAATGATGACCACAGGTAGAGATAGGTAGAGAATACATGAAAAATGAAGGAGGGAAAGACGACCAGGTAGAGGATAGGTAGAGAAATACATGAGAAATGAAGGAGGAAAGATGACCACAGTAGAGGATAGTAGAGAAAACATGAAAATGAAGGAGGGAAGATGACCACAGGTAGAGGATAGGTAAGGAAGGTGAAGGAGGAAAGATGACCACAGGTAGAGGATAGGTAGAGAAATGAATGAAAAATGAAGGAGGGAAAGATGACCACAGGTAGAGGATAGGTAGAGAAATGAATGGAAAATGAAGGAGGGAAAGATGACCACAGGTAGAGGATAGGTAGAGAAATGAATGGAAAATGAAGGAGTGAAAGATGACCACAGGTAGAGGATAGGTAGAGAAATACATGGGAAATGAAGGAGGGAAAGATGACCACAGTAGAGGATAGGTAGAGAAAAACATGAAAAATGAAGGAGGGAAAGATGACCACAGGTAGAGGATAGGTAGAGAAATGAATGAAAAATGAATTAGTGAAAGATGACCATAGGTAGAGGATGGGTAGAGAAATGAATGAAAAATGAAAGAGTGAAAAATGAATATGTGCATATGCTGAAGTAGCAAAACCGAGAGCCCGTTGCACTAAGTATCAAATTTTATTCAATATGGATATAATATTGATAGCCTGATATAGTAATGAATTCAGATATGTATATAGATTCAGATATGTTTTTTATGCGTATCATTTGCTTGTTCATGGATGACCTAAGCCCGTTAGATGTAAAGCAGCATCCTTGTTCACTTTGTTATTATTGCAGGAATGCTCTTCATTATCATACATATTTTTGCATGATCAAATCTAAATACGTTCGTCCCAGAGCTTAATCGGTCACGTGGTGGAAAAAAAAAAAAACAGTGGCGCTAATTTTGAAAAGATGTTTGATCTGTCGGTTCATGGCGGAACATTGGGAAATAACACAATAATTGGTTATAATCCCGTAATTTTGTTTGTTCTGTGTCACGGTTGCCGGTTGTTCATTTTGTCGTTTATTTATTTTATTTATTTTTGTATTTTTGTTTTGTTATATTGTGCCATTCTGTTTATTTTTGATGATGTTCATTGTGTGTGTTCCTTGCGACCAGGAACCCGAGTAGTGGTTTAATGTTTTATCTCCTCCTTTTCTCTTCTTCCTCCTCTCTTCCTTTTCTGCTCTTCGTCATCTCCCTTTTCTCTCCTTCCCTTTCTTTTCCCTCTCCTCTCCGCTCTACTTTTCTCCTCTCTTCTTA
The DNA here is from genome assembly GCF_003789085.1 of Penaeus vannamei. Taxonomy (NCBI): domain Eukaryota; kingdom Metazoa; phylum Arthropoda; class Malacostraca; order Decapoda; family Penaeidae; genus Penaeus; species Penaeus vannamei. The sequence continues at coordinate 1,509 of NW_020869542.1, read as the reverse complement.
TACTCTTCTTCCTTTTTTTCCTCTTTCTACTTTCTCCTTTCCCCTTTTACCTCTTTCTCCTCCTCCTCCTCCCCTTTCCCCCTTCCTCCCTCTACCGTTCTCTCCCTTCATTTCCTTTCCTTGCTCCTCTTCCCCTTCGGCCTATTTCCTTACTTACCCGTATCCTTTCTCCTGCTCTCCTGTCTCCCTTTTCTCTCCATCTTCGCCCTCCTCCTCTTCTCCTTCACCTCCTCCTCTTCCTCCTTTCCCATCTTCCTCCTCTTCCCTTTCTCCTCCTCCTCTTTGTATCTTGCTCTTCCTTCCCTCCTCTTCCCCATCCTCCCCCTTCCTCTCTGCCCTCCTTCCCTCCCTCGTCAGAAACCCAAAGTCCTTTCCATTATCGAAATGACAACAATGGCAACACTGACAGCATTTTGGGGCGATTTCAGACCGGGGAACAGCGCCCCCCCCCCTTCCCCCTCCAGCCTCCCTCCTCCCTTCCCCCCTCCCCTCTCCTCCCTCCCTCCCTCCTCCCTCCTCCCTCCTCCCCTCCCGCTCTCCCCTCCCTCCCCCCTCCCTCCTCCCCTCCCTCCCTCCCCTCTCCTCCCCCTTCCCCTTCCCCTTTTCCCCCCTTCCATCCCCTCCATCCCCCTCACAGCTGATGATGGTGTGGGCACGTGATGACTGTTGTTATGATGTGATGTGATCATTGTTTTTATTGTTATTGTTATTGTTTATATTATTGTTATTGTTATCGTCATTGTTGTTGTTGTTAAGGTTCTAGTTATTGTTATTATTGTTTTTATTTTTTGTTATTGTTATTGTTTTTTTACTAATTGTTTTTGTTATTATTATTATTATATATCATTATTTATTACTACACCAACATATTTGTTATTTATTTTATTATTATTGTATTGATTTTTTATTTTATTATTTTGTTATTATCGTATTATTATTTTGTTGTTATTGTTATTATTATTATGCTAACACTGATGACGATGACGATAATGTTATCATTATTATTGTTATTATTATTGTTATTATACTATTATGATTTTTATTATAGTTATTAGTTGAAGATAATGATGGAACACTCCCAGTTTATTGTAGCTATTATTTTTTTTCTGTGAAATATTTTGTAAATGGAGGGATGCTCATCTCAGTTTATAGACGTCCAAACACACAATGTATTTATTTATCTATACATACATGCATACGTACATATGTATACAGTTATACTTATATACATATGTATGGAGCGAAATGAGGAAGGAAAAAAATGAGTAAGGTGCATAGAGAAACCGGAAGTATGAGAGAGTAGGAGGGGAGGGTAATGAGGAAGGGGAGGGGTGGAGGGTATGGAAGGGGGTGGGGTGGGGGGGAGAGGTGAATCCGCGCCGTGCTCAGTCTTAATGAGGTAAACACAATTAGTGAGGGACATTTAGCAGGCGGGGGGGGGGGAGAAGGGGAGTGGTGCCCTAACCTGATAACGTTTTCTGCTTAATAATGATCTGGCTGGTGCAGGGA
>NW_020869541.1:71084-89001 GCF_003789085.1 Penaeus vannamei | reverse complement strand
TTACTTCTTTCAGCTCCTACTCCTCCCCCTTTCTTCCTCTCCTTCCCTTCGTCCTTTTCCTCTTTTTCTTCCCCCTTCCCCCTTGCTCCCTTATCAGTATCATCATCGCCATCATTACCTCATTGTTGATTTTTTTTTTTTTTTTTTTATTATTCCTGTATTTCATATATGACCACATGTAGAGGATAGGTAGAGGAATGCATGGAAAATGGAGTGAAAGATGACCACAGGTAGAGAATGGGTAAAAGAATACATGAGAAATGAGGAGGGAAAGATGACCACAGGTAGAGGATAGGTAGAGAAATGAATGAAAAATGAAAGAGTGAATAATGAAAACGTGAATATGCTGAAGTAGCAAAACCGAGAGCCCGTTGCACTAAGTATCAAATTTTATTCAATATGGATATAATATTGATAGCCTGATATAGTAATGAATTCAGATATGTATATAGATTCAGATATTTTTTTTTATGCGTATCATTTGCTTGTTCATGGATGACCTAAGCCCGTTAGATGTAAAGCAGCATCCTTGTTCACTTTGTTATTATTGCAGGAATGCTCTTCATTATCATACATATTTTTGCATGATCAAATCTAAATACGTTCGTCCCAGAGCTTAATCGGTCACGTGGGTGGAAAAACAAACAGTGGCGCTAATTTTGAAAAGAGTTTTGATCTGTCGGTTCATGGCGGAACATTGGGAAATAACACAATAATTGGTTATAATCCCGTAATTTTGTTTGTTCTGTGTCACGGTTGCCGGTTGTTCATTTTGTCGTTTATTTATTTTATTTATTTTTGTATTTTTGTTTTGTTATATTGTGTCATTCTGTTTATTTTTGATGATGTTCATTGTGTGTGTTCCTTGCGACCAGGAACCCGAGTTGTGGCTTAATGTTTTGTCTCTCCTTCTCGTTTCTCTTCTTCCTCCTCTCTTCCGTTTCTTCTCTTCGTCATCTCCCTTTTCTCTCCTTCCCTTTCTTTTCCCTGTCCTCTCCGCTATACTTTTCTCCTCTCTTCTTATACTCTTCTTCCTTTTTTTCCTCTTTCTACTTTCTCCTTTCCCCTTTTACCTCTTTTACCTCCTCCTCCTTTCCCTTCCTCCTCTACCCGATTCTCTCCCCTTCATTTTCCTTACCCCTATCCTTTCTCCTGCTCTCCTGTCTCCTCTTTTCTCCCATCTTCCCCCTCCTCTTTCTCTACCCTTCATCTCCTCCTCCTCCTCTTTCCTATATTCCTATTGCCTCTCTCCTACGTCCCGTCTTCCCTTCCTCCTTTCCCATTCTTTCTCCTCTTCCCCTTCTCTTCCGCCCGCCTTTCCCATTCTTCCTCTTCCCCTTTCCCCTTTTCTCCTCCCTCCTCTTTCTTATCTTCCTCTTTCCCTTCTCTCTTCCTCCTTTCCCATCTTTCTTCTTCCCTTCCCCTTTCTCCGCCTCCTCTTTCTTATCTCCCGCTTTCCCTTCCTCCTCTTCCCTATCTTCCTCTTCCCCATCCTCCCCCCTTCCTCCATTCCTCCCCCTTCCCATCCCCCCCCTCCTCTCCTGTCAGAACCCAAAGTCCTTTCCATTATCGAAATGACAACAATGGCAACACTGACAGCATTTTGGGGCGATTTCCAGACCGGGGGAACAGCGCCCCCCCCCTCCCGCCTTCTCCTCCCTCCCTCCCTTCCCCCCTCCCTCCTTTCCTTCCCTTTCCCCCCTCCCGCCTCTCCTCCCCCCCTCCTTCCTCCCTTCCCCTTCCCGCCTCCTCCTCCCCTCCTCCCTCCCCCCTCCCGCTCTCTCCCCCCCGCCTCTCCTCCTCCTCCTCCCTCCCTTCCCCCTCCCTCCCTCCCTCCCTCCATCCCCACTCCAGCTGATGATGGTGTGGGCACGTGAATGACTGTTGTTATGATGTGATGTGATTCATTGTTTTTTATTGTTATTGTTATTGTTTATATTATTGTTATTGTTATCGTCATTGTTGTTGTGGTTAAGGTTCTATTTATTGTTGTTATTGTTTTATTTTTTGTATTGTTATTTTTTTTACTAATTGTTTTTTGTTGTTATTATTATTCATGATCATTATTTATTACTACCACCCAACCATATTTGTTATTATTGTTATTATTATTGTATTGTTATTTATTTTGTTATTATTATTATTTGTTATTAATTGTATTATTATTTTGTTGTTATTGTTATTATTATTATGCTAACACGGATGACGATGATGATAATTTATCATTATTATTGTTATTATTATTGTTATTACTATTATGATTTTTATTATAGCTATATATATGTTGAAGATAATGATGAACACTGCCAGTTATCATTGTAGCTATTATTTTTTTTTTCCGTGTCTTGAAATATTTTGTAAATAGATGGGCATTGATCATCTCAGTTTATATACATACAAACACACAATGTATTATTTATTTATACATACATGCATACGTACACACCTGTATACAGTTATACTTATATACATATGTATGGAGCGAAATGAGAAGGAGGAAAATGAGTAAGTATAGAGAACACAGGAAGTATGGGAGAGTAGGAGGAGGGAGGGGGGTAGCTGGAGGGTATGGAAGGGTGGGGGTAGGGTGCGTGGAGTATGAGGAAGCGAGGGGAGGCTTAGTGGGTGCAGTGGAGGGTATGAGGAAGCGGGAGGGGCGATCGGCGTAGGCCGTGCGTGGCGAGGGGGTATGAGGAAGGGAGGAGGGTGGAGAGGGTTATGGCAAGGCGTTGGTGGATGGAATGGGAGGGTGAATCCGCGCGTGCTCAGTCTTAATGAATGAGGTAAACACAATTAGTGAGGGACATTTAGCAGGTCGGGGGCGGGGGGGGAGTGGTTGCCTAACCTGATTACGTTTTCTGCTATTAACTGTGAATGGCTGGTTGCAGGAGGTTGGGGGGGGGGGTATTGGTGCGTAGCATGTAGGAGGAGAAGAAGAGAGGAGGAGGAGAAGGGAAGAGGAAGAGGAAGAGAAGAGAAAGATTAGGTGAAAGGGGGTTTGCAGAGGAGGTTAGCGGGGGTGAGAGGGTGATGGCGGGGAATGGGGGGATTGAGGAGGAAGAATGAGAGAAGAAGAGGAATGGAAAGGGGAAAGAGGAAGATTAGGGTTGAAGGGGGGTTGAGAGAGGAAAGTAGGAATTAGAATAAGGAGGAGATAGAATGAGGGGAAGAGATGGACGAAGTAATGTAGAAGGAAGATAAGATGAAGTGGTAGCAAAGAAAGATGAGAAAAAGGATAAACTAAGATAACATAAATAGAGAAAAGAGAAGAAAAGATGTATTCTGTAATGAGGTTCAAGATAATTGCAGTTTTCTGACCGAAGATTATAACAAAACTTTCTTTTTTTACAGATTTTAAAATATTTTCTTTATTCAGTTGATTTATGCGATGACTAATTATCTGTTTTTCTTTCCAAACAGGTGCGTGCGTGGGTGCGGTTTCGGCAGCGCAGTAAGTAGCGTGTTAAATCGCGTGTGTGGATGCGCGCTCGTAATTATAGCTTAGTTAGGCCTCGAATAAGTTTTACGTTTTCTGTGATTGCCCGCGTGATGTAGGTCTATCTCGGTTTTTATGGTGTTTTCTCGTATTGTGTTTTTATTAATCTGTCTACATTTGTTTGAATCATAAGAAGGAAGAGTGAATGTTTGTCTGGTAACACTGGGAAGAATAGATTTGCTTGTAGAAGACTAGGGGGGGGGGGATATCAGAAGGTTGGAGACGGGTGGAATCGGGGTTTTCACATCCGTAGATTTGTGCGGGGAAAGGACGGGGGTTGGCTGTTAAAGGGTCAACGCTATTTCTGTCATGTGACAGCTCCTGGGGCGGCGCGCTCTGCGGGGCTTCGGATCCGTAACACGCTCACGTACGGGGCCTCCTTCGGCTAGCTCTGGAATCCACTCGGTCGCATATCCAATCACTCGCATATCCAATCACTCGCCTATTCACTCACTCGCGTTTTTACTCACTAGGGCGTTCACTTACGTATTCCCTCACTTTGATATTCAGGGACTCACTAGGGTATTCACTTACTCGCGTGTAATTTCACTCATTGGCGAATTTCACTACACTTGTTTATTCTCTAGGACTCATTTTATTCACCGAGTCTCGTATTCCAGATTGGTAGAATCCGCTTTTAATTTTCGTTTCTCATTCGCATATCCGACTTTTTGAGGAAGATTGTGTATTTTCTGTATATTTCCATTCGATCATTTACTCGCATTCAATTCACTCACCAAACCAACCCACTCACCCGTTTACCTGTCAGCGACTCACTCACCGTCAAACCACTCCACTTAATCACCCACTCACTGTCATTAACTACCTCTGGCCTTTTCGCTCGTCAAAACACGCCACTCACTCAATTCATCATCGAACTACCAGACACTCATTCATTCACTGTCCTCCGCCTGCCCATTCACTTATCTACAGTTGACAACTCATTCATTCACATGGCCTACTCTTATTCATTCCTTTTAATGCCCCTGTCCCTTTCTTACCTCCCCCACATTTCTTAATTCTCTAACTCCCTATCACGTTCTCTCATACCTTTATCCATTTTCCTTCTTCTATCCCTACCCGTTTTCGTTTTATTTCCTTTCTACCTAAGCCACTCCCTCTTTCTCTATAGCCCTGCCCCTCCCTTCTCCTTCCTTTCCTCTTCCTCCTCCTTCCTTCACGCCTCCCCTCCTCCCTCCGCTCTTCTTTCCCTCCTCTTCTCCTACCCTCTTCTCTACCCTCCCGTTCTCTTCACCCCTCCCTTCCCTCCTCTTCCTCTACCCTCCCGTTCTCCTTCCCACGCTCCCGCCTCCTGGCGCGCCTGCCATCTCCCTCCTACAACCCTCTTTCCCCCTCTCCTCCTAGCAACTCTCTTCCTTCCTCTCCTCTACAACCCTCTCCCTCCCCTCCTCCCTAGCACCGCTCATCTCCTCCTAACAACTCTCCGCTCCTCTCCGCTCCCTACAAGCGCGGTGCTGTACCGCTCCTCTCCTCCACAACCCTCTTCCCCTCTCTCATCCTCCCTACACCTCTTCCTCCTCCCTCCCTACAACCCCTTCTTCCATCCCCTACAACCCCTCCTCTGCCCTCCCTCTACCTCCCTACAACGCCCTCTTCCAACTCCCTCTCCTCGCTACCAACCCCTCTTCCCTCCTCTCCCTCCCTACAACCCCTTTCCCTCCTCCCGCTCCTACAACCCCTCTCGCCCTCTCTCTCCTCCTACAACCCCCTCTTCCCTCCCATCCTCCTCCCTACAACCCCCTCTTCCTCCTCTCCTCCCCTACAACCGCCTCTTCCCCTCCTCCCTCCTACAACCCCTCTTCCTCTTCTCCTCCCTACAACCCCTCTCCCTCCCTCTCCTACCTACAACTCCTCTTCCCTCCTCTCTCTCCTTACAACCCGGCCCTCTTCCCCTCACCTCCCCTCGCTACAACCCCTCTTTCCCTCTCCCCTCCTAACAAGCCCCTTCCCCTCCTCCCTCCTACAACCGCCTCTGCCACTCTCCTCTCTCCCTATCAACCCCCTCTTCACTCCTGCTCCTCCCTACAGACTCCCCTCTCCCCTCCTCTCCTCCTACAACCCCTCTCCCCCTCCCTCTCCTCCTACAACCCCTCTCCCTCCCTCTCCTCCTACAGACCCCCCTCTTGTTCCCTCCTCTCTCCCTACAACCCCCTCTTCGCTCTCCTCCGCTAAACCCCCTCTTCCCTCTCTCTTCCTACAACCCCCTCTTTCCTCCTCTCCTCTACAACCTCCTTCCCTCCCTCTCCTCCCTACACCCCCCTCTCCCCTCTCCTCTCACTCTACACACCCCCTCTTCCCTCCTCTCCTCCCTACAACCCCTCTTCCCTTCCTCTCCCTCCTCCCTAACAACCCCCTCTTCCCCTCCCTTACCCCTTCCCCTCCCTTACGCCCTTCCCTCCCTCCCCTCCCTCCCTTTCCCCTTTCTCCTCCCCTCCTTTCCCATTTTCTCCCTACACCCATGAAAGGAAAAGGGGGGCTTTATTTATTGTCTTTAAAAGTTTTTATTTCCTAATGCAAACGAGTTTTTAGGCCTCTTGTAAAATAACGGGGTGATTCTTGTTTCTTTGTCTTTGTTTTTGTTGTCTTTTCTTTGTTTACTTTATTTGTCATTGTTTTTCTTATTTTCTTTGTTTTCTGTCTTTGTTTTCGTTATCTTTTCTTTTTCTCTTTGCTTTCGTTATCTTTCTTTTTTCTCTTTGCTTTCGTTATCTTTTCTTTGTTTCTCTTTGTCTCGGTTATCTTTTCTTTGTTTCCCTTTGCTTTTGTTATCTTTCTGTTTCTCTGTTTTCGGTTATTTTTTTCTCTTTTTTTCTTTATTTGTCTTTGTTTTTGTTTCCTTGGCGACGCTTGGAACTGTGTGAGGGTGGGGTAGAAGGGAGGATTTAAAGGAGCAAAGAGGGAGTAGGGAAGGAGGAAGAACGGAGGAGGAAAGGAAGGAACTGAAGAAAATGAAAGAAAGGAAAGGAGAAAAATGAAGAAAGGGAAGGAGGAGAACAAGGAAGGAGGAAAGGAAGGACTGAAGGAAAATGAAAGAAAGGCAAGGAGAAAAAACGAAAGAAAGGGAAGGAGGAGGGAGAGGGAGGAAATGAAGCAGGGAGCGAGGAAAAAGGAAAGGAGGGAGGAGGGAGGAGGAAGGAAAGTTAAGAAGGGAGGGAGCGGAGGAAGGAGGAAGGAGGAGGGAGGAGGGAGGGAGCGGAGGAAGGAGGGAGGAGGGAGGGGAGGAGGGAGGGAGCGAGGAAGGAGGGAGGAGGGAGGAGGGAGGAGGAGGGAGGGCGGAGGGAGGGAGCGGAGGAAGGAGGGAGCGGAGGAAGGAGGGAGGAGGGAGGAGGAGAGGGAGGGCGGAGGAAGGAGGGAGAGGAGGAGCGGAGGAAGGAGGGAGGAGGGAGGAGGAGGGGAAGGAGGAGGGAGGAGGGAGGAGGGAGGGAGCGGAGGAAGGAGGGAATGGAAGATAAATATGTTAGGGCGACGACGCCAATTCAAAATCAAATTTCTTGCCTTTATTTGACATTGAATATTCATTCGTCCTCTGTCTGCCTCGCGCTTCTTATGTACCGTTTTCTTCGGTTTTACTTGATTTTTTAAAGATCTTGTTTATTTGTTTATTTACTTCTATTCTGGATGGTTGTATATTTTTTTTCTTTTTTTGGAGGACTTCGTTATACGCGTGTTGATTTTTTTTTACCCTTTAAATGTTTTAAGTCTTTGTTATTTGTTTATTTACTTCTATTCTGGATGGTTTATATATTTTTTTTTTTTTTTTGGAGGACTTCGTTATACCCGTGTTGATTTTTTTTACCCTTTAAATGTTTTTAAGTCTTTGTTTATTTGTTTATTTACTTCTATTCTGGATGGTTATATATTTTTTCCTTTTTTTCTTTGGAGGACTTCGTTATACGCGTGTTGATTTTTTTTTGTTTTTGTTTTTACCCTTTAAATGTTTTTAAGTCTTTGTTTATTTGTTTATTTACTTCTATTCTGGATGGTTATATATTTTTTCCTTTTTTTCTTTGGAGGACTTCGTTATACGCGTGTTGACTTTTTTTTGTTTTTTTTTTTTACCATTTAAATGTTTTTTAAGTCTTTGTTTTATTTGTTTATTTACTTCTTTCTGTGGAGGGTTATATATTTTTTTTCCTTTTTTTTTTGGAAGGACTTCGTTATACGCGTGTGATTTTTTTTTTTTTTTTTTTTTTACCATTTAAATGATTTTTTTTTCGGGAAATGTTGTTGTGGGGGAGGATCTTATCTTGATGTTTTTTTGTTTTGTCTTGTGCTTTATCATCCACTTTTGTTCTCTTTCTTTTTGGTGAAGATTTGCGGGTTTTACTTCTAGGTGTTTAAGTTAGGGAGAGGAAGGAGAGAAGGAGGAAGGAAGGAAGGAAGGAAGGAGGAAGAAGAGAGAAGAGAGAGAGAGAGAAGAGAAGAGAGAGAGAGAGAGAGAGGAGAGAGAGAGAGAGAGAGAGAGAGAGAGAGAAGAGCGGGGGTTGGGGGTGGGGAGGGTGGAGAGAAAGATGAGCGAGTCAAAGCATGAATTGAAGGAAAATGATTAAAGGAGGAAAAGACAAGTAGTAGAGCGAAGAACCTAGTTTAACGAGCTTATACGAAAAAGAATAAAGGTGCTGACGAGAGTAAGGGGAAAGATTGTAGGAGAGGGGAATGACGGCAGGCAGGCAGGCCAGGAAGACAGGCAGGCAGGCAGGCAGGCAGGCAGGCAGGCGAGACAGGCATGGCAGACGCAGGCAGGCAGGCAGGCAGGCAGGCAGGCAGCGGCAGACAGGCAGCACAGGCAGGCAGGCAGGCGGCAGACAGGCAGGCAGGGAGGCAGGCAGGCAAGGCAGACAAGGCAGGCAGCGCAGGCAGGCCAGCAGGCAGACAGGCAGGCAGACAGGCGGCAAGGCAAGGCAGGTAGACAGGCAGGCAGGCAGACAGGCAGGCAGGCCAGCAGGCAGGCAGGCAGGCAGGCAGGCAGGCAGCAGCAGGCAGGCAGGGAAGCACAGGCAGCAGGCATGGCAGGCAGACAGGCAGGCAGGCAGGCAGGCAGGCAGACAGGCAGAGCGGCAGGCAGGCAGTCAGGCAGGCAGGCAGCGCAGACAGGCAGGCAGCCAGGCGAGGCAAGATCAGGCAGCAGGCAGACAGGCAAGGCAGGCAAGGCAGGTCCGCAGGCAACGGCAGACAGGCAGGCAGGCAGACACGGGCAGGCAAGGCGCAGGGCAGACAGGTGGCGGCAGGCAGGCAGACAGGCAGGCTAGGCCAGGCTAGGCAGACGACAGGAGGCAGGCAGGCAGGCAGGCAGACAGGCCAGGCAGGCAGGCAGATCAAGCGTCAGGCAGCAGGGCAGAACATGACAGACAGGCCAGGCAGGCAGAACAGGCAGGCAGGCAGGCAGGCAGGCAGGCAGCAGGCAGGCAGGCAGGCAGCGTAGGTAGTATAGGTAGTAAGCTAGGCTGATAGGCAAGGCGGGCAGGCAGATAGGTAAGGTAGGTAGGTAAGTAGGCTGACAGGCAAGCCGGGCAAGGCAGAATAGGTAGGTCGGTAGGTTGTAGGGCTGACAGGCATGAGCGGGGCAGGCGATAGCGTAGGTAAGTAAGTAGGTCAAGTAAGGCTGGCAGACAGGCAGGCAGGCAAGTAAAACCGTATGGTAAGTAGGGCTGACTAGGCAGGCCTGACTAGGCAGGCAGCGCAGTCAGGCAGGTAGGTAAGTAACAGAAGTAGGTAAGTAGGACTGACAGGCAGGCAGGCAGTGTAAGTAGGTAAGTTAGGCTGATAGGCAAGCAGGCAGAGAGGTGGGTCAGGCAGGTAGGTAAGTAAGGTAAGTAAGTAAGTAGTAGGCTAGGCAAGTAGGCAGTGTAAGGCAGGCAAGTAAGCAGTCAGACAGGCAGGGTGCCAGCAAAGCACAGACAGCCCAAAGCAGGCAAGCGAGGGATCGGAAGTCGCCTGATCAGAGGCGCAGATGAGCAAGCGTGGCGCAAGCAGCCAGGCGGACAGGTGCTGCGTCAGGACAGTATCCCTTTAGGCCCCCCCTCGCTCCCTCCCTCGCCTCCCTCCCTCTTCTCTTCTCCCTCCTTCCTCCTTTCCCTCCCTCCTCCTTCCCTCCTCCCTCCTTCTCTCTCTTCCCCTCCCTCTTCTTCTCTTCTCCCTCCTCCCTCCCTCTCTCTCTCTCTCCCTCCCTCCCTCTCTTCTCTTCTCCTTTCTCCTCTTCCTCTTTCTTCTCCCTCCCTCCCTCCCTCCCTTCTCCTCCTCTTTCTCTCCTCTCTCCTTCTCTTTCTCTCCTCCTCTCCCTCCCTCCTCCTCTCTTCTCCCTTCTCCCCCTCCTCTTCTCTCTTCTCTTCTCTTTCTCTCTTCTCTTCTCTTCTCTTCTTCTCTCTCTTCTCTTCTCTCTCTTCTCTCTCTTCCTCTTCTCTTCTCTTCTTCTTCTCTCTCTCTCTACCGCTCCCATCCTCCTCCTCCCTCCTCCTCCTGCCTCGCTCCCTCCGCTGCTTCTCTTCTTCCCTCCCTTCCGCTCCCTCTTCTCTTCTGCCTCCTCCTCCGCTCCCTTTCTCCTTCTTTCTCCTCTCTCCCTCTTTTCTTCTCTTCTCCTTCTGCTTCTTCCTCGCTCTCTCTTTTTCTTCTCCTTCTCTTTCTCTTCTCCCTTCCCTCTTCTCTTTCTCTTCTCTCTCCCTCCCTCCCTCTTCTCATTCTCTTTCTCTCTCCTTCTCTTTCTCTTCTCCCCTCCCTCTTTTCTTCTTTTCCCTCTTCTTCCCTTCCTCCTCTTCTCTTTTTTCTCTCTCTCGTTCTCTCCCTCTCTTCTCTTCTTTTCTTTCTTTCTCTTCTCTTCTCTTCTCTTCTCTTCTCTTCTCTTCTCTTCTCTCTCACGATCTCTCTTGCTTTCTCTTCTCTTCTCTCTTCTCTCTTCTCTTCTCTTCCCTTCTTCCCTTTCCTTTCCCTCCCTTCCTTCCCCTTCCTTCCCTTCTCTTCTCCTCTCTTCTCTTCTCTTCTCTTCTCTTCTCTTCTCGTTCTCTTCTTCTTCTTCTCCNGCATCTTCCCCACCCAGCAATTATCTCCACCACTAGCATTGATCATCTTCCCACCACTAGCACTGTCATCTCCACCACTAGCATTGTCATCTCCACCACTAGCATTATCTCCACCACTAGCATCGTCATCTCTACCACTAGCATTATCTCCACCACTAGCACTGTCATCTCCACCACTAGCATTGTCATCTCAACACCACATATCTCCACCACTAGCATCGTCATCTCACCACTAGCATTATCTCCACCACTAGCACTGTCATCTCCACCATAGCTCCACCACTAGCATTTCATCATTCATCACCACTAGCATTATCTCCACCACTAGCATTGTCATCACCACTAGCATTATCTCCACCACTAGCATTGTCATCACCACTAGCATTATCTCGCCACTAGCACTATCACCACCACTAGCATGTCATCGTCACCACTAAGCATTTCATTCCCACCACAGCATTAAATCTCCACCACTCTACATCTCTCACCACCAGCATTATCTCCACCACTAGCACTTCATCCCACTACGAGCATTATCTCCACCACTAGCACTGTCATCTCCACCACTAGCATCGTCATCTCCACCACAGCAATTATCTCCACCACTAGCATTATCTCCACCAACTAGCATTGTCATCTCCACCATTAGCATTATCTCCACCACTAGCACTGTCATCTCCACCACTAGCATTATCTCCACCATTAGCATTCTCATCTCCACCACTAGCATTATCTCCACCACTAGCATTGTCATCACCACTAGCATTATCTCCACCATACAATTAATATCTCCACTAGCATTATCTCCACCACTAGCACTGTCATCTCCACCACTAGCATTGTCATCTCCACCACTAGCACTATCATCTCCACCACTAGCAGTATCATCTCCACACTTAGCATTACTCCACCGCACTTCACTCCACAACGAGCATCATCCACCACAGCATTACTCCCACCTAGCATTCTCATCATCCACCACTAGCACTTCTCATCTCCACCACTAGCATTATCATCCACCAACTATCACTGTCATCTCCACCACTAGCATTATCTCACACCACTAGCACTGTCATCTCCCCACCTAGCATTATCTCACCACATAGCACCGCCACCTCCACCATTAAGCAGACCCTTACCAAATCGAGGGGAAACAAACAGACACTGACGGTCGCTCTTAACATGATCACAGAGGGGGGGAGAAGGGAGGAGAGAGGAGGAAAGAGGATAAAAGAGGGGGAATAAATGGAAGACGTACGAAATGGAGATTACGAGATTAGAGGGAAACAAATCTCCTGTCTTTTTGTTTTTTTCCCTTTTTCCTTTCTTTCTTTCTCTCTCTTTTTTTTTTTTGCCGTGTGATTTCCACCGCTCCGCTATGGCTGAGACCGAGGTTTATCTGATTAGAGACAGATCCTTAAGAGTGTTACCGAGAGACAGCGGAAGGATGGAAGGATGGGAGGATGGAAGGATGGAAGGACGGAAGGATGGGAGGACGGAAGGACGGAAGGAGAGAAAGACGGAAGGACGGAAGGATGGAGGGACGGGAGGATGGAAGGACGGGAGGATGGAAGGGATGGAAGGACGGAAGGACGGGAAGGATGGGGAGGATGGAAGGACGGAAGGACGGAAGGGACGGGAGGGACGGAGGGACGGAGGGACGGAAGGAACGGAATGGAAGGACGGAGGGAATGGATGGGAGGATGGGAGGATGGAAGGATGGGGGTGGAAGGACGGAAGGACGAAGGATGGGAGGGATGGAAGACGGAGGAGGAGGACGGGAAGATGGAAGGACGGAAGGATGGAAGGACGGGAGGATGGAAGGACGGAAGGACGGAAGGAAAGAATGACGGAAGGACGGAAGGACGGAAGGACGGAAGGACGGAAGGGAAGAAGGACGGACAGACGGAAGGACAGAAGGACGGGGGGGGGGGGGGAGAATGCGCCCGAGGAGAGACAGATGAAGCAAAACTGGGAATAATCGTGGAATTGACAACACGGGTTATTTCGTTACCTTGCGTTGTACATAGATGCGGCGGCGGCGGGAAGCCCCATCGGGAAACCGAACGCATAAATAGACATGACGCTATACTGTACATATGCATATGCATGTCATTCCAGCGATATAACTACATTATGGTAAAAAAAAAAAACATGTGTATTCATATTTGAAATCCCTGGACATGAGCAATCTCGTGTTTACTGTCAGGGTTTTATTCAGTGATAGCGTCAGTTACGTACCGAAAATATTAGTATTTTGTTGTATGCAGTATCTTGAGTTTTATATAACATCTGCGATATAGATAAAGAAGCAATTTGTTCTACATAAAGCTGTGTGTTCCTTTCTCTCTCTTATTCTGGTTATCTGTTATTACGAACCCCGTTATATACACTTAAAAAGGACTTCTCTTCTGATTTGCCAAATTCTTGACCCTTTCTTTAATTTTCATCTCTTCCTCTTTCACTAATCTTCAAGCGCGGTCCTTCACTTATCAGTAACTCCTCCACAATAAAATCACCCCTTCCTTCCCTCCCCCAAGTAAATTCCCTTCCTCTGCCCCTTAAGTAACTCCCTCCTCTGCCCCCCCACTCCCAAAGTTAACTCACCCCCTTTTGCCACCCCCACCCCACCCCAAAAAAAGTTAACTAACCCCTCCTGTGCCACCAACTTCCCCCTCCCCCCCCAAAAAAAAGTTAACTCACCCCCTCTTTCGCCACCCCCCCTCCCCCCAAAAAAAAAAAAGTTAACTCACCCCTCCTTTGCCACCCCCTCCAAAGTTAACTCACCCTCCTCCAACCCCCCCTCCCAAAAAAAGGTTAACTCACCCCTCCTTTGCCACCCCCCTCCCAAAAAAAATGTTAACTCACCCCTCCCTACCTCACCCCTCCTACACCCCTCCCCCCCAACTGGCACCAGAACTCCCCAGGTCACTGACACAGCCGCAATTACTCAGTGATGATATATATTCTTTGCAAAAACACGGGAGCCAAATATTGGATTCGACCCAAAAATTTTCCCTCGTGGGTCGGACTCCGCTTCTCTCTCTCTCTCCTTCTGCTTCCCTGCTTTCTTTACCTTCTAGTCTTCCGTCTTTTCCTTCTCTAATCTTTGTCCTCGTCATCTCATCTATCTCTCTTCCTTTCTTTTTCTTGTCGTCTCTATCCTTGTATTATTCTTTTTCTCGTGATCTCTACTTATACATCCCCTTCTTTCACTATCACCATCACATCATTTCTTCTCTTCTTCCTTCTGATCCTGATCCACTCTACTCATCCTCCTTCACCCCACTTCCCCCCTCTATCCTCCTACCCTCCTACTCTCCCCCCACCTCCCCTCCATCCCTTCCCCCTCCTCCCTCTTCCCCACCTCCTCCTCCCTCTTTCTCCCCTTTCCTCCCTCCCTCCATCCTCCACCTTCCTCCCTCCTCCCTTTTCTCCCCTCTCCTCCCTCCCGCCTTCCCCCCCTCCTCCCCCTCCCCACACCTCCTCCCTCTCTTCTCCCCTCCCTCCTCCTTCTATTCTCCTACCCTCCTCCTCCCTCCATCCCGCCATCTCCTTCCCACTCCCTCCCTCCTCCCTCTCCCCCCTCCTCTCCCCCCCCAACTCCTCCCTCCCCCTCCTCCTCCCTCTCCTCCCCTCTCCTCTCCCCCCCAACCTCCTCCTCCCTCCGCCGGTCAAACAACTCGTGCTAGGACTGAGAGGCAGAAAAGTTTAACGAACCAAAATATGCGATGAGTTGAAGGAATAAAAAAAAAAAAGAAAAAAAAAAAAAAAAAAAATTACGTGGGCGGCCAAGTGCAGGTTTGCGTCGGTTGATCGATGTTCCACGTTGATGATTGAGGAGGGGGAGGAGGGGGGGCTAGAGGGGAGGGAGGGGGTAGGGGAGGAGTAAGAAGGGAAGGGAGGGGGGACTAGAGGAGGAAGGGAGGAGGATAGAGGAAACTGGGGGGGAGGGAGGGGCTAGAGGCGGAAGGGAAGGGGTAGGGAAACTGGAGAGGGGGGGGTAGAGGAGGAGGGAGGGGGCTAGAGGGGAGGGGAGGGGGGGGCTAGAGGGGGAGGAGGGGGTAGGGGAACTGGAGGGGGAGGGAGGGGGGGGCCTAGAGGGGAAGGGGGAGGGGGGGACTAGAAGGGGAAGGAGAGGGGGTAGGGGAAACAGGAGGGGAGGAGGGGAGGGAAGGGGGGGCTAGAGGGGAAGGGAGGGGGGGAGGGGAAGGGAGAGGACTAGAGGGGAGGGGGAGGGGGGGGCTAAGGGGAAGGGAGGGGGGACTTGAGGGGAGGGAGGGGGTAGAGGAAACTGAGGGGAGGGAGGGGGGGGACTAAGAGGGAAGGGAGGGGGGGGACTAGAGGGGAAGGGAGGGGGGTAGGACTTGAGGGGGGGAGGGGAGGGGGGGGAGGGGGGCTAAGGGAGGGAGGGGACTAGAGGAGGAGGGAGGGGGTAGAGGAAACTGCGAGGGAGGGGAGGGGGGAGGGGGAGAGGAACATTGGAGAAGAAGAAGGAGAAGGAACTACAGGGGAGGGGAGGTTAGGGGAGGGAGAGGAAACTGGAGGGAGGGGAGGCTGGGGTTTGAGGAAACTGGAGGGGGAGGGAGGAAGACGGAGGGGAGGGGAGGGGAGAGTACATTGGAGAAGAGGAGAGGAGAGGAAACTGGAGGGGAAGGGAGGGAGATTATGGAGTAGAGTAGAGGGGAAGAGAGGAGAGGAGAGAGGGAGAAGAAACTAAAGAAGAGCGAAAAGAAGGAGTGGGAAGGCTAGAGGAGGAGAGAGAGGAAACTGGAGGGAAGTGGAGGAAAGGAGAGAGGAGAGGAGGGAGGGAGGGGAGCGAGGAGAGAGAGGAGGGGGAGGAAAGGGAGAGGAAAGGAAACTAGAGGGGAAGGGAGAGAAGGAGAGGGAAAGGGGAGGACGAGAGGAGAGAGAAAGAAAAAGAGCAGGGCAGAGAAGAAGAAGAGAGGAGAAGAGAAGACCGGAGACAGAAGAAGAGAGAGAGAAGGCAGGGAGAGAAGAGAACTCGAAGGAAAGCGAAGGGAAGGGAGAGAAGACGAAGAGACGAGAAAGCCAGGAGAGGAGAGAAAGATAATACATGATCCACATTTTGAAGACCTAAGACGAATCCTTGAGAGGGTGGAAAAAATTTACCATCTATTTTTTGTCTCTTTTTTCTCCCCCTTTTTTTAAGTGGGGGAGGGGGGAGGGGGGGAAGGGGAGGGAGGGGCTAGTTTTGGGTGAAATCAACACCGGTTCATAGATATGGAAATGCAAGGTAAGCAGACGAGAGAAGGAAAATAATTCTCCTTTTGCTATTCAATTTTTTCCCTCTCTTTTCTTTGTGTTATAGGGATACACCTGCGGTAGCTCTCTCTCTCTCTCTTTCTTTCTTTCTCTTCTTCCTCTCTCTCTCTCTCTCTCGTGTCTCTCTGTCTCTCTGTCTGTCTGTCTGTCTGTCTGTCTGTCTGTCTGTCTGTCTGTCTGTCTCTCTCTGTCTATCTGTCTCTCTCTCAGATGTACACATATACAGACACGGGCAACGAGGTTGAACACACACACACACACACACACACACACACACACACACACACACACACACACACACACACAGCACACACACACACACACACACACCACGCACACGCAACGGCAAACAAAATCCACACCGCCGCTGTCAAAAAATTCCCCCACGTGCTGATGGAAGAAAAACAAGCGAGTCTCCCCTGCGACGGCCGAGGTGAAACTGGAGGTTCAGAGTTATGGAAAATGGGGCTGTGCACGCTCTGCCGACTCCATATTGGACCGGTCGCCGCAGCCCTCCGCGAAGAATATTGAAGAAGCCGCTTTTACGAGGGCTGCCAAGGACTTACTCCCTTCCCTCCCTCCCCCCCCCCTTCCTCCCCCTAACTTCTCCCTCTTCTCCTCTCAAGATCCTCCTTCCCCTCTCTCTCCCCTCCTCCCTTCTCAAGATTCCTCTTCTTCCCCTTCTCAAGATTCCCTCCTTCCCCTCCTCAAGATTCCTCCTTCCCCCCCTCCCCCCTTCTTCCCTTCCTCCCTCCCCTCCTTAAGAATCCCCCCATCCTATTCCACTCCCTTCCCCAAGAATCCACCATCCCCTCCCACCCCCTCCTTCCTCCCCCAAGAATCCCCTCCCACCCCTCCTTCCCTCCTCAAGATTCTCCCCATCCCTCGCTTCCCCTTCCCATCCCCCATCCCTCCCTCCTCCCTTCCTTCCCCCTCCCCCTCCCTCGGCCAAGCCTCATCTCACGAGACGCCTAAAAGCTGTTACTTATGTCTCGTCCGCGGTAATAGCTTTTATTTTCTAGTTATTAGCCCGGTCTTCTCGGTGCGCGGGAAGAGGTGTGCTGTGTGGGGGGAGGGGGGGGATATGGAGAGGGGGGAGAAGCCGAAAAGAGGTATGGAGAAGGGGGGGGAGGGGAGGAGAGGGAGGGAGGGAGAGGAAGAGGGGATATGGGAGAGGGGGAGGGAGGGAAGAGAGGATATGGGAGAGGGGGGAGAGGAGGGGGAGGGAAGAGGGATATGCGAGAAGGGGGGGAGGGAGAGGGGGGACGGAGGGAAGAGGGATATGGAGAGGGGGGAGGTAGGGAAGAGAGGATAAGGGAGAAAGGGGAGAAGGGAAAAGCTGGCTGTTTGTGTGGGAGGGAGGGGATAAGGAGAAGGGGAGGAGGGAGAAGGGAGAGGAAAGAGGCGGAGGAGGAGGGAGGGAGGAGGGAAAGGGGAAAGGGAGAGAAGAAAGGGGATATGAAAGAGGGGAGGGAGGAGAGAGATATGAGGGAAAGGATTGGGAGGGGAGAAGGAGAGTGGAATTGAGGTTGGTAAGTAGAAACTCGAGACTATTTTCGAGGGGGGGGGGGGGGTGACGTAGATGGGTAAGGTAGGGGATAATGGGAGGAAAGAGGGAAGATGAATAATATTACGAAGAAGCAATGGATGATAAAAGGTTGGCAAAGAAGAAAACCCAAAATATCTAATGAAAGGAATGGAGAAATAGGGTAAAAATAATACGGAAAAAGTGTGGATAGAAGGAAAGGGTGAAAAACAACGAAAGAAAAACGAAAAGAAACCGCAGAATGAAGAAGCAAAGCAAAAGATAAACCGAAAGGGGAAAAAAGACTAAGAAAAAATGAAAATAAATAAAGAAAAAAGAATAGTGAACAACATAAGAATAAAAAAATATATAAGAACAAAAATCAAAAGCAGACAAACGACAAAAAAAAAAAAAAAAAAAAATGAATAGCGCAAATTATAAAATATATACATAGATAAAAAATAAAAACAAACAAAGAACAAGAAAAACTTAAAGTTAAAAAAAAAGAAAAAAAAGCAAATCAAAAATGCAAATAAAGTCTAAAAAAATAAAATAAAAATCAAGTAAAGATTGACA
>NW_020869541.1:61084-63584 GCF_003789085.1 Penaeus vannamei | reverse complement strand
GGAAGGGCGAACTGTGCTATAAATGTTTATGATATTTAATAACTATTACTACTACGTCTACTACTGCCAGAGGGAGGAGCGAGGGGAGTTTGTAAACATCCATAGAGATTCGTCAGACACATCGATCACGCAAACACTCACACATACGCTCACACACACACACACACACACATACACAACACGTTCACACACACATACGCACACACGTACACACACACATACATACATACACAGACACACACACATACATACACACGTACACACACACACACACACACACACACATATACACACACACGCACACATACACACACGCTCACACACACACACACACACACATGCACGTACATGTATGTAAAACTACACGAATATTTTACTGTTTTTTCTCTTTTTTTCTTTCTATATTTTTTAATACTCTTATAGAATATTTCTATCTCTCTCTCTCTTACTATTTTCTCCCCTTTCTCTAATTACCCCTTTCCTTCGTTATCCCTGTTTCTTCTTTTCTCTCTCTGAATCTTTCTTTTCCTTTTTCCCTATTTTCTTTTCTCTCTCTCACTTTTTATCCTGCTTCTCCCCTTCCTCTCTTTATTCCCACTTTAACTACAATTCTCCCTCTTCATTCTCGTCGTTTTTCTCTTTCTTACCCTTTAATTACTCCTTCCTCTCTTCCTGGGTCCCTTTTTATCAATCTTCTTTTCTTCTTCATCCTTCTTTCTTCTCCCCTTTACGCCATTTATCTCTTTTTCTTTTCCCTCTTCCTTCTTCTTTCTACCTTACACGCCCACCATTCTTTCATGTCCCTTTTCCTTGTTTCTTTTTCGTTTTCTCTCTGTCTCTTATTCCCTTATTCTTAATAGTTTGTTTTCCTCTCATTCTTTCTCTTTAGATATGCTTTGTTTCCTTCCCTTTACTTCCTACTTCCTTTCCTTTACATATACACTTACATGGACACACACAACCATAAAGACACACTTATCCACATCGAGGGTAAACAGCAATTCAAAAAGCCAATTCGCATTATTTTAAATTGGTCGTCGTGGTCGAGTGGCTTTCGTACTCGACTCGCAATTTTTGGAATTTCCAGTCGCGGGTTCGAGTCTCCACGGCGGCCGATGTGTAACATGGCCGCGTTCCAACTGCTGGCCCAAACCCGATTTCATGGCGAGAAAAAGGACTATCTCCATGAGGATGTTAAACGCGGGTGCCTTGGGGGGTTCCAGGCCGGGGTGGAAGTGGGGGGCTACTTCGGGATGAGCGTTCGGTCCGCGATTCACCTCCGCGTCTCGGAGGCGGATGGCGGCCCACGGGATTCCTGCAGATACTCCCTGCCGGTCACTGGCTTCGGAAAACGCCTGGTTACACATCTCTAAACCACTCGAACAGAAACACTCACATGTACACTCACACTAACACTCACGTATACACACACACTCACATGTACACTCACACAAAACACTCATATACACACACACATATATATATACATTTATATTTATGAAGACGTATATTTTCATATATTTTTATTGTGACAAAAATCGACGATTTAATTTAACGCGATTCAGCATATCTTCTAAAAAAGGATTAGTAATAAAGAATATAATAATTAATTAATATTGGTAATAATGATAATAATAAAGATTGAGTTGAAAGTTACATATACATTCAGTATATATACATTGTGTTGTTGTGTGTCACACACACACACACACACACAAACACACACAACACACCACACATATATATATATATATATATATAATATATATATATATTACACACACACACACACACACACACACACACCACACACACACATTATATATATATATATTATATATATATAATATATATATATATATATATACATTTACATGCAACCATATCTAGAGTGGGTGAGTTAGTGAATGAATGAATGAATGAGCGAGTGAGTTGAAGGTAGAGGAGTGTGAGTGAATGTGAAGAGTATGGATGAGTGAGCGAGTAAAATTGAAAAAAAGAGTTTAGAGAAGAGATTCCAAGTTAAATATAAATTCAATATATAATATAAACACACGCGCACATTTGTCTACCTATACACCTAAATAGACAGACAGAAGGAATTAGAGACGGAGAGATAGAGAGAAACATCTCTACTGACTGTCAAACCGAAAATGGCAGCAATCATCATTTAATCCGAGTGGGTTAAGGCGCCAAGTTCGAACCTGCGATATTTATCTAAATCATCATTCTCATTAATATTAATGATACATAATAACAGAATAATGTAGTGATAACAATGGTAATGATAATATTAATGAGAATGATGATTAAGATAAATATCGCAGGTTCGAACTTGCGCGCCTTAACACTCGGCTATAATGATGATTGCTGCCATTTCGGTTTTAAAGTCAGTAGAGATGTTTTCTCTCTATCTCTCCGTCTCTAATTCACTTCTGTCTGTTTTTTAGGTGTATAGTAGACAAATGTGCGCGTGTGTTTATATTATATATTGAATTTA
>NW_020869541.1:41084-43584 GCF_003789085.1 Penaeus vannamei | reverse complement strand
AATTATATGTAGTATCATTATCATCCTTATCATTTTGAAAATGATAGTGATAGGAATAATGACGATGAAAATAATGATGATAGTAATAATGAAAATAGTAGTAATGACTATAATGAAAATAATAATGAAAATAGAAATAATGATGATCATAACAATGATGATAAAATGATGATGCTCATGATAAGAGATGATAATAATGATGATTATGATAATGGTTATAATAACAATAGTATTACTTATAATAATAATGATAATGATAATAATAATAATGATTAATGATAACCATGATAATGATATCAATAATAATGATAATAGTGAAGATAATGAGATGATAATATTAATGATAATGGTATTGATGATAAATAACCAAACCAATAACAAAATCATTAAGAAGGATAATGATAAATAATAATTAATAATAATAATAATAATAATAAACAAAATTAAGCTTTTAAGAAAACTTTATCGTCCCAAAACACAGAGTTTGTGTGTCCGAAGAACCTTTTTCGGTATATGTTCAAAATATGATAAAAGAAATTGGCAGGATTTCAAGCCCACGCTAAGCGGTTCTTTGGTGAGGGGCGGGGGAGGGAGGGAGGGGGTGTAGGGGGGTGGGGTGCTGCGCGCCAGGTTAGGTAGTCTCGCTGTGTTATGGGTGACTCATCACTACACTCGGTTGGCTGTCTCTCTTCTATTATTCTCTCTCTCTCTCTCTCTCTCTCTCTCTCTCTCTCTCTCTCTCTCTCTCTCTCTCCTCTCTCTCTCTCTCTCTCTCTCTCTCTCTTTCTCTTACTTTTCTCTCTTGTCTGTCTGTCTCTCTCTCTCTCTCTCTCTCTCTCTCTCTCGCTTCTCTCTGTGTCTGTCTTTCCCTCTCTCTCTCTCTCTCTCTCTATCTAATCTATCTATCTATCTATCTATCTATCTATCTATCTATCTATCTATCTATCTATCTTCTCTCTCTCTTCTCTCAATCTCTCTCTCTCCACTCTCTCTCTCTCTCTCTCTCTCTCTCACTCTCTCTCTCTCTCTCTCCTCTCTCTCTCTCTCTCTCTCTCTCTCTCTCTCTCTCTCTCTCCTCCTCTCTCTCTCTCTCTCTCTCTCTCTCTCCTCTCTCTCTCTCTCTCTCTCTCATCTTCTCTTCTCTCTCTCTCTCTCTCTCTCTCTCTCTCTCTCTCTCTCCTCTCCTCTCTCCTCTCTCTCTCTCTCTCTCTCTCTCTCTCTCTCCTCTCTCTCTCTCTCTCTCTCTCTCTCTCTCTCTCTCTCTCTCTCTCTCCTCTCTCTCTCTCTCTCTCTCTCTCTCTCTCTCTCTCTCTTCTCTCTCTCTGCCTCCCTCCCTCCTACCTCTTCCCCCCACTCAGAAATCCGGGAAAGAAAATTATGGAAAATTTCAGACATTATCTTGAAAAATGTTTGTCAACGCCTCTTGATGGAGAAATAATTTAGGATGAAGGGAAAAATAGAGGATGATTATTCAATATTCAGTTGGCTGGAAATGAGCTGAAGATTTTTCATGGTGATTTTTCTTGTGTGTGTGTGTTTGTCTGTGTATTTGTGCGTGTTTGTGTGCGTGTGTGTTTCTGTGTACCTGTGTTTGTGTGTGTGTGTTTCAGTGTACATGTGTTTGTCTGTATGTTTGTGTCTGTTTTGTGTTTGTGTGTGTATGGATGTGTGTGTTTGTATTTGCGTGTTTATGTGTGTGTGTGTGTTTATGTGCGTGGTGTGTGTCTGTTTTTGTGTATGTCTATGTACGTGGATCTGCTGTGTGCGTGTGTCATTCACCTTTCTTTTGTACAAATCGATGGACAGATAGATGGATAGATCGATAAGTTAACTTATCTATATATCAAATTAGCAGTTATGTTATTATCCGATGCACGATGGGTATTTTGGAAAACAGAAAATAGAAAAAAATGACGAACCGATAACTCAACTTCCAAAAGTCGAATCGGGTAGTATATTCTCATGTTTATCTTTCTTTTTTTCTCTCTTTTTGAATATTATAATTGACAGAGAATATTTTAACAACGAAATGTGTTAATATTCATGAATCATATTCTCTCGCATCATGCATATCGTCTTTCATCTTCACAGCCCCCTTATTTTCTTTCATTTCTGTTCTTGCTTTTTATCAATGTTTTTTTTCATCTTTCGTTTATCATTTCTAAACTTACTCTTTCTTTACCTTTTCGTCTCAAATTGATCTGTTAGTTTTCTTTATGATTCATTTATTTTCTTTTCTTTTTATTTCTTTTTTTTCTCCTTCTTCCTTTTTCTTTGTTCATTTTATCTTTGTTTCGGCCTTTTTTTTTTTTTTTACTTCGTCTCTCTGTTTCTTTCTCCATTTTCTCTGAATTCCTATATAATTATCTGTCTTTCCTCTATTTGTCCATCTTCTCTCTTCTCTCCTCTCTCTCTCTCTCTCTCTCTCTCTCTCTCTCTCTCTCTCTCTCTCTCTCTCTCTCTCTCTCTCTCTCTCTACTCTCTCTCTCTCTCTCTCTCT
>NW_020869541.1:12500-31853 GCF_003789085.1 Penaeus vannamei | reverse complement strand
ATATATATATATATATATACATATATATATATATATATATATATATATATATATATATATATATTATATATATATGTATATATATATATATATATATATATTTATATATATATATATAATATATATATATATATATATATATATATATATATATATATATATATATATATGCCATATATATACTATATATATATATATATATATATATATATATATATATATATATATTATATATATATATATATATATATATATATTTATTTATTTAACGCGCTTTTTTCAGTCCACCATGATGACAGAACTGCTAATTCTGGTAAAGTAGAATTTGTAGGTTCTGGAATAGTTAGTGACGGCGTCCTACATCCAGAATCTGTCATCATAATGTATGGTATGGCTAAAATCAGGGAAGTGAGTGAAGAAATTGTATGTGCAACTTCCCTTGCATGTCTGGCTGACATAGAGGCGGGTTGATGTTTGAGGTTTCTTCGAGGACGCCACCATAATTGAGTGTCGCCTAAAGGAGAAGTACGTTCTTGAGCTTCTATATCTAATACTTCCTCCCAGACTTCATGACCATCAATAAAAGAAGGTTGGAGTAATGTGGAGAACCCATCTGCATTAGCGACATGGCGCCATGAACTGGGTACCTGGAACCATCCTCCTGGAATGACTGACGCAGATGTACTTATTCCCATAGGAGAAAGAGAGATTTCTCTTGGTCGAGAGTGTGTCATCTGATGACTTGAAGGGGACTGTAATTTTGAAGGAGACATTGAATTGTGAGAAGACAGACGGCACCGTTTCTCAGGTAGAGAAGGTGATCTAGATCTGGATTGTTGAGTCGACTTCGATGAATTTGAGGGAGCTGGGTCTAATGCGTTTTCTGGCATTTTACCCAGTGCTCCAATCAGCTGTTTTAGAAGCATCACTATTTGAGGTTTGTAGATTTTTACTTGAAGAGGGTGAGTGTCTTGTATCTAAGTTATTTTCTGACATGGGGGTGAAGATGTTGATGCAGTGCCTGCTGGTCCTCCAAACCATTCTGCCAATTCTGGTGATGACCAACCAAAGTCAGAAATTCGACGTCTAGATGCTGAAGCTGCAGATCTTGAGTATTGGGTCTCTAAATTCCCATTCTCTGTAGTTGACCGTGGGTCTTCAGAGGCTCGTACAACTTCTAACCACCGGGAGCAAGTTGGACACTCATTCGGGTTGAACACTTCTTATATGGCACATGGTGAATGTTGTGGACAATGGATGTGGTCTGTAGTCCTCACTTTTGTTTTACAGCCTTTTGTTCGGCACACTGAAAGTGTTCCAGGTGACGACATCTGTGAAAGAAGAAGGCTGTGTGTAACTGGTCTTCTTAGTTGTCTCATTGTTTATATTTAATATTGTATCTGGATAGCTATTCTATAGGATGAGAAGTGTAAAACTAGCTTCTTGAATCACAAAATAATCTGCTGTTATGGTGACATGGTAGTGCGAGAAGAGCTGCCTCTAGCTGAGGAGCGCGCTAGGAGTATGAGAAGAGCTGTCTCTAGCTCAGGAGTGTGCAAGGAGCGCGAGAGGAGCTACCTCTAGCTCAGGAGCGCGAGAGGAGCTGTCTGTAGCTCGGGGGAGCAAGAGGAGCTGCCTCTAGTCCGGGAGCGCGAGAGGAGCTACCTCTAGCTCGAGAGCGCAAGGAGCGCGAGAAGAGCCGCCTGTAGCTCGGGAACGCCTGAAGAGCGCGAAAGGAGCTGTTTGTAGCTCGGGAGCGCCCGAGGAGCGCGCAAGGAGCGCGCGAGGAGCTGTCTGTAGCTCAAGAGCGCGAGAGGAGCTGTCTGTAGCTCGGGAGTGCGACAGGAGCTTCCTCTAGCTCGGGAGCGCCTGAAGAGCGCGAAAGGAGCTGTTTGTAGCTCGGGAGCGCCCGAGGAGCGCAAAGGAGCGGGCGAAAGAGCTGTCTGTAGCTCGGGAGCGCGACAGGAGCTTCCTCTAGCTCGGGAGCGCCTGAAGAGCGCGAAAGGAGCTGTTTGTAGCTCGGGAGCGCCCGAGGAGCGCGCAAGGAGCGCGAGAGGAGCTGTCTGTAGCTCGGGAGCGCGACAGGAGCTGCCTCTAGCTCGGGAGCGCGACAGGAGCTGCCTCTAGCTCGGGAGCGCGACAGGAGCTTCCTCTAGCTCGGGAGCGCGACAGGAGCTGCCTCTAGCTCGGGAGCGCGACAGGAGCTGCCTCTTAGGCTCGGGAGCGCGCACAGGAGCTGCTCTAGCTCGGGAGCGGAGAGGAGCTGTCTGTAAGCTGCGGGAGCGCGACAGACTGCCTCCTCAAGCGCGACAGGAGCTTCCTCTTCCTTCTAGCTCGGGAGCGCGACAGGAGCTCCTGCCTCTAGCATCGGGAGCGCGACAGGAGCTTCCTCTAGGCTCGGGAGCGCGACAGGAGCTGCTCTAAGCTCGGGAGCGGCGACAGGAGCTGCCTCTAGCTCGGGAGCGCGACAGGAGCTGCCTCTAAGCTCGGGAGCGCGGGAGACTTTCTTCTAGCTAGCTCTCGGGAGCGCGACAGGAGCTACCTCTAGCTCGGGAGCGTGAGAGGAGCTGCCTCTAGCTCGGGAGCGCGACAGGAGCTACTCTAGCTCGGGAGCGCGACAGGGGCTTCTCTAGTAGTTTCTCTAGCTCGGGAGCGCGACAGGAGCTGCTCTAGCCTCGGGAGAGGCGCGACAAGGAAGCTCAGGAGACTGAGCGTGAGAGGAGCTGCCTCCTAGCTCGGAGCGCCGAAACAGGAGCTACTCTAGCTCGGGAGCGCGACAGGGGCTTCCTCTAGCTCGGGAGCGCGACAGGAGTTTCTTCTAGCTCGGGAGCGCGACAGGAGCTGCCTCTAGCTCGGGAGCGCGACAGGAGCTGCCTCTAGCGCGGGAGCGCGACAGGAGCTACCTCTAGCTCGGAGCGTGAAGAGGAGCTGCCTCTAGCTGGGAGCGGCGGACAGGAGCCCCTCTAGGCTCGGGAGCGCGACAGGGGCTTCTCTAGGCTCGGGAGCGCGACAGAGAGTTTCTCTCTGCTCGGGAGCGCGAACAGGAGCTGCCTCTAGCTAGCTCGGGAGCGCGAAAGGAGCTTGCCTCTAGCTTCGGAGCGCGAACCAGGAGGCTGCTCTAGCTCGGAAGCGCTAAACAGAGCTGCCTCTAGGCTGCGGGAGGCGCGACAGGAGCTGCTCTAGCTCGGCGAGCGTGAGAAGGGAGCTGCCTTCTAGCTCGGGAGCGCGACAGGAGCTGCCGCTCTAGCTCGGCTAGCTGCGACAGGGGCTTCCTCTATTCGGGGCGTCGAAGGTAGTTTTTTCTAGCTCGGTGAGCGCGACAGGAGTTGCCTCTAGCTCGGGAGCCGCGACAGGAGCTGGCTCTAGGCTCGGGATGCTGCGACAAGGAGCTGCCTCTAGCTCGGGAGCGCGACAGGAAGGAGCGCGACTAGCGAGCTCTCTAGCTCGGGAGTCGCGACAGAGCTGCCTCTAGTGGGAGGCGCGACAGGAGCTGCTCATCTAGCTCGGCAGCGCGACAGTAGCTGATCTGCTCGGGAGCGCGACAGAGCTGCTCTAGCTCGGTGAGCGCGACAGTTATACTATAGAGTGCCTCTAGCTCGGGAAGCGCGATCAGGAGCTGCTCTACGCTCGGGAGCGCGACAGGCAGCTGCCTCTCTAGCTCGGGATCCGCTGCACAGGCAGCCTCTGCCTTTAGCTCGGTGAGCTGTGAGCTCAATTCCAGGAGACGATCGTTCTCCAGGTAACACGTTCATTGGCAGTCCATGGTCACTTCGATATGCTAGATTGTGGTTCTGCCCATTACTCCAAACCTTCTATTAAATTGATGGTTCAGTGGAAACTCTGGGAGGTAATACTTAAGATATCAGAAGCTTCAAGAACGTACTCTTATCCTGTTTAGAGACGACACTCAATTATTGGTTTGGCGTCCTCAGGAAGAATACCTCAATATAACGGTCCGCTTATGTCGTGTTCTCGACATGCAGGGAAATTCGCAAACAATCTTCTTCACTCACTATCCTGATTTTAGCATACGCATACCATTAATGATGACAAGAATTCTAGATCTAGGACGCGTCAACTTAAACTATTCATACCTACAAATTACTACTTTACGCAGAATTAGCAGTTCTGTCATCATCTGGTGGATGAAAAAGCGGTTAAATATATATATATACTACTATTCATATATATATATATATATATATTATAATTAGAGATATATATATTATATTGTATATATTATAATTATATATATATATAGTTATATATACTATCATATTATCATATGTTTAGTTTATTATAGTAATATCATCTCTGATCTATTAACAATATACGACTATATCCATATATATATCTATATATACTTATAATTTATATATTCTATTATATATATTTATGACATATCAGCTTATAATATTAGTATATATCTATATATGTATAATCTAATACATTATATACTATAACTATATATATAAAACATATATTCACACATATTTCGTACATATATAACGTAATATATATATATATAATTATCAGTAGACACATATACATATTTGTACATATATAATATATATATGTATATATATATATACAGGAGCCTGCCTTCTAGCTCGGAGCACGACAGGAGCTTCCTCTAGCTCGGGAGCGCGACAGGAGCTGCCCTCTAGTTCGGGAGACGGAACAGAGGAGCTACGCTCTAGCTCGGGAGCGCGACGAACTAGCGCGACGGAGCCTCTAGCTCGGGAGCGCGACAGGACTCTTCCCTCTAGTCGGGGCGCGACAGGAGCTGCCTCTAGCTCGGGGCGCGACAGGAGCTTCCTCAGCTCGGGAGCGCGACAGAGCTTCCTCTAGCTCGGGAGCCGACAGGAGCCTCTAGCTCGTGAGCGCCTGAAGAGCGCGAAAGGAGCTGTTTGTAGCTTGGGAGCGCCCGAGGAGCGCGCAAGGAGCGCGAGAGGAGCTGTCTGTAGCTCGGGAGCGCGACAGGAGTTTCCTCTAGCTCGGGAGCGCGACAGGAGTTTCCTCTAGCTCGGGAGCGCGACAGGAGCTGCCTCTAGCTCGGGAGCGGGACAGGAGCTGCCTCTAGCTCGGGTGAGCGACGACAGGAGTTTCTCTAGCTCGGGAGCGCGAAAAGGAGCTTCCTCAGCTCGGGCGCGCGACAGGAGGTGCGCGCTCGGGAGCGGGAGGAGCTCTTCTCTAATCGAGAGCGCGACAGGAGTTTCTTCTGCTGGGACGCCGACGGAGCTTCGCTTAGCTCGGGAGCGGACAGGAACTGCCTCCTAGAGGGAGCGACAGGAGCTTTCTCTAATCGAGAGCGCGACAGGAGTTTCCTTTCTATCTCGGGAGCACGACAGGAGTTTCCTCTAGCTCGGGAGCGCGACAGGAGCTGCTAGCTCGGGATCGACAGGAACCTCTTCCTCTAGCTCGGGACGCGCGACAGGAGCTTCCTCTAGCTCGGCGAAGCGCGACAGGAGCTGACCTTCTAGCTCGGGAGCGCGACAGGAGCTGCTCTAGCTCGGAGCGCGACAGGAGCTACTTCGCTCGGGCGCGACAGGAGCTGCCTCTAGCTCGGGAGCGCGACAGAGCTGTCCTTAGCGCGGGGAGCGCGACAGGAGCTACCTCTAGCTTGGGAGCGCGACAGGAGCTGCCTCTAGCTCGGAGCGCGACAGGAGCTCCTCTAGCTCGGGAGCTCAGAGCGCGACAGGAGCTTGCTCTAGCTCGGGAGCGCGACAGGAGCTGCCTCTAGCTTCGGGAGCGCGACAGGAGCTGCCTCTAGCGCGGGAGCGCGACAGGAGCTGCTCTAGCTCGGGAGCGCGACAGGAGCCTGCTCTAGCTCGGGAGCGCGACAGGAAGCTGCCCTCTGAGCTCGGGAGCGCGACAGGAGCTTCTACTCTAGCTCGGGAGCGCGACAGGAGCTGCCTCTTAGCTCTGGGAGCGCGACAGGAGCTAGCTCTGCTCGGGAGCGCGACAGGAGCTGCCTCTAGCTCGGGAGCGCGACAGAGCTTGCCTCTAGCTCGGGAGCGCGACAGGAGCTGCCTCTAGCCGGAGCGCGACAGGAGCTCGGCTCGGGAGACAGGAGCTCTAGCTCGGGAGCGCGACCAGGAGCTGCTCTAGCTCAGAGCTGCCTCTAGCTCGGGAGCGCGACAGGAGGAGGAGCTGCCTCTAGCTAGCGCGGGAGCGCGACAGGAGCTACCTTAGCTCGGGCGCGGAGGAGCTGCTCTAGCTCGGGAGCCGGACAGGAGCTACCTTCTACGCTCAGGAGGAGCTCGGGAGGCGACAGGAGCTGCCTCTAGCTCGAAGCGCGGACAGGAGCTGCTCTAGCTCGGGAGCGCGAAACAGGAGTTTCTTCTTAGCTTGGGAGTCGGCGACTGCGAGCTGCCCTAGCTCGAGCGCGACGAAGCTGGCCTCTAGCGCGGGAGCGCGACAGGAGCTACATCTAGCTGGGAGGCGTGATGAGGAAGCTGCACTCTTAGCTCGGAGAGCGCGCCAGGGAGCTGCCTCTAGTTCGGCGAGCGCGACAGGGGCTTCCTCTAGCTCGGCAGACGCGACAGGAAAGTTCTCTTCTAGCTGGGAGCGCGCCAGAGCTGCTCTAGCCTCGGGAGCGCGACAGGAGCTGCCTCTAGCTCGGAGCGCGACATGTGTATTCTGTCTAGCTTCTGGGAGCGCGAACAGAGTTTCTTCTAGCGGTCGGGACGCGACAGGAGCTAGCCTATATAAGCTCGGAGAGCCGCGACAGGAGCTGCTCCTAAGCTCGGAGCGGCTGGACAGGACTGCCTCTAGCTCGGGAAGCGCTGGGACAGGAGCTGCGCTCTAGCTCGGGAGCGCGACATGAGAGCTGCCTCTTAGCCTCGGCGAGCGCGACAGGAGCTGCCTCTAGCTCGGGAGGAGACGCGACACGGAGCTGCCTTAGCGCGGGAGGCGACAGGGAGCTACGCCTCTAGCTCGGAGAGCGTGGTCATTCACAGAGATGGTTCCAGGTACATCAGTTCATGGCGCTATGTCACTCATTTCGCAAGATGGGTTCTCCACATTACTTCCAACGATTCCTTATTTGACTGTATGAAATCTGGGAGGTAACGCTATTTTAGATACTATGGTTCAAGAACGTTCTTCCTCCACTTTAGTGCGACTACTCACACATCTATGGTGGCTGCTTCCTGAAGAAACTATACCACTAATTCACCCGCCTTATGTCACCCAGAACAATGCAAGGGAAATATGCACATCACAAATTCTTCTTCACTCACTTCCCTGATTTTACCATACCATTACTATTATGATTGAATATGCCATTCTAGAGTCACGGAACGAGCGTCTAAATAACTCATTCCATGAAAACTACAAACATATACTACTCTTAACCAAGTATTAGCAGTGTCTGTCATCATGGTGGACTGAAAAGCGGGTAAATTATAATATATCATTATATAGTATAATATATATATTATATAATAATATGTGATAATAATCTTTATTATATTATATATATATATATATAATATATTATTTATAATTATATATTATTGTATATTTATATATATTATAGCATATTATATTATATTATATATATAATTATAATATATATTACTTATCATATCATATATTAGTATTATATATGATAATATATATATATATACTATATATTGTATATCTATATATAATATATATTATATATTATATATATATAAATTTATTTATATATAGTAACTATATATAATTAAATATTATACATATTGTCTACATATATACGTTATATTATATAATATAAACATATACATTTGTACATATATATATATATACTGTATATATATTAATATACAAGGAGCCTGCTCTAGCTCGGAGTCACGACAGGAGCTTCCTCTAGTTCGATCGCAGCGACAGGGCTCTCATAGTTCCGGAGCGGCGAAGGAGACTACCTCTAGCTGCGGGAAGCGCGTACCAGGAGCTTTGCCTGCTTAGCTCTACCGGAGCGCGACAGGAGTTTCTTCCTAGTCGGAGAGCGCGAACAGGAGCTTCCTCTGCTCGGGACCTTGCGACGGAGGTCCCTTGCCTCTAGCTCGGGAGTCGCGACGGAGCTCCTCCTCTACTCCGTGGAGTGCGACGGAGTTATACTAGCTCGGGAGCGCGACAGGAGCTGCTCTAGGTCGGGTGAGGCGCCTGAAATCTGAGCGCGAAGGAGCTGTTTGTAGCACTTGGCGAGCGACCGAGAGCGCGCAAGGGGAGCGCGAGAGGAGCTGTCCTGTAGGCTCGGTCGAGCTCGCGACAGTAGCAAAATTGATGAGTTTCTCTAGCTCGGGACGCGACAGGAGTTTTCGTCTCTAGCTCGGGCGGGCGACAGGAGCTCTTAGTCGGGAGCGGGGACAGGAGCGCCTCCTCGCCTCGGGAGCGCGACAGGAGTTTCCTCTAGGCTTCGGGAGCGCGGACAGGACTTCTCTAGCTCGGGAGACGCGACAGGAGGTGCCTCTGCATGGGAGCGGCGACAGGAGCTTTCTCTAATCGAGAGCGCGACAGGAGTTTTCTTCTCTCGGGAGCCGCGACAACGGAGCTGTCCTCTAGCTCGCGGAGAGCGACAGGAACTGCCTCTAGCTCGGGAGCGCGACACGGAGCTTTCTCTACTCGAGAGCGCGCAAGGAGTTTTCTTCTAGCTCGGGAGCGTACAGAACAAGGAGTTTCCTCTAGCTTCGGGAGCGCTGACAGGAGTGCCTCTAGACTCGAGGAACAGCGCGACAGGAGCTTTCCTCTAGCTCGGAGCGCGATAGGAGGCTGCCTCTAGCTCAGGGAAGCGCGAACTCAGGAGTTTTCTTCTGCTGCGGGGAGCGCGACAGAGCTGCCTCTAGCTCGGGAACGCGACAGGACGCTTCCTCTAGCTCCGGGAAGCGCGACAGGAGCTGTCTCTAGCTCGGGAGCGCGCAGCAGGAGCTGCTGCTAGCGCGGGAGCGCGACACAGGAGCCTACCTCTAGCTTGGAGCGCGTTACAGGAGCTGCCCTTCTTAGCTCGGGGGAGCGCGGGACTCCAGGGAGTCCTCTTCTCTACTCGGAGCGGGGACAGGAGTCTGCTCTTCTACACGCGGGAGACAGCGACAGGAGCTACTCTCTAGCTCGTTAGCGCGACGGAGCTGCCTCTAGCTCGGGAGCGCGACAGAGGAGCTGCTTTAGCTCGGAGCTGCGACAGGAGACTTCATCATAGCTCTGGGAGCGCGACAGGAGCTTCTGCTAGCTCGGGAGCGGACAGGAGCCTGCTCTAGACTCTACGGAGCCGCCGTCGACAGGAGCTGCCTCTAGCGCGGAGCGCGGAAGGAGCTGCTCTAGCGCGGGAGCGTTCGACGGAGCTGCTCTAAGATAGGCGAGCGGACAAGGAGCTGCCTCTAGCTCGGGAGCGCAGAACAGGAGCATCTTATAGCTACGGGAAGAGCGAACAGGAGGCTGCCTCTAGCCGCGGAGATGCGCGGACGCGCAGCTACACTCTAGGAATCGGGAGCGGACAGGAGCTGCCTCTAGCACGGGGCCGACAAGGAGCTGCTCTAGCTCGGAGTGCGACAGGTAGCTTGCGTTCTAGCCTGCGGGAGGGCGCTGACAGGATTAGTTTTTTCTAGCTGCGGAGCGCGACACAGGCATGCAATGCCCTCTCTAGCTCGGTTGAGCGCGAACAGGAGCTACTTCTGCTTTCGGAGCGCCGACAGGAGCTTGCTCTCTATGCGCGGGAGCGCGGACAGGAGCTGCCCTCTATTGCGATTGGGAGCGCGACAGTCCATGAGCTCGCTTTTCTAGCTCGGGAGCGCGAACAGGAGCTGCCTCTTTAGCTTCGGGATGCGTGACAGGCAAGCTACTCTCTAGCTCGGGAGCGCGACAGGAGCTGTCCTCTAGCGCGGGAGCGTGTTACAGGCGCGAGTACCTCTAGCTCGGGAGCGCGGACAGGAGCTGCCTCTATGCTCGCGGAGCGTCGTTCTCACAAGAGCTTTTCTAGGCTCGAAGGACGCGGCGACAGGAACTGCCCTCTAGCTGCGGGAGCAGCCGTATCACCAGGAGTTTCTTCTACGCTCGGGAGGCGCACACAGGAGCTGCCTCTAGCGCGGGAGCTACCTCTGTCGGGAGCGTGAGAGGAGCTGCTCTAGCCTCGGGAGCGCGGGGACAGGAGCTACTCTAGCTCGGGTAGCAGCGGACAGGGGCTTTTTGTCTAGCTCGAGCGGACAGGAGCTTCGTCTAGCTCGGGGACGCCGAGCGGAGCTGCCTTCTAGTCGGGAGCGCGCAGGAGCTAGCCTCTGAGCGCGGGAGCTACTCTAGCTCGGAGCGTGAGAGGAGCTGCTCTAGCCTCGGAGGCGGACGCGACGCTACTCTAGCTCGGGAGCGCGACAAGCGGTGCTTTCGTCTAGCTCGTGGCGGCCGCGACGGAGATCTTTTCTAGCTCGGGAAGCGCGCACATACGGAGAGCTGCATCTAGTCGGAACGCAGCGACAAGGAGCTGCCTTCTAGCCGTCGGTGAGCGCGACAGGAGCTGCCTCTAGCTCGGGAGACGCGACTGGAGCTTTCTCCTAGCGATGGGAGCGCGCGACAGAGCTTCCTCTAAGCTCGGGCGCGACAGGAGTTTTTCTAGCTCGGGAGGACGACAGGAGCTGCCTCTGCTCGGGAGCGCTGACAGGGTGCCTCTAGCTAGGGAGCGCGACAGGAGTTTCTTCTAGCCTTCGGGAGCGAGACAGGAGCTTCCTCTAGCTCGGGAGCGCGACAGGAGCTCCCTCTAGCTCGGGAGCGCGACAGGGCTTGCCTCTAGCTTCGGGAGCGCCGACAGAGAGCTGAGCTTGGGCACGACAGGGCTCCCTAGCATCGGGGCCGGGAGTCTCCTCTAGCTCGGGCAGCGCGACAGGAGCTGCCTCCTAGCTCGGGAGACCGGAGCGCTCGGGAGCGGGAGGGCTGCCCTCTAGCTCGGGAGCGCGACAGGATGCTTTCTCTCTAGCTCGGGTACGCGACAGGAGCTTGCTTCTAGCTCGGGAGCGCGGACAGGAGCTCTCTAGCTCGGGGAGCGCGACAGGAGCTTCCTCTAGCTCGCGGGAGCGCGACAAGGACTGCCCAGCTCGGGAGCGCGACAGAGTTTTGCTACTAGCTTGGGACCGCGACAGGAGCTTCTCTAGCTCGGGAAGCGCGACAGGAGTTTCCTTCTAGCTCGGGAGCGCGAACAGGAGCTTCCTTCTAGCTCGGGAGCGCGACAGGAGCTTGCCTCTAGCCGCGAGCGCGACAGGAGCTTCCTCTAGCTCGGGAGCTGCCTCTAGCTTCGGAGCGCGACAGGAGCTTCCTCTACTCGGGAGCGCGAACAGGAGCCTCTAGCTCGGGAGCGCGACGCTTCCTCTTAGCTCGGGAGCGCGACAGGAGCCCTAAGCTTGCGCGACCTGCCTCTACGCTCGGGAGCGCGACAGGAGCTACTCTACGAGCTCGGGAGCGCGACAGGAGGCTTATTCTAGCTCGGGAGCCGGACAGGAGCTTCTCTAGCTCGGATAGGGCTCAGGACAGGAGCTACCTCTAGCTCGGGAGCGCGACAGGAGTTTTCTTCTAGCTCGGGAGCGCGACAGGAGCTGCCTCTAGCTCGCGGAGGGCGACAGGAGTTTCCTCTAGACTTCGGGAGTGGCGACAGGAGGCGGCTACTAAGCCTCTGGAGGAAGCGCAGGAGCTCTCTTAGTGGGGTGCGAACAGGAGGTGCCTCTAGCTTCGGGACGCGAAGAAGCTGCCTTAGGGCGGAGTACTCTAGCGGGATAGCGTTGAGAGGAGCTGGCCTCTAGCTCGGGAGCGCGACAGGAGCTTACTCTAGCTCGGGAGGAGACAGGGGCTTGATGCTCTAGCTCGGGAGCGGGACAAGTAGTTTCTTCTTAGGCTCGGGAGCGCGACACGGAAGCTTGCCTCTAAGCTCAGGGAGCGCGACAGGAGCATCGCTCTCTAGCTGGGAGCGCGACAGGAGCCTGCCTCTTAGCGCGGGGGAGAGCGAAAGGACTGCCTATGCTCGGGAGCGCGGACACGGAGCTATCTGCTCGGGAGCGCTGACAGGGGCTTCTCTAGCTCGGGAGGGCGACAAGAGTTTCTTCTAGTCGGGAGCGCAGACAGAGCTTGCTCTCAGCTCGGGAGAGCGATCGGAGCTGCATTTTAGCGCGTGGAGCGTGACAGGGCAAGCTACTTTCTAGCTCGGGAGCGTGAGAGGGAGCGCTGCCTCTAGTCTCGGGGAGCGGAACAGGAGCTGCTCTAGCGCGGGAGCGCGAAAGGAGCTTCCTAGCTCGGGAGGTGAGAGAGCTGCCTCTAGTCAGAGACGCGATCAGAGCAGCTCGGGGCGCGACAGGAGTGTTTCCTTCTAGCTCGGGAGCGCGACAGAGCTGCCTCTAGTCGGGAGCTGCGACAGAGCTGCCTCTTAGCTCGGGAGCGCGACAGGGAGCTCGGGCGTGAGAGGAGCTGCCTCTAGCTTCGGGAGCGCGATCAGGAGCTGCCTCTAGCTCGGGAGGCGCGACAGGAATTCCTCTAGCTCGGGAGCGCGACAGCAGGAGCTTCCTCTAGCTCGGGAGCGCGACAGGAGTCTTCTCTAGCTCGGAGCGCGAACTAGCTCTAGCTCGGAGCGCGACAGGAGCTTCTCCTAGCTCTAGGGGAGCGCGACAGGAGCTGCCTCTAGCTCGGGAGCGCGACAGGAGCGCCTCTAGCTCGGAAGCGCGACAGGAGTTTCTTCTAGCTCGGAGCGCGACAGGAGCTGCCTCTAGCTCGGGGAGCGCGACAGGAGCTTCCTCTAGCTCGGGAGCGCGACAGGAGCTGCCTCTAGCTCGGGAGCGCGACAGGAGCTGCCTCTAGCTCGGGAGCGCGACAGGAGCTTCCTCTAGCTCGGGAGCGCGACAGGAGCTGCCTCTAGCTCGGGAGCGCGACAGGAGCTGCCTCTAGCGCGGGAGCGCGACAGGAGCTACCTCTAGCTCGGGAGCCTGAGAGGAGCTGCCTCTAGCTCGGGAGCGCGACAGGAGCTACCTCTAGCTCGGGAGCGCGACAGGAGCTGCCTCTAGCGCGGGAGCGCGACAGGAGCTGCCTCTAGCTCGGAGGCGAACGGAGCTTCTCTAGCTCGGGAGCGCGACAGGAGCTGCCTCTAGCTCGGGAGCGCGACAGGAGCTGCCTCTAGCTCGGGAGCGCGACAGGAGCTTCTCTAGCTCGGGAGCGCGACAGGAGCTTCCTCTAGCTCGGGAGCGCGACAGGAGTTTCTTCTAGCTCGGGAGCGCGACAGGAGCTTCCTCTAGCTCGGGAGCGCGACAGGAGCTTCCTCTAGCTCGGGAGCGCGACAGGAGCTGCCTCTCTAGCTCGGAGCGCGACAGGAGCTGCTCTAGCTCGGGAGCGCGACAGGAGGCTGCCTCTAGTCGCGCAGGAGCTGCCCTCTAGCTCGGGAGCGCGAGAGGAGCTGCCTCTAGCTCGGGAGAGCGACGACAGGCGAGCTCTCTAGCTCGGGAGCGCGACAGGAGTTCTGCTCTTCCTCTAGCTCGGGAGCGCGACAGGAGCTACCTCTAGCTCGCGACAGAGCTGCTCTAGATCGGGAGCGCGACAGGAGCTGCCTCTAGCTCGGGAGCGCGAGAGGAGCTGCCTCTAGCTCGGGAGCGCGACAGGAGCTTCCTCTAGCTCGGGAGCGCGACAGGAGTTTCTTCTAGCTCGGGAGCGCGACAGGAGCTTCCTCTAGCTCGGGAGCGTGAGAGGAGCTGCCACTAGCTCGGGAGCGGACAGAGCTTCCTCTAGCTGGGGAGCGCGACAGGAGCTTCCTCTAGCTAAGCTCGGGAGCGCGACAGGAGCTGCCTCTAGCTCGGGAGCGCGACAGGAGCTGCCTCTAGCTCGGGAGCGCGACAGGAGCGTTCTAGCTCGGGAGCGCGACAGGAAGCTCCTCTAGCTCGGGAGCGCGACAGGAGCTTCCTCTAACTCGAGAGCGCGTGAGGAGCTACTCTAGCTCGGGAGCATGAGAGGAGCTGCCTCTAGCTCGGGAGCGCGACAGGAGCTGCCTCTAGCTCGGGAGCGCGACAGGAGCTTCCTCTAGCTCGGGAGCGCGACAGGAGCTTCCTCTAACTCGAGAGCGCGTGAGGAGCTACTCTAGCTCAGGAGCGTGAGAGGAGCTGCCTGTAGTGAAGCGGCGAAGAACGCCCAAGGAGCTGCCTCTAACTCAGGAGCGCGTGAGGAGCTACTCTAGCTCGGAAGCCCGTGAGGAGCTACCTTTAGCTCGGGGGGAGCTGCCTGTGGTTGGTGAAGAGAGCCCATTCAACTCGAGAATATTTGTCTGTAGCTGAGGATCTCAAAGAGCTCCGGAAGTGCCGACAGAGTGCCTGGGTTGACATGTATAGCCAACAACTATAAAATAATTACATGGCTAAATGATTAGTAGACCCTTGTATGCTTCACTTATCAACAAGTCAGATACCGGATTTTAATTCTTTCTCTCATACTTATTGACGGAAAGATGGAATCCCTTGAGAAGTATTAAAACACTGTAAAATACAATATAAAGATTATCTCTACCTAGAATGAGAATTAGATGTCAACCAGGTAAACAACATGACGATCACCACAATTCAGGAGTTCCCTACGGTCATACTAAGCTCGGCGAAAAATCTTATATCCTAGATCAGGGTCCGAATCACTACAATTTTAATGTCTTATAGTTGGGCTCAGACACACCTTTGTAGAAAATCTAATAAAAATCTGTCTCATTCAAATTTTTTGGAGTTTCGCACCGACTAATATTTATGGCTAGAGGACCGCGACAGGAGCTTGCCTCTAGCTCGGGAGCGGGGCGACAGAGCCTGCCTCGGTGGGGAGCGCCGACAGGAGCTTTCTTCTAACTCGACGAGGCGACAGGAGGAGTTTTCTTCTAGCTCGGGAGCGCGACAGGGAGTTTCCTCTAGCTCCGGGAGCGCGACAGGAGCCTGCCTCTAGCTCGGCGGGGAGCGCGACAGGAGCTTCCTTCTAGCTCGGAAGCGCGACAGGAGACTGCCTCTAGCTTCGGCGAGCGCGACAGGAGTTTCTTTCTAGCTCGGTGAGACGCGACAGCGAAGCTCTCTAGCTCGGGAGCGCGCGACAGGAGCTTCCTCTAGCATCGGAGCGCGACAGGAGCTGCCTCTAGCTCGGGAGCGGGACAGGATCTCTTCTAGCTCGGCGGAGCGCGACAGGAGCTGCCTCTAGCTCGGGGTGAGCGCGGAGGAGATGCCTGCTCTGTAGCTCGCGGCCGAGCGCGACAGGAGCTTTCCTCATAGCTTCGGAGCGCGACAGGACGTGTTTCCTCTAAGCTCTGGATGCCGCGACAGGAGCTGCCTCCTAGTCGGAGCGGGACGGGAGCTGCCTTCTTAGCTCGGTGGAGTCGCGACAGGGAGTTTCCTCTAAGCTCGGGAAGCGCGACAGGAGCTTCCTCTAGCTCGGAGCGCGACAGGGAGCTGCTCTAGACTCGGGAGCGCAACGACAAGGAGCTTTCTATCTAACTCGAAGAGCGCGACAGGCAGTTTCTTTCTAGCTCGGAGGCGCGACAGAGGCAAGCTGCCCTCTAGCTCGTGAGGCGCGACAGGAGTTTCTTCTAGCTCGGGAAGCGCGACAGAGCTGCCTCTAGCTCGGGAGCCGCGGACAGCGAGCTTACCTCTAGCTCGGGAGGCGCGACAGGAGCTGCCTCTAGCTCGGCTCGAAGCGCGACAGGAGCTGCCTTCTTAGCGCGGGAGCGCTGACTGGAGCTGCCTCGTAGCTCGAGTGCCGAACAGGAGCTGCCCTTCTAGCTCGGGAGCGCGGACAGCGAGTTTTCTAATCTAGCTCGGGGAGCGCGGAACAGGAGCTGCCTCTTAGCTCGGTGGAGCGACGACAGGAGCTGCCTCTAGCTCGGGGGAGCCGCGACAGGCAAGCTGCCTCTAGCGCGACTGGACGCGAGCGCGACAGGCAGCTGCCTCTAGCGCGGGGAGCGCGACAGGAGCTGCCTCTAAGCGCGGCGAGCGCTGACAGGAGCTGCCTCTAGGCTCGGGGAGCGCGACAGGAGCTGCCTCTAGCTCGGGGGCTGAGCGCGACAGGAGCTACCCTCTTAAGCTCGGGGTGAGCGCGACAGGAGTGCTCTAGCGCGGCTGAGCGCGACAGGGAAGTTACCTCTAGCTCGGGAGCTGCTCTAGCTTCGGCCGAGCGCGACAGGCAGCTTCCGTACTAGCTTACGGAGCGCGACAGGAGCTGCCTTCTAGCTCCGGCGAGTGCGCGACAGAGTTTTCTTCTTAGCTCGTGCGAAGGCGCGACAAGGAGCTGGGCCTTCTAGCTCGCGAGCGCTGACAGGCAGTTTCTCTAGCTCGCGAGTGCGGACAGGAGCGAGCCTCTAGCTCGCGAGCGCGACAAGCGCAGCTCCTTCTAGCTCGCGGAGCGCGACAGGAGCTTGCCTTCTAGCTCGGGAGCACGACAGGAGCTGCCTCTAGCGCGGGAGCTACCTCTAGCTCGGAACGTGAGAGCGAGCTGCCTCTAGCTCGGGAGCAGCGTTCGACACCCAGCGAGCAATATCTAGCTCAGAAGAGGCGCGACAGGCGGCCTTCCTCTAGCTCGGCGGAAGCCGACAGGAGTTTCTTCTCAGCTCGGGAGCGCCGACAGGAGCTGCCTCTAGCTCGGGATGAGTGCGACAAGAGAAGAGTCTTGCCTCTAGCTCGGCGGCCGCAGAAGCGCGACATGGCAGTCTAGATCTAGCGCGCGGAGCGCAGAAAGAGCTGACCTCTAGGCTCGGAGCGCGACCAGAGAAGCTACTCTATAGCTCGGCAAGCGCGACAGCGGGCTCCTCTACTCGAACGAAGCGCGACAGGAGTTTCTTCTAGCTCGGCGAGCAAAGCGGACAGAGTTTCTTACTTAGCTCCGGGCAGCGCGGACAGAGCTGGCCTCTAGCTCGGAGAGCGCGACAGGGAGTTATCCTTCTAGCATCGGAGCGCGACAGGCAGCTGCCTCTAGCTCGGGGAGCGCGGTGACAGGGAGCTGGCCTCTAGCGCGTAGCGCGACAGGCAGCTACCTCTAGCTCGAGGAGCCTGAGAGGGAGCTGCCTCTAGCTCGGGAGCGCACAGAGCTTACCTCTAGCTCGGCGAGCGCGACAGGAGCTTGCCTCTATGCGCGGGAGCGCGACAGAGCTGGCCCTCTAGCCTCGGCGGAGCGCGGACAGGAGCTCCTCAGCTCGGTCGAGCGCGACACGGAGCTTCCTTCTAGCCTCGGGCGAGCGCCGACAGGAGTTTCTTCTAGCTCGGTAAGGAGCGCGGACAGGAGCCTGCTCTAGCTCGGGGAGCGCACAGATGCTCCTTCTAGCTCGGAAGCGCGACAGGAGTTTTCTTCTAGCTCGGGAGCGCGACCATGGAGCTCCTCTAGCTCGGAGCGCGACAGGAGCTGCCTCATAGCTCGGACGCGCTGCTGAGCGCGACAGGAGCTGCCTCTAGCTCGGGAGCGCGAAACAGGAGCTGCCCTCTAGCATCGAGAGCCGACAGGACGTGCCTCTAGCTTTTCGGAGCGCGACAAGGAGGTTTCTCTAAGCTAGGAAGAGGCGCGACAGGAGCTGCCTCTAGCTCGGGAGCGCGACAGGAGAGCTGCCCTCTTAGCTCGGTCCGCGAGCGCCGGAGCAGGAGCTGCCTCTTAGCTCGGGAGCGCGCCGGACAGGAGCTTCCTCTAGCTCGGGAGCGCGGACAGGAGCTCCTCTAGCTCGGCAGAGCGCGACAGGAGCTGCCTCTAGCTCGGCCGAGCGCGACAGGAGCTTGCCTCTAGCTCGGGAGGAGCGCGCGACACAGGAGTTTCTTTAGCTCGGGAGCGCGACAGGAGCTTTCCTAGCTAGCTCGGGAGCGCCGACAGCGCGGAGCTTCCTCTAGCTTCGGGAGCGCGACAGGAGCTTCCTCTAGCTCGGGAGCGCGACAGGCAAGCTAGCTCCTCTAGCTTCTGGGGAGCGCGACAGGAGCTGCCCTCTAGCTCGGGAGCGCGAGAGGAGCTGCCTCTAGCGTCCTTCTAGCTCGGGAGCGCGACACGGAGTTTCTTCTTAGCTTCGGACATGGAGCGCGACAGGAGCTTCCCTCTAGCTCGGGAACGCGAACAGGGAGCTACTCTAGCTCGGGAGCAGGAGCTGAGCTCGGGAGGAGCAGTCTAGCTCTCTAGCTCTCTCTCGGG
Source organism: Penaeus vannamei (assembly GCF_003789085.1). Lineage (NCBI taxonomy): Eukaryota > Metazoa > Arthropoda > Malacostraca > Decapoda > Penaeidae > Penaeus > Penaeus vannamei. Next base: position 13,742 of record NW_020869541.1, on the reverse strand, counting down.
AGCGCGAGAGGAGCTGCCTCTAGCTCGGGGGCGCGACAGGAGCTCCTCTAGCTCTAGCTCGGGAGCGCGACAGAGCTTCCTCTAGCTAGCCGGGAGCGCGCAACAGGAGCTTCCTCTTAGCGCGACAGGAGCTCTGCAGACTCTAGCGGGAGCGCGACAGGAGCTGCTCTAGCTCGCGCAGCTGAGCGAGCGCGACAGGAGCTTCTCTAGCTCGGAGCGCGACAGGAAGCTTCCTCTAGCTCGGGAGCGCGACAGGAGCTTCCTCAACTCGAGAGCGCGTGAGGAGCTACTCTAGCTCGGGAGCGTGAGAGGAGCTGCCTCTAGCTCGGGAGCGCGATAGGAGCTGCCTCTAGCTCGGGAGCGCGACAGGAGCTTCCTCTAGCTCGGGAGCGCGACAGGAGCTGCCTCTAACTCGAGAGCGCGTGAGGAGCTACTCTAGCTCAGGAGCGTGAGAGGAGCTGCCTGTAGTTCGGAAGCGCGAAGAACGCCCAAGGAGCTGCCTCTAACTCAGGAGCGCGTGAGGAGCTACTCTAGCTCGGAAGCCCGTGAGGAGCTACCTTTAGCTCGGGGGGAGCTGCCTGTGGTTGGTGAAGAGAGCCCATTCAACTCGAGAATATTTGTCTGTAGCTGAGGATCTCAAAGAGCTCCGGAAGTGCCGACAGAGTGCCTGGGTTGACATGTATAGCCAACAACTATAAAATAATTACATGGCTAAATGATTAGTAGACCCTTGTATGCTTCACTTATCAACAAGTCAGATACCGGATTTTAATTCTTTCTCTCATACTTATTGACGGAAAGATGGAATCCCTTGAGAAGTATTAAAACACTGTAAAATACAATATAAAGATTATCTCTACCTAGAATGAGAATTAGATGTCAACCAGGTAAACAACATGACGATCACCACAATTCAGGAGTTCCCTACGGTCATACTAAGCTCGGCGAAAAATCTTATATCCTAGATCAGGGTCCGAATCACTACAATTTTAATGTCTTATTAGTTGGGCTAGGACACACCTTTGGTAAAATCTAATAAAAATCTGTTCATAATTTTTTGAGTTATCCACCACCAATATTTATGGCATCACGTAAGACTACCGGCCATATCCTCACTCGGAATGGCTCCATTGCGATTGTCGTCGCCTTCGCACTGCTGTTTCTGCAATCGCTAGGCTATGGCTCGGACCACAGGCATAATCGCCTACAGTACTGGAAGGATTGTCTTCGTCCTTCGTCTGG
>NW_020869541.1:0-7500 GCF_003789085.1 Penaeus vannamei | reverse complement strand
GAGGAGGAAAAGAATTTCAGGAGAAGAAGAAGGAGCCGGGGCTTCACCCAGCCTGCGGGGTAAAGTTGGGGTAATAGTGGAGTGGGTTTATTGAAAGAGGAAAAGGATCGAGGGGCTCAGCGCCATCGGCAGACTCGCGTGTTCACCGCGCGGCCGCACCCCGCGGGATCGTGTGGCGAGGCAAGGTCGCGACTCGTGGCGCGGGGAATACCCCACGACCTTGATCGCGGCTCGCCCCGCCACAATTTTCCCACGGGGCGCGGAGCCTCGCTATGGCGACCACGGAGCCTCTCGGCTAACTGAGGGGGAGGGGAGAGAAGTTAGCAGGTTTTTGGCGCCATCTGCGGTATGCTCGGAGCCACGGCCTCTCGACCGTGGCTCCAGAGCTGTCCCTCAGCTAACCATCACCGCTGAAGCAGGATGAAGCTCGAGTGAGGCCACACAGAGGCTGGCCACTCCCGCCCGNCAAGAGGACAGGCTGTGGACCTGGACCCAACCTAGGGGAAGTATGCAGCGCTGCAGGTTGCGGGGTTCGGCTACATTACAACAATGCACAAAAGTCAGCCACTGATCAACGGGAGCTCTCAATCCAGGTCACCACCTCCTATCCAACGCCGGACACTCTCTGGCCGCTAACAACTCGCCAGTTCATGAGCACCCCTGTTTTTTATGCCACATCCCTCAATAAGCACTCACCGTTTTCTTTGACTTGTAACCTAACAGCACAAATCATTGCCAGTCCCTCTTGGAAGCTACCAATTTCCTTTTAATTATACCACATGCCCCCGTGATCTTAATCCATTAAAACTGAGTTCTCCGGGTTGTGGGTGGTGGCGCTGCTCACTGCAAATGCACGTACATGTGTAGGGGCTTAATGCCGGTATATTGTGAAACTGAAAATAAAAGATTCTGGGCGGCTACAAGATTGGCAGGCGGAGTTCCCCCGGACTGTCCGCCCGCGGTCCGTGGCCCTCTGCTGCGTCAGAGCATGATCCCCGATACAGTGTCACACTGGCGGGACGCCCGGCAATGTTTATTTTTTCAGGTGTCTGATATGTGGGACACTCATTATTAGTGGGTTAAGCTCACTACCCACTACTGATTTACAAAGAATTGGTGCATAGCTCGTCATCCTCCTTGCTCGACTCTCCCTCTATATAATCCTTCATCCACATCAGTTAGTGTTTCTCTCTGAGACCATCATAAGATTATATCTTTGCCAGCTTCCTCTGGCTCCTCCTCATCTGTTAAAGAATCCACCACTCTCCTGAGGTCCAGGACATGCCGAGGCATCCCTCCAACTGATACATTATTCTGAGACTGCATATCTGTTACTATGCCTCTCCCCCACCTCGATATGCACTGCGTGTTTGATGGTTTCACCCATACTTCTTCCCCAATTTCGATAGAGGCAGTACCTACCTTGTCTCCTAATGTCTTACTTGGTATACTTAGGTGTCTCCATTCATACATAAACACAGCTTTCTTTGGTACACTCCTCTCATCCTGACCAGACCTTGGCGACGTATTATACCAAAACCGTTTCCATTGGTGTCTCCTGGGCCTTCTCAGACAGAACCTTGATCGTCTGATAAACTTAACAAAGTCTATGAATCTTCCCATCAAGTCGAGTGATTTTCTAGCCTCCATGTTTTATTTCAATAAGTCAACAAACCTCTTCCACATACATCTGATATGATGGAGGTTGTACCTCCCTGGTGATTTATCATTAAATCAAGAACCAGACCAAGCTTTGTCTTGGCTTAGTATAGGTAGTGAAGGCTTGTTACCCATTACTGGAACAAGATGTGCAGGGAGCAAAATATTGCTAGCACTATTCCAATTGGAAGTAGTTACCCTTACCATTCCTACTGGGCTCTGTGACAACAACCCGCAAACTTCAATCATTTATATTCTTGTAAGATGGGGTTTATATACCTTGTTGGTGTTTAATGGTTTAAAAAAGAATCATTTCAAACTCATTCATATCAGAATGTATGTAGGAGAGAATTGTTATTATTATTTTGCCAGCCTCAAGGCCACATATAGCCCACAGAACCCATGCTAAAATGCGAATGACATTAAGCTTGTTTTTCAGGTATCTATATCTTGATTTTACTCAACAGTTTAGATTTTCTGAGTTGAGCTTTATGCCAAAAAACCCAAGTGTGGTATGAAGGCATATTTTTTCATAAAGATGTCCCTGAAAGTGGCAGAAGCACCACCAGATTTTAGAAGATAGCAAAGTAAATTACTTGTAGCTACACCTGTTCTTTCCTATGTAATAGCTTGTTCCATGACTAACTACCACTGGCAATCACTTGTTTCCTCAATTTGTTGTGTGGCGATTGTTTAATTTCTGTAGGGTCTTTCACAATTATTTAGTTATTATTAATTAGTGCAATTTTATTGGACTAATCACCAGAAGACGTTTTCTCTGATTGGTTAAGAATTGTTGCCTATGCACTGCTGTACATTGGTCTAGCAGAATCAAGGCATGAAAATGTGCTCCTAGAACACCAAAAGCTCACAAAAATCTTTCTTGGTTCTCTCACTTAAACATTTAATGGAAAAGTCTTTTGAATGGACCATTCACTTGGAAAAGGTAGTATTGTCATCTTTATGGCAATGAAATTGGGAGACTGGCTGCAATGTATGGGTTAATTTTATGGTTATATGCACGACTCAAAAGTGTGGGGAGAATATTACCCCCATTATATTCAAATCCAGACAAGCTTATTATTGTTTTTCAATAAGAGCATATTAAAAGAGGGTTCAGGCTGACTTTGAAAGCCTTTCATTCAAGAAGCAATGCTGCTAGAGCCATAATACTTCATGCCTGTATGGTGTACAGAATATAGAGCAGCTGCCATTGTCATGGCATGTGTAGTTGCCATCCACAATTTGGGCTCATCCTCACAATGGCATGTATAGATGTTAATTAAGATTGTAACATTTTGTTTTCTTTGGTATTTACAGGACACCTGACTTCGCCAACCGACCTGAACTTGGTCGTAGCTCGGAACAACAGAGTGGAACTCCACCTGGTTACACCAGAAGGATTAAGGCCTCTAAAAGAACTCACCATCTATGGCAAGATTGCCTGCATGAACCTTTTTACACCTATGGTAATGTATCCCTGTTGGCTATAGAAAATAAATTTTTTTAGAGAATTTATGATGAACTTGTATGCCAATAGTGATAAAAGCATAACTTACGTGATTTTCATAATGTTGCAGAATGAATCAAAAGACTTGCTCTTCATATTGACAACACGGTATTGTGCTATGATCCTGGAATGTGTTGGGGATGGAGAGAATCTAGAGATCATAACCAGAGCTCATGGCAATGTAGCAGATAAGATTGGCAAGTATTTTCCTTTTTATCTCTAAAAACCTAAGTTCAAAGATATATTTATGCTTGATGTGATTTTTTGATTATAAGAGGAATCATTCATTGAATAAATTTAAAGGCGTCCCTGGAGTAAAGTGTAAAGTAAAGTTGTACTGTTGATTTTGTATCAGTGAATGAGAATATATTAGTCATATCAAGAAATATATATATGTATAGTTGTTATTTTTTCATTATTCTTTATCAGAGTTTTGCAATTGCTATGATATCTTTACAGGGAAACCATGTGAAACTGGAATGATTGCAATTGTTGACCCTCAGGCGCGTTGCATTGTATTGCGACTCTATGAAGGCCTCATTAAAGTCATTCCTCTTGATAAAGACAATAATGAGCTTAAAGCCTATAATATAAGGTAAGCCTTGTTTAAGCTTTTTCTCTAGTTCTTGAAGTTTTACTAAGAATTTACATTTTATTTTTATGTAATCATTGAAATGGAGTAGGATTTCCAAAAGGCTACAAATTAAGTTAGCCCATTAATGATCATAGAAGGTTATGTTAGATAATGAGGCTAAAACAAGTCTAAGCCTACTTTTGAGAGGCTCAACAAATAAGATCAGGACCAAACAAGTGCACAGCTGTTTAGCCTGCCCAAGTCAGAGCAGGTTGAACACTCATGGTGCGAAGATGTCATCCCTGTGTGATGAGGTGATGTCCCATGACATGATAGGATATCATCCAGCATCCAGTGGCGTAGTTGGGTTAAATGTACTTAAAGATATTATAACTTTACAAGAATGGTCCCTACAAGTCTGGGGACAATTTGGGATAAGAAATTTGTGGGTAGAATAAGTCAGATTACCATCAGTCTTGCTTCTGTTGTTAAATGTATTTTGTAATTTATTAAAGGAACTTCATGATCTCTTTTTAAAGACAAAGTTTCTGTAGAGTACTGTTAAGTCAGAGTGAAAAGTGAATATTATGTAGGCAGTGGCAGTCTTTTTGGACATGTATTATGGACAGCAGAAGGTGGCATAGCTCAATGGTAGTGCACTTACTTTGTAATTGTAAGATCTTTGTTTGCACCTGGTTAACCCTGCTCAGTTAATTAAGCTCTGAGTGAGTACTGGCATGCTGACATCAACATGCTGGGATTAAAGGAAGGGGGGAAAGGAACCAGCCATCCAACTGCATCACCCTGCTACTCAGTACGCATTAACACTCAGTAAAATTAATATATCCCTTATGGCCACTTCGACTTTGATTATGGATAGTAGAAGGAAATAGAAAAAGGTAATGTTTTAATGATTTGTACGGTACAGGGATGTGCAGGATTTAGTAGGGGTAGATTAAATACAGTTGTAACATTAATTATATTCTGAATTTCTGTTATTTACTATTTCAGAGTTGATGAGCTTCAAATTCAAGACATAGAGTTCTTGTATGGATGTTCTAATCCCACAATTATTGTTATATATCAAGACACGCATGGGAGACATATTAAGACTCATGAAATTTCCCTCAAAGAAAAGGAATTCTCCAAGGTAAGAATTTTTTTGAGAGCCAATTAGTTGTTGCATATGTATTTATAACATCATATATATATATATATATATATATATATATATATAACACCATGAAGCCAATGCTAGCCAAGTGGTATGGTTGTTGAGAATGATATGAGGATAATGAAACTTATGATATATAAGAAGTAAATTAAATTCTCAATGCACAAGATGTGTAGTGACTTGACAGTAATCAAGAGATAATCTTGTAAATATTGGTAACATAAATATGTTACAAGTCACACTTGAACTTCTGCCTTGTCCTACTTTGCATGTACAAGATATGTTTGCCATAAGACAGCTTTCCAAGATGGATATAATTAGACAACATAATCAGTGAACTGTATATTCATAATGTTTTGTAGTGTGGATTGAATGAAAATATTTTTTCTTTATTTGCAGATGCCCTGGAAGCAGGATAATGTAGAGACTGAGGCCTCTACAATTATTGCTGTTCCAGAGCCGTATGGTGGAGCAATCATTATTGGTCAGGAAATTATCACTTACCTCACTGGGACTTCACATGTGACAGTAGCCCCTGCTCTCATTAAGGTATACATAATGCTTAGGTATCAAAAATATAATAACTGGACGAATCAGTTTAACCCTTTACATCCAGATTTCTGTATTTTGTGCTCTATTTATGTAATATATTGTAAAACAATTGTATATAGGAATTGATTAGGATATGCATTCTTTGAAATATGATGTAAAAAGTAAATCCCTCAAACCATCAAGGGCAAAACAGTGAGAAGCAAAATCCCAACTGCTGTTCCTGGCTCTAGGGACTATATAGTTCTTTAGATATAAAGGGTTAATGTCTCTACAAAACATTATATTCTCTAAACAGACCAGCACCATAGTTTGTTATGGGAAGGTTGATGCCAATGGTTCAAGATATCTCCTAGGAGATTTGTCAGGCCGTCTCTTCATGCTGCTGCTGGATAAGCCGGATGATCGGTCTGAGGCTACTGTCAAGGTTGAATTGCTGGGTAAGGACCAACAGAATTCCTTTGTGTTGCATATTTAAGACTGGTTGGTTTTGTTTGTAGGTGTCACTGTCATCCTCATTTATATTGTTATTACAGTTATATTATATACCAGTATGTAGCATAGTTTGTAATTTTCTTATTTGTTTCCTTTCTTTGATAAATACTTGGGGATTTTTAAAAAGTTTTCTTTGGTTGTACTTCTCATAAAGTCTGTGTCTTGATGTTACTGTTTCTTTGTAGGTGAAATATCCATCCCTGAATGTCTGACATACCTTGATAATGGTGTGGTCTTTGTCGGATCTCGCTTGGGAGATTCACAGCTGATCAAACTAAATACAGAAGCTGATGCCTCTGGCCAGTATGTGGTTATCATGCAGACCTTCAACAATCTTGGCCCTATTGTGGACATGGTGGTCGTTGACCTGGAGCGACAGGGCCAGGGGCAGCTTGTAACCTGTTCAGGTATGATGTCATTTTTCTTCATCTCTTTTTTTTTGGGGGGGGGGGGGTTGAGTATGCTGTTTTAAATGTGTTTTGTGATAGTGGAAAGAGATCTCAGATTGTCTGAGGAGGAAACGCATAGTTTATGGATATAAGGATAGACAATTTTTATTAATTATTGTTATTATGTTATCATTGCTATCTTTATTGTTGTTGTTATTTTTGTTATATTATTATTATTATATATATATTTATTTTTTTATTATTATCGTTATCATTATTATTATTATTATTGTTGTTGTTGTTATTAATATTGTTATTGATGTTATTTTTATTATCGTTATTGTCGTTGTTATTATTATTATTATTATCATTGTTATTATTTTATTATTATTGTTATTATTATTATTAATCAATCATTGTCATTGTCATTATTATTATTATTGTTATTGTTTTATTATCATGTTTTTTATACTTTTTTATTATAATTATCATTATTATTATTATTATTATTATTATTATTATTATTATTATTATTATTATTATTATTGCTATTGATATCATTATTATTATTGAAGTTGTTGATGTTAGTTAATTATTAATGTGATTGGAATGTTGTTGTTATTATTATTATTTATTATATTTATTATTATTATTATATTATTATTGTTATTGTTTATAGTATTAATATTTTTGATAATATAAGTATACTATACTTTAATAATGATATTATTTTTATTATTATTTTTTCTTATTTTCATTATTTCATTATTATATAATAATAATAATAACAATGATTACTAATTATTATTATTATAACAATTATTACTGTTATGATTATAGAAGTTGTATAGCATGACAATCTGATGATTGATGACCATACTTTTCAGGAGCTTTTAAGGAGGGATCTCTTCGTATTATCCGTAATGGCATTGGTATCCATGAACAAGCGTCAATAGAGCTGGATGGCATTCAAGGGATGTGGTCACTAAGTGTAAATTCGCAAATCACCACAATACTATCGTCCTGATTTTGTTGGCCTTACTAGGTGAGCTGAATATTTTTATAGGTTATCTATTGAGCTATATATATGATTGATATATTTTCTTTTTGCTGTTGTTTTTATTCTCCATGTGTATATATATATATATAT
>NW_020869540.1:1488809-1500938 GCF_003789085.1 Penaeus vannamei | reverse complement strand
ATATATATATATATATATATATATGTAAAGATATACATATGTATGTGTTTATATAAGTATGTATGTTCATGATGTATGTATATCTATGTGTATGTAGACATTTGTATATATGAACCGTATTCATGTTGACAAATGTGGAAAGGTATGAATGAGAACGAATATCTTCACAATACAAGAGATGTATTTGACCGGTTTCGATTATATCTTCGTCAGAAATACATGATGTATTTCTGACGAAGATATAATCGAAACCGGTCAAATACATCTCTTGTATTGTGAAGATATTCGTTCTCATTCATACCTTTCCACATTTGTATATATATTCATGTTTGTATAAATGTGCTTATTTTATTGTTTGTTACTGAAAATGAGCTTGAACTTGTAGACATGCCATAGTGTGATTCATATAATCAGATATAGTATAGCTGATCTTGGATACTGTATATTATGAGTTTTGTGAGTGGTTAGTATGATTATAGCTGTTGTATATTTATCTATACAGTATGTTGAGGTAGTAAGATATAGAAAAGCAAATCTTCATCTGGCTGAACACAAGAGAACAGCATTAGGAAAAGCAAAGTTTACCAATTAATGCGGCTGATGTTACTGTGTCAGTAGATGTTCAAGGGCATAACTAAAGTCTTACTGTGACTCAGGTGACTACAAAGAATATTGAGTATTTATATATCCTTTCAGGGTTTTGACTCTGAGTGGGGAAGAAGTAGAGGAAACAGAGATTGCAGGTTTTGTAGCTGATCAGCAAACTTTCTTGTCTTCAAATGTAAAACATAGTCAATTGTTACAGGTAAGCTGAGATTTAGAAGGTTATGAATGTGAAGGTATAATGGAAAATAAAATGCATAATTGAAGAAACTGAAGAAATTGTTAAGACTGTTTTTCTCGACATATTTGTTTTGTCGCAATGTTCAAGTTCTTAAACTAATTACAGGTCACTGGCAGTTCATGTCGCCTGGTAAATGAAAGCACAGGCCAGCTTGTATGTGAGTGGAAACCCCCAGAAGGCCGCAACATTTCGGTTGTGACTGCAAACAACAATCAAGTAGTAGCTGCAGCAGGGCAGCACATCTACTATCTCACTATCCAGCCGTCTAACCTCAAACTAGAGGCGTAAGTATTGAATGGCATCGTTAAAACTGATTTTTTGAGGTATTATAATACTTGTCCCATGAGAGGTTGATAGCATGCTTGCTGTGACTGCTATAGGCCAGCTGAGATTTCACAAGGTAGATCCATTTTCCTCCACCCTTTCTAAGTACTTTCACAAATTGGTTACTGTGTCAAGTGTCCTTTACTGACTATACACATGGGAAAATGGCTCTGTCTAGGGATATTTATCCCGAGACATGGCTGCACTTCAGGAGACCATCCCTGTGGAAGAGGGGTTAGAGGGGTCATTTAGCTTATGGTATCCTTACATGTATGAGGAAACTTCCATACAAGTGTTAGAACCCACCTCTGGTTGTTTTTTGGGAATAGCAAGACCATAGGGGCCAGCAGGTGAATTGCATATGCAGGTAATTAGTGTTAAGTACATGGTCTTAGACTTTGGCTTCCATAGGGTATTTGATAATGACATTGCACATAGATATGTTTATGGATGTGCAAAGAACACTTTTATACCATTATCAGAAAAAAATATAATTATAATGATTTATGATAAAATAGATTTTTCTTTCAAAATGTAAGTTTTCTGTACGTTTACACATGCAATATGCTTTGCATCGAGATTCCAGGGTAATATGCTACAACTTCTAAAGTGGTCAGTATATGTACAGAGTACGAAGTATGTAGTATTTCAGAATGATTAATGATTTTTCCTTTACATAGAGATTGGTGAGGGGGCCGTGCTTGTGTGCACATATATACCTCCTTAGACATTATAACCATCCTGTGACCAGCTCCCCCTTCCCAATGGTTAGGAACATGGGAAAGATTTAATGGCACCACTCAATCTTGCACTCCATTTGTTTTATGTCTGTGCCTCTGCAATTCATAATATTGAACTGATTTGTTGTATTCATGGAAGGATTATGTGATTATAGTCAATTTTTACAGATACAGTCCTCAGAAAGAAAAAACTGGTTCAGATTAGTTTTCTTTGTGATTTGATAGATATAAAATGTTTCAGAGAGGAGTATATACTTTCATTGTAAAAAAAAAAGGCACACCCTTCACTTAGAGTTAATATAATTGTAGAATATTTTTTGTGCTTATTTTGGAAAAAAATTGATGTGTTGAGGGTACCATGAAGGTTTTTTTTTAAGGGGGTAGGGGCTAATCTCTCTCCTATGGGGCAGTGGGATAGAAAGAATGTATGAAAAGAAGTGCAATTATATACTATACAACATGCAAATTAAATTTATTAGTTATCTAAAACAGTTACCTTTCTATGATCAGATGATCGGAACAAGGTAGGTATTGCCAGGTACCATTCCGTTAACCCGTAAAATGTGAGATACTGCCCAAAATGTATATTTTCAGGCTATTGAAAAGGTTATTATTACTATTATTATTATTATTATTATTATTATTATTATTATTATTATTATTATTATTATTATCATTATTTATTTATTTATTTTTTATTTTATTATTATTATTATTTTTTACATTTTCAAAGAAAAAAAGAAGCCTGTGACTTTAAAACGAGTAATTTACTGTAGCAGGCTTAAAAGTGTGGATCTAAGGTTACCTGTTTTTGCAGTTGGACCACAGTGGAGCATGAGGTGGCTTGCTTAGATGTGTCTCCTCTGTGGGAGGAAGACATGGCTTCTGTGGTTGCTGTTGGCCTGTGGACTGACATTTCAGCGCGTGTGCTTGCTTTACCATCCCTTGAAGAGAATGCCAAAGAGTTCCTAGGAGGGGGTGAGTTGAGAATATGGAACAATATTGTTTCAGTAGAATATATTATATTCAATGTGTTTGTAGTACATGCATATATACATTCTTATACGTACATACGCATACATAAGTGTTTATCTCTGTATTTATTGATTAATTGTTTGATTAGTTCACTTATTTACTTATGTATATATTCATATACATGATATAGATTTTTTCCTCCATCTTCTTACTTTGTATAGATCTCAGAAGCTACACATTGATTAGTGTACAGCTGGTCTGACATTTACACTGATATACAATAATATAAATCCTGTTGTTGAATATGCAATGTTAAAGGATGTCTAAGCGATTTTTGTCACTCATGACAGAGTAGACATTCCAAGTCTTACTTTTTAACTGTGTTAATGCCCTCAGCTATGAGGAGGATAGCTTCTCCTACTACTTCTTCTTTTCCTTCTCTTTCTCTCCTCTCTCCTCCTCCTCCTCCTTTTCCCTTTCCTTTTCCTTCTCCTCCTCCTTCTTCATTTCCCTTTTCTTTTCCTTCTCCTCTTCATCCATTTCCTTCTCCTCCTCCTCCTCCTTTTTCTCCTCTTTCTCTTCCTCCTCCTTCTCTCGTCTCTCTTCTCCTCTTCTCCTCCTTCTTCTTCTTCTCATTCTCATTCTCCTACTCCTCCTTTTCTCTTCCTTTCTCTCTCCTTCTTGCTCCTCCTCCTTTTTCTCCTCCTCCTTCTCATCCTCCTCCTGCTCCTTCTCCTCCTCATTCTCCTCCTCCTCCTCATTCTCCTCCTACTCCTTCTCCTCCTCCTCCTTCTCCTCCTCCTCCTCCTCCTCCTCCTCCTCCTCCTCCTCTCCTCCTCCTCTCTCTTCCTCCTCCTCCCTCCTCCTCCTCCTCCTCCCTTCCTCTTCCCCTTTCTTCTTCTTTTTCTTCTTCTCCTCCTCCTCCTCCCTTCTTCTCTCCTCCTCCCCTTCTCCTCCTCCCCCTTCTCCCCTCCTCCTCCTCCTCCTCCTCCTCCTCCTCCTCCTCCTCCTTCTCTTCCCCTTTCTTCTCTTCCTCCTCCCCTCCTCCTCCTCCCCTCTCCCTCCTCCTCCCCCCTTCTCACCCCCATTCTCAGTCCTCCTCCCCTTCTCCACCCCCCTTCTCCATCCTCCTCCCCACCCTTCTCCTCCCCCCACTTCTCCCTTCCCCCCCTTCTCCCTTCCCCCCCTTTCCCTTCCCTCCCCCTTCTCCCTTCTCCCTCCCCCCTCCCTCCCTTTCTCCCTTTCTCCCTCCTCCTCCCTTTTTCATATTTATCTGTAAGCTTGTAAAGAATGCAAAGTGGATTTGTTTTCCTTTTTATATATATATATATTTTTTTAATGCTGGTCCCTTATGAATTTGAAATGACTGAGCAGCAAGCAAGGGATAAATGCTGTAGTAAACAAATTAGTAGTCAAATATTTGTTTATGTAGATATACTTATGCGTCCATTTTCCTCAGATATTATTCCTCGTTCCATCCTGATGACAACGTTTGAGGGCCATCATTACCTCCTTTGTGCTATGGGCGACGGGCAGCTTTTCTACTTTAGTTATGCACCTGCAACAGGATACTTATCAGATAAAAAGAAGGTGAGAGTTACATTTTTTGTGTAATTTCAAGCAGTGTTATTATTGTTATTATTATTATTGTTATTATTTTATTATTATTTATTTTATTTATTTTTATTGTTGTTGTTGTTGTTATTATTATTATTGTTATTATTATTCATGTTTCATTTTCATTGTCAGTCATTATTATTATCATCATAATAGTTATTATTATTATTAGTGTTATTATTATTGTCATTGTCATTGTTATGATTATAGTTATTATTGTTGTTATGATAATGATGAATAGTATTTTTGTCATTGTTATTATCTTCACTATATCATCATCATCATCATCATCATCATCATCATTCATCATCAACATTGTTTTCATTATTATTATTGTTGTTGTTTTTTATGTTATTATTTTTATTATTTTTATTATTGTTATTATTATTGTTATTGTAATAACTATTTTTCTATTTATTATTCATTATTTTTAATTTGCATTCAAATTTATGCATTTCCTTTATTCCAGGTTGTCCTCGGTACTCAGCCAACGACTCTAAGACGGTTCCGCTCACTCTCCTCGACAAATGTTTTTGCCTGCTCTGACCGACCCACAGTCATATACTCATCCAATCATAAGCTTGTATTCTCAAAAGTTAATTTGAGAGAAGTAACTCACATGTGTCCTCTTAATGCTGAGGCTTATCCAAACAGGTATACCTCTTGAATAATGCATTTCCAATTGACTATAATTCTTGGTTGCCGACCGATATGTAGAAGGAATTTTTTTGGTAGTTTTGAAGAGAGATTTTGAAACTTTAGTCCTAAGATTTGCACATCTGTGTATGTTGATTTGATGGAAGGATTGATGTGATGTCCCTTTTCAGTTTGGCCTTGGCAACAAGTGAGGGCATCACTATTGGTACCATTGATGAGATTCAGAAGTTGCATATTCGCACGGTCCCTCTAGGAGAAACTCCACGTCGAATTGCGTATCAAGAGGAAACAGAGGTCAGTTTCTTGTATCTTTAGTGATCCAGAATTTTCTTTATTTGTTTATGTGTAAGACCTTAGTTGATGAATCAGTCACTCATAAGAAAAGGTTTTACTTACTGCTTTAAATTTTCATATGTCCAGACATTTGGGGTGATTACCATGCGTGTGGATGTTACGGATAGTAATGGAATCAGAAGTGGTGGAATGAGTGCGTCCTTAGGAGCGCACACTACCTCCTCTGCCTCCAACACTTCCAGCCTCCTTAAGCCTCCTGTACAGCCCCCACCAGAGCCTGGCCAGGAAGTGGAAACTCACAATCTTCTAGTAATTTCACAAAATACATTTGAAGGTGTGTTGGAAGAAAAATTGATATTCTTTTACATATATGTATATCTGTATTGTTATTGAATGAATAGCTGTAAATTTGTTTTAATTCATTTGATAAGGTCAGCCTAATGCCTCTGGGAAAATTGGGGTTGGAGTTGGCCTCAGCTCCAGGGAGTATGTACAGCCCACTGGGCTTGTCATGATGTTGAAACTAGAATCATCCAGAGGCTAAGGGTTAAGCAGACTTGTAATAATATATCTTTATGAAGCTAAGATGTGTATTATGTTATGTATCTGAAATTTTGAATCTGAGGATGATTTTTTTTTCTTTAATTCCTTTGGCACAGTGCTCCATTGTCATAGTTTCCACCCGGGGGAGTATGGCCTTAGCATCTGTTCTACCAGACTAAAAGATGACCCGACTGTTTATTATGTAGTTGGAACAGCTCTAGTTAATCCTGAGGAGTCTGAATCCAAGCAGGGTCGCATCATCCTCTTCTCCTTCACTGATGGCAAATTGCAGCAGGTGAGTGCAAATGCAAACTATTATTATTGAAAGTAAAGTTTTGTGTAGAATTTAACACTTGCAAAGGAAAAAATTTAATATTATTAATTCTTCTCTTCTATGTTTCTGTAATACAAACTGAGGATTTTTGTCCAGGTTGCTGAGAAGGAGATCAAAGGTGCTTGCTATTCTCTCTGTGAGTTCCAGGGTAAACTTCTAGCTGCAATCTCTAGTACTGTAAGTAGATTTTTTTGTTAATGTGCTACTTCTTTTTCTACTGATATTGTATGTATTAAGTGGCAGTACATTTTATGATAAGTAACTATTTTATTTATTCATTTATTATTATTATATTTTTACAGGTTCGGCTGTTTGAATGGACAAATGAGCGTGAATTGAGGTTAGAATGTTCCCACTTTAACAATGTAGCTGCTTTGTATTTGAAAACAAAGGGAGACTTCATACTGGTTGGTGACCTAATGAGGTCCATGACGCTCTCTGAAACACTAGAAGGTAGTTTTGAAGAGGTAAGATCCAGTTATCTTGAAAAATGGGAATTGAGAGGTAACTAAAAGGTACTTTTTTTTTTCTTTGGATGCATCTTTACGAAATTAAAATTTATTTAAATTATGTTTAGGGAGACCCAGGCAGTAAATATGGCTTTAACAGTGAAGAGGAGCTACATTTTCTGTGTCCACATAAAGCAATTGATTTTATTTCCAATTTTCAAAGAATCTAGAATTCAGATTGAAGGAAAGTAAGGTATTTGTATTGTGATGGGGCATTACTTCCAGAGACATCTTGGCTTTTTTTTTATATAAAACATCCATGCTTTGCTCAATAAGTTATGATTATCTTTTGTACAAAACTAGTATTAAACCTCCTGGATATATGTCATCAGTAGGATATCCATATAGATTTTTGTTATATATATATTTATTTACTTTTTTCAGATTGCTAGGGACTATGATCCCAACTGGATGACTGCTATAGAAATTCTTGATGATGAACTATTTCTTGGAGCTGAACACTCACATAACCTCTTTGTGTGTCACAAAGATAGGTAGGAGCTTTTATATTTGTAGATACAAATATATTAATTTATTGTATTTCATTAGATGTAAACAAGTCAGATCAGTTATCAGTACTTGTAATTACCTGGAGAATGATATGTTTTGATGTGTAAATAAAAATTCTTGCATTTAGTTCAGACCCTGAAATTATGCATTTCTTGTAGTGCGGCCACTTCTGATGAGGAACGCCAGCAGATGCAGGAGGTTGGTCGCTTCCACTTGGGAGACTTTGTAAATGTTTTCCGTCATGGGACACTGGTGATGCAGGGAGTGCCAGAAGCTACAACAGTAACACAAGGCTGTGTTCTTTATGGGACTGTACATGGAGCTCTTGGTGAGTGAGAGCTGAAGTTTTGTTTATATACATATGGGAATATTGGCATTGATTATTATTTGATAGAGCTAATAAACCAAAGAAATATTAAGCTACAGTATATGCAGTTTTTTTATTGTTAAAAGAAAAGTTATTTCTAAAAGAATTGTAGTAGTGTATTATAAAGATATTTACTAAAGTTGCGGATTATTTTCTACACAGGTTTGGTGACTAGTCTGAATTTAGAACTATACAACCAACTACTGGAGATGCAAAAACGTCTAGCAAGAGTTATTAAATCGGTTGGAAAGATTGACCATGATTTTTACAGAAGTTTTAGGTATGTAAAAGATATGTAATATTCAATAAATTGTTTTTTCATTTACTGGTGTACGCATAAGTATATTGCAGAAGTGAATGAAATTATATTTTTTTGTCCAGTATACTTGTGACATAGTTATACATTCTGATCAGTTGAGAAGGCATGCATTTTATGGGCTATTAACTCAATAACGACGGGTGTCCCAAATATGAGACACCCGAAAAAATAAACATTGCCGGGCGTCCCGCCAGTGTGATGCTGTATTGGGGCTCGCGCTCCGATGCAGCAGTGGGCCGCGGGCGGCAGGCATTTTTTTCTTCTTCTTCTTTTTCAAAATATACCCGCGTTAATGGGTTAACAGATCATATTTTATCATTATGTTTTATGATACCAAAATAAGAATGGAATAATTTAAATGACTTTTTTTGTCTATCATAGTATGTTATGAGTGTCCTTAAATATCATGTGGACTTGTTTTCTTTTCAGTACTGAACGTAAGACGGACAGATGTGAAGGCTTCATTGATGGAGATCTTATAGAAAGTTTCCTTGACCTCAGTCCTGACAAGATGAAGGAAGTAGCACAAGGACTTTTGGTAAGCTAATCACTGTTTATTTCTTTACTGTATTCTGGAGTGACATTGTTTTGTCAGGCATTTGACATACAATATAGTGTCTAAGCATGAGTAAGCATTTTCTTTGTTTTGGCTTGAAGGAAGATGTGATATAGGTTTATATATTATAGGTTTTTTTTTTTTTTTCTTAATGTTTTACTAGGTGTAAGTGTAAGCAAGTGTTTTGTTAGTATTTTGATAACAGGCAATATTAAATTCCTTTTCCCTTGAAATAAGAGAACTGTTTATTGTGTGAATACAAGATTTTAGCCCACTGGCAATAGGTGCACGTGCTATCTAATTTGATTTTGTATTTTCCTATTTTTATTTTATCATATTAATGGGTTTACAAGAAGTTAGTTTTAAAGGAATCATCTGGTAGGCCCACCTGTTTGACATTGTGGAGATACAATGCCACAAAATAGAGTATCTTTCAAACCTCATTTTCGAAGAAAAAAAAAAAATAAAATAATGTATGATGCAACTGTAAAGAGAGGGGTATATGAGGCATTATGAAGATACAATCCACCAAAATAGAGTATCTTTCAGGCCTCATTTTCTGTAAAAAATAGAAAATGTATGAAGCATCTAAGGATGTAAAGAGAGGGGTTATATGTATATTTCCCATGCAATCAGTTTTTGACTCGAGTTGCTGACAGCCTGAAATTTTTGATGGGTATTGAGTTGGAAAATCCCAATGTAATGGATGTTAAGAATTGATTGTCAAAATATAAGACTCATTAATCCTTAAAACTTGGAATGTTCAGAGGTACACTTGTGGACAGAACAGGAAAAAGGTATTTGAAAATCTGTGAGAAATGAATGGAAAAATTAACAAGGAAAAAGACTTTTTGTCATCTTTTGTCCTTGAATCCCACACAGTTCAGATGTACAGGATAGCTTGTGTACAAAGATGGGAAAAATGAGAAAGAAATGTAAAAAGCATATTTTTAGAAAAAGGTGGGAAAACAACTTTAGACATCTTTAACCTTAGGTAATGTTTGTACCTTGCTATGATAATTGTTGCATATTATCCTTTAGGGATTAAAGCAATTGAAGTACCAAGGAATATGTATAAAGACAAAATTTTCTGATCAAATACCATTGATTAACAGGTGTCTGCAAGTTGATTCTGTTGGCATCATTAAGTATTTTGCCGGAGTAAAACTTTTAATGTTGCATCCTGTAATACTCAAGGACTACAGTAGATGATATAATGTATAAAGGTTTTGCTTATGAAATTGTTTTTCTCCACAGATCAGTGACGGTTCAGGAATGAAAGTTGAGGCAACCCCGGAGGACTTAATTAAAACGGTAGAGGAACTTACCAGGATACACTAATACAGACTGGAAATTTTGGAAAAATGAACTTTAGAACATATTAAAGTGAAGAAGTGTTTTTAATTATCATTAACCCCTTTTTCCTTTCTAACAAGGTATGCATATAAGTTTGATGGCTATTCATTTGGAAAATCAGTGTTTGATTGTAATATATTACAAAGAATTGTGTTGGTTATTTACGTTTTGCTTGTTCCCATATATAAGACTTATAATGTTAAAGATTCTCAATATATTCACGTTGAATAACAGCAGATTATTATGATATCATATTTTAAACTTATAGCGAGCAAGTGTTGCAAATAGGACTTGTCTTAGCATAACCACAACCAGTGAACCAAAATGCAGTTGTACTAGTAATAACAGACGGAGCGCAAAATGTGTATAGGAATAGATGAAGGTAAAGAATTTATACATAGCTTGTAGAATTACTACTTCTTGCTTGAATCAGGATGAGTTGGAATTTGCATGTGTATTTTGATATAGTAAATACTGAGTATATGTGTACAGGGACATTTGACTGAGAAGGTTAGGAGAATGAAAGCTTGGGGAACTCTTTATTTTTATATATCTGCTATGGAATGTGTGGTTTATTTTTCCAAATTATTACGTTATTAATTGTTTTTTAATTCTTTTAATTATTAACACAAGAAGATGTTTGCCTCTTCATAAAGGGGAGTTTATCTTTGGTAATGTGGTGGCTTAAAGCAGGTTTATTGATAAGATAGAATAAGGAAAATATAGTAAGACCAGTGAATAAAATTTAAGAATGAGCTTCTTTTGTTGGTTATCCCAGAGACGGAAAATTTTGGAGTACATTTATGAACTCAGTATTTTAGCTGCATTAAGGTTCATATCTAGTTGTGCTAATGTAATAGTTGTATTTCTTAATGCAGTAAAAACACTCGTTCTCATGAAGAGAATTAAATGATAAAGAACATTACTGACATTTGTTCCATAGGAAGGCTGTGAAACAAAACAAAAAAATAAATTGAGAAAAGCAAGAGCAAATCATCAATACATATCTTCATTTCAGTCGTAAATTTTGATGCTTAACCAGTGCTGTGTTTTTGCTATTTGTGTTACAAAGTTTATGGGGACCTGAGTGTTTGAAGCAGAAAAGACAATTGCAGAGCTGTATCACCATCACAGTGTAATTTGGAAACAGTTGCTTATGGAGCTAGGAAATGGAATAATGATTTTTTGTACATCAGAAAGTTACATTTTAGTGGGAGATATCACTGTATATCAAACTTAAATTCACTTGCTCATGTAAATTGTCACTATCTTTCACCTGTAAACTTCATTTGATAATAAAATTATTAGAAAATTAAGATCTGTTTTTGAATTCTTTGTTGTTCATAAAAAGTGTATTTACGAAGGGACATTCTGGTAAGTTGTAGCAAATATTTTCTTACTTAATGTAGGTGTCTATGGAATTTGAAACTGTCTTTAAGTAATAGTGGCTAAATTGAAGAAAAAAAATTGTGACATCTCTAAATTTGACATTCATTTAAAATGTTGGTACTCATTTTAGTACTAGTATCTGCTTTGAATTTACAGATTCAATTACGGAACAATAGAAGAAGAGAGAAAGGGATTTTTTTTTTGATAAAACAAATTTGAGGAGCTTTATTAAGCTATACACATTCCACATAAGAAATGCCCAATAAACATATTCAAAATGAATGATAGGCCTCTGTTATTGTTTTGTTTTTTTTTGTGAATTCTCATTTCATGTTTAAAAACAAGTTCATGAATTTTGTTTTTCTCAGAAGTACGTGTACATACCTATGGCGCACTGTTTTTTTAGATATTCCTACAGACTCTACAAGAACTGCACTTACCAGTCAGATATACAAATACCCTTATGACCATTGTCAAAAGCAGGTCAGATATACAAAGACCCTTATGATCATTGTCAAAAAGCAGGAAGTCAATTTTTGCCAACCTATTAAGAGTGCTAGCCTCCCTGCATGTAAGGAATTTATAAGAAATAAGAAAGCATTCTGAGGTAATCATGAAATGTTAACATCATGTGCCGGTAACGAATCGAGTGGAACACAGTCATTAAAAAGTTTGTATTGAGTTAAAATATTATTGGTTAAGTAATTTCAATTTGTATATGAGATGGAATTCTTTAACATTCTTTAAGAAGACATGAATTACTGGGTAGTATAGATACCTTTGCAGAGATGATTA
>NW_020869540.1:1471309-1483809 GCF_003789085.1 Penaeus vannamei | reverse complement strand
ATCCTTGCGCTTAAAGTCGTTGTAGAGCCCCGTCGTGAGTCCTTGCCTGGCGGCTTTCCGTGAGGGACCCTCGTAGGTACAAACAAAGGGTGGAGGAGGCTATGCGCCCCCGTCGGCGTTAGCTCCATGATGATGATATATACACACATACACACGCCTATATATATTTACATGTACACGTTTATATATATATTATATATATATATATATATATATATATATATATATATATATATATATATATGCCTATATATATGTTCATGATATATATATATATATATATATATATATATATATATATATATATATATATATATATATATATATATATATATTATATATATGTACATATTATATATATATATATATAATATATATAATATATATATATATATATATATATATATATACATATATATATATATAATATATATATATTATATAGTATATGGGGTTTGGCCATGAAACTTCGAGGGTAATGGGGTGTAAAGGTTTAGGTATCGATTCTCTTGTTTTCCTTTAATTTCATTTGCCTCCAATGAACCACGACCTCCAGTCGGGTTCACGAATGGGTGATGGGCCACTTGGCTCCGCCCCTTACAATCTTATACTTATAGAAAGTATTTATATTAATCTTAACAGATTAAAATATGTGATAGAAATTGCATCTTCAGTCAACCATGATTTTTTATATTGTTTTTGAAACTGTTGGTGAAAAAAATGTGTAAAATTAAATGCAGTGAGTGTGTGCAGCGATGCATTAATATAATGATAGTGGGGTATGTGGGATGTAGGTGCTGCGAAACTTATACTATTCTCATATCTTTTTAGTGTCAAATTATTAGGTAACAGTCTTTAGACCTGGGCAAATTGGGCACTTCTCAGCGAACCCCTTTCCCGGCTCACACTTACTCACTCATGCCGCAGAGGGCTGTGTCTAGCTCCATCAAGGCTAAAGGAATATTCCCTCAGCTTTGACTCTACTTATTTTTACGCCTTTATTTGTCGTTTCAGTGGCTGGAATTCAACACTGTATCGGTGTTTCTCCTTCAAATTATAGAAGAAACCCATTACTTTCGATATCTCCAGTCAGTCTTTTACATATTCATTTCGTTATTTTTGGTAATTAAAAAATTGTAAACATTTGGAAAATATAATGGCGTATGAAATATTGTTATGAGTATTATTCTATTTTCCAAATAACACATCAGAAGTTTACCATTAACTAAATAGCGGGTTCAGGTGATATAAGACGGAGGACAGTGAGAGAGTAGCAGCTTAGGATAATCCTGAGCCATATATTAATATAGGGCTCTGGGATAATGCAAACGAAGGATATTTCCGGCTAATGAATATTAATATGAATAGTTAATTTCGATAATTTTTAAGGATTTTTATGTGGAGAATATGATGACTTAAAATAAAACGATGTGATGAGATTTCATGATTATTTTCGAAATAATATACGATAACTTATTTCTTAAGGCAGGTCCAATATATTAATCAAATCAACAAGTAAATAGAAATAAAAACGATCCCTCTCTCTCTTTCAGTCACTGCACTTCTTTGCCTGATTTCCGTAATTTCCCTCCTACTCTCATTCGAACCATCTAATTATGTCCTGGTTGTTTGAATGTGGGCCTCCTTTCAGGGCAAGAAAGGCATGATCTCTTCGAGCTAGGTCTGGCGAGGCGTCACCGCTTTTGTTGGCTGTACGTAAATATGTACACACACACACACACACACACACACACACACACACACACACACACACACACACACACACACACATATATATATATATATATATATATATATATATATATATATATATATATATATGATTATTTTTGTTATTGCTCTGATTAATAATATTACTATTATCACTATTATTGTTATTACTATTATCATTATTATTATCATTGTTATTATCATGATTATTATCATCATTGTTGTTGTCATTATCATTATTATTACTAGTATAAACATTATTATAACTTTTGGCTTAATCATTAAATTGATTGTTATCATTATCTTATTTTTGTTATTATTATCATTATTATTATTATCATTACTAATATCATCATCATAATTATTACTAAAATTATCATTATTACCATTGATTATTACCATAATCATTATTATTAGCCATTTATATATTTTATTATTACTGTTATCTTTATTATCATTACTTATGTTATTATCATAATTATTGTTAAAGTTATTATTGTGATCATTATCATTATTATCATTGATAGTAGTATTAGTATTATCAACATAATTATTTTCATGTTCATCATCTTTATGATGATTAAGGTCATAGTTATTTTTATCATCATTATTTTCTATTTACAATTTACAGAATCATTATAATTTCATCAATTATGAATGCAATAATTTTTATTTATAACATTTTAATTGATATTTGAATAATCCTTAGCATTTAGGTAATTATGAATGCAATTATTGTTGATATCATCATCATAGTCATTACATCATATCATTACTTCAATAATTGTAACTGCAATTAGTATCATTAGTAATAATTTTTTTCTTATAATAATGATAATAGGTATCCTTATTTTCATAATGATTTTGATTTTAGTAATGTCATTATTATGATTGTTGTTATCATTATCATTATCTTTTTTTCTTTTTATATTACTATTATTCTTTTCTCATCATCGTTATCGTCCTTATTATGGTTATAATAATACATCGCCATTATTATTACTATTATCATTACTATCATTATTATTGTTAGTATCATCATCATGATATCCATTATTATCATTATCATCACCTTTACTATTATTTCTATTCCTTTTATTGTTATCATTATCATCTTTGCTATCATTATTATCAATATCATCACGATTATTTATGTCGTTTCTCTCATTATCAGGTTTATTATTATTATAATCTTTGTTATTATCATCATCACCATTGTTACTGTTATTACTATTTTCATTATCATTATCATTACTATTATAATTTTAATAATGATAATGATAATAATAATAGTAATAATCATGATAATAATAATAACTATTATTATTGTTATTATTATCATTATCACCATAATCGTCATCGTTATTCTTATCATCATATTGCTATTATCGTTATGATCATCAGTGCCATTACCATTCTTTCTACTCTTTTGGTTATTATAATTATCCTCATTGTTATCTTCATTTTATTATTATTCATTATTATCATCATTATTATTGTTGCTGTTGTTTTTGTTGTTTTTGTTATTATTATTATTAAATTGTTATTATTATTATTATTATCACTTATTGTTATTAGTATTATTATTATCTAAATCATTACTGATTTCATCATCATTATTTTGTTATTGTTACTATTATTACCATTGTTACTACTATTGCTATCATTATTGATATTATCATTGTTGTATTATCATTCTTATTCCCATCATTTCCATTATTACCTCCACCAAGGAGGTGATGTTTTTGGTAGCGTTGGTTAGTTTGTTGGTTAGCAGGATATATATAACTCAAAAAGCTATGAAGAGAACCTTTTACCGGAGGTGCGTCTTAGCCCAACTTAGATGCCATTGACTTTTGGTAGTGATCCGGACTATGATCCGGATCATGCGCAGAATAACTCAAAAAGTCACGAACATATTTCCATGTACTTTTTACTAGAGTTATGTCGAGGCCGAACTTGCTTGCCATTGGCCTCTGGCGCTGACCCGCCTCAAGATCCGCATTGCGGGAGAGGGAAGCGGGGTCACCACTGGACTCGAGGAAGGGGATTTTCGTGTAATTCTTCTAGTGCGAATGTTTTATTGCTTCAGTAACACTATTGCCTTGCTGGAGGTATGCGCTCTCTGAGTGCTTCTAGTTATTATTATTATTGGCAATCATCATGATTATCATTGTTTTATTATCATTATTGTTACTATTGTTATTATCATTATCATCATTACTGTTACTATCATCATGATCACTACACTGATACTCTGTTACTATCATCATGATCAGTACACTGATATAATCATTTTAACATTTAACTGTCTTTATTATTGTTATTATTATTATTACAATTATTATTATCACAATTATTATTATTACCACATTATTATCACAATTATTATTATTACCATTACCATTATCATTATAATTATTACCACTGCAGTGTCTTGTATTGGTGGGGTCTGAACCCTACTTACAAGGAATGCATATTTAACTTCACTTCACCAAGGATAAGTAATTTGTTTCTTATAAGTAAACGTTTAAACGAGAGAAAATGGATTATAAAAGAAATCTCATTACGTAAGTTCAAGACGGTATACACAAAAAAAGACTAAGCACCAAATACGATCTTTAAGAAATAAAATGAAAAAATAAATCAAAACTATTGAGTGAAATGGATAACAATGACAAGATAATATTTAAAAACGACAAGCATAACATTTAGGGAGGTGGCCGGCTGCGTAAGTAAAAAAACGAAACGAGCAGTCGCAGCTGAAGGCTCTGGGAAGGCTTAACAAAACACAAACGTGTAACCAAAAGGTTTACTTACTAGAAGAGAACAGAAAACTCCGATAAAATGGAATCGTAAAATCAAGTTGTGCAGCTGATGACCAATATAAAATCAACCAAAAAAGTGATATCCAAAATAATAAAATAAAATAAAAACAGTAAGGTGTGAGTAATATATCACGTAATGTAAAACATTGCAATCCTCAAAAAAAGAGCAAAACAAACGATTAAAAACAAGTGAAGCCGTAGCCAAAATAAAAAATGTTAACACTAACGTCAAGTATCTTGAATGCATGGGAATACCCACAGTTAGTCCTTTAAATGTGTCATTCCCTGAATGTATTTGTATGTGTATGTATGTACATATGCGTAGAGTGTTGCATCATGGTGTTAGTCATGCAGTAAAATGACAGTGAAGAGCGAGAACAAGAAAGGACGGGAAGGACCACGAAACAAGAGCGAGGGGTGTAAGAGAACCCCAGGTATGTGGGATTTAGGGGTAAATGTGCGTGGGAACCGGGGAGAGAATACATGAGGGACGGGGAGAGGATGCGAGAAGATACAGTGCATAGATTATAGGACTGGAGAACAGGTCATAGAAGCAAAATGCAGATTGTAGGCTGAGGGCAGAGAATGAAGCTCGTGACCTCAAACCTTAACAAAAACAATAATGATAATAACTAGACTGATGAGATTAATAATGATAATAACAGTACCGATAATAGAAAATTATAATGGTGAAAACGATGATTGCTAGGGTAATTAAGATAATGATAAAAAAAAACATGAAAATGGTAGCGATAATGATTATGAGGATGAAGATGATGATGATGATGCTGATGATGATGATGATAATAATATTAATGATAATGATAATGATAGTGATAATGATAATAATAATAATAATAATAAAGATAATAATAATTATTATCATTATTATTTTTATTACCTTCATTATTATGATCATTGTTATTATCATTATTATTGTTATCATTATTATTGCTTTTATCGTTATTGTTATTATTACCATTATTATTATTTCTACTTTAATTGTTTATCATAATAATTATAATTATTAACATTATCATTATCTTTTTTTAGTAGTAGTTATCAATGTTATCATTTTTTATTATGACAATTACTAATATCTTTATCACTGTAATCATTATTGTTATTATTATTATATTATTATTACTATTATTATTATTATTATTATTATTATTATTATTATTATTATAATTAATTATTATTATTACTGTTGTTGTTGTTATTACTATTATGTTAGTCATCTTGTTTTCATGAATTAATTTTTTATTATGATTATTATCATGGCCATTGTTCTCATTATTATTATTATTATTAGTGGTATTATTATTCTTATTAGTATAAATACTGAAGTTATATATCTTGATTATATTCCTTCCATTGTTATTGTTTCTTTTCATTTTTATATGATGATATTGATGTTTTTCATCATCATCATCATTATTATCATCATTCTTTTTCTTCTTCTTCTTCTTCTTCTTCTTCTTCTTATTATTATTATTATTATTATTATTATTATTATTATTATTATTATTATTATTATTATTATTATTATCATTATTATTATTATTATTACTATTATTATTATTATTGTCATTGTTATTATTATTATTGTTATTATCATTACCATTATCATTATTATTATTATTTCATTATCGTTTGTATTATCATTACATTTCGTTATTATCATCATTATTGTTATCGTTATTCTTGTTATTATTATTTTTATCCTTATTATTATTGTGGTTGTTGTTGTTGTTATTATTATTATTATTATTATTATTATTATTATTATTATTGTTATTGTTATTATTATTATTATTATCGTTATTATTATTATTATTGTTATTATTATACTAATAGTAATTATTAATCATAGTAATAGTAATCACCATCATCATCACCCTTTTTATTGACATTTTTTATCAATATCATTATCGTTACTATTATTATCAGTATTATTATCATTATAATTGTTGTGCTTATTATCATCATTTCTTATTTCTTTTTATTATTACTTTTGTTAATGTAACTATTATTATTATTCCTATCAGTGTTATTATTGTTATTGTTATTATCATTATAATGATAATAATAATAATTATTATTATTACCAATAGTATTACTATCATTTATATTATTGTAAACATATAACTATTATTATCATTATTATTGCAATTGTTTTCATTTCTGTTACTATTATTGTGTTTATCATTAACATTATTAGTATCGTTGTTATTATCATCACAAATATTTTGAATGTTATTGTCTTTATTATTAATATTATTTTATTTTAATTTTTTTTATCACTATGATTTATCTTTATTATTGATTTTTTTAATTAGAATTAGATTATTATTATTATTTTATTATTTGTATTATCATTATCATCATTAATATTATTTTCGGTATTATTGTTAGTATTATAAGGATTCTTATTACTTCATTATTTTCATCAATATCCTTTTTATTATTATTATAACTTTTATTATGAATACTTTCACTGTTCTTTGATTAATACTAAACCTGGTCATCTTTATTTTCGTCATCGTCCTCATTATCAATTATTATCATTATCATTATTTTTTTTATCAATTACTATCATTATCGTTGTCTTCACTGTGGTTATTATCATTATTATCTTCATCATTATAAATATCATTAGTATCATTACCGCATTATCACAGTCATTAATATTGTCATAGTGATAATAATCAATAAAATATAATTATGATGAAAGTAATATGATTATATAGTCATTATTTTCATTGCTATTATTTTTTTATTATTACTTTTATCAGTATTATTATTAGTGTTATTATTATTAGTGCTATTATTATTATCATTATCTTTATTGTCATTATTATTGTTTCACTTTAATTGTAGTTGTAACTACCATTATTAACAGGATTCTTAATATTATAACAGTTATTATTATAATTACAAACATTTTTATCATTAGTATCATTATTAATATTCCTATTGGTATTACTCTTATCATTGTTGTTATTATCATATTATTTCTATCACATGTGCTATGCAGTGCAATGTTAGCATTCTCGTCCAGTACTCTTGCTGACCGGCGATCACATGCCGTCCGTTTCTTCTTTGTTATTATTCTTTATGTCGTTTCTTTTTGTTGTTCTCAGTCATTGATATTATGTTTATTCATACGAATTATTTTTTTCTCTTCTTATCATTATTGTCATTATTATTATTAGTAGTAGTAGTGGAAGTAGTAAAGTAATTCCTATTATCATAATTATTATCATCATTATAAGCATCATCATTATGATTATGATTGGTGTCTTTATTATCATTATTTATTTCATTGTTATTGGTATTATCATCATCATTGTTGTAGTTGTTGTTGTTATCATTATTATTACTATTGTAAATATTACTTTTTCATTTATATTATTATGATTATTGTCATTATTGCTGTTATTATTATTGTTATTATTATTATTATTATTATTATTATTATTATTATTATTATTATTATTATTATTAATTATTATTTATTATTATATTATTTATTATTATTATTATTATTATTATTATTATTATTATTATTATTATTGTTATTATCATGATCATTAGTATTATTAATTCTATCATTATTATCATTATCATTATTACTGGTAATTTCATTGTTATTATCATCATTATTATCATTATTGTTATTATTATTATTGTTATCATATTTGCCATAAGTTGCATTCTTATCATTGAAATTATTATCATAGATGCTATTATTATCAATAATACCATGTTATCATTACTGTTATCATTATTGTTATTGTTATCATTGTTGTTCATATCATTTATTACTTTTATTATTTTCAATATTAGCTTTATCATATTTATTATAGTAATTATTATCATTGTTGTCGCTGCTGTTGGTATAATTATCATCATTATTATCTATTATTATTATTGCTATTTTTTATTATTGTTGTTGTTGTTGTTATTATTATTATCATTATTATCATCATCATCATTATTATTATTATTATTATTATTATTATTATTATTATTATTATTATTATTATTATTATTATTATTATTATTATTATTATTATTATTATTATTATTATTATTATTATTATTATTATTATTATATTATATATTATTATTATATTATTACTATCATCATCATCATTATCCTTACTGTTGCTGTTGTTGTTATTATTTTTTCGTTAACATTGTTATTAATATCATGATAACAGCAGTAATAATATTTATTATTATAATTAATATCATCACCATCATTGTTGCTAATATGAATTCTTATTACATTTCTTTGTTATCCTTATTTACTAATATTGTTATCATTATTATTATGGATAATGATATTATTATTATCATTATCATTCTTATCATTATAATTTTTATTATTAGTCTTGATTACTATTATCATTATTGTTTTTACTAATTTTATTGATATTATTATTATTATTATTATTATTATTATTATTATTATTATTATTATTATTATTATTATTATTATTATTATTATGATTATCATTATTATTATTATTATTATTATTATTATTATTATTATTATTATTATTATTATTATTATTATTATTATTATTATTATCATCATCATCATTATCATATTTTTTATTGTTATGTTTTTTATCATTGTTATTATTAATTTCTATAATCATTACCATTACCACTATTGTCATCATTATTATCATTATCATTATCATTATTATTAGTTATAGAATAGTATCATTATCACTATTATCTTATTATTATCATCATCATCATCATCATCATCATCATCATCATCATCATCATCATCATCATCATCATCATCATCATCATCATCATCATTATCATCATCATCATCATCATCATCATCATCATCATCATCATCATCATCATCATCATCATCATCATCATCATCATCATCATCATCATCATTATTATCATTACTGCTATAAGTATTTTAATCATTATTATTATCATTATCATTATTATTGTTATCTTTATCATTTTCATAATTATTATCATCATTTTCATAAATGTCATTATAACTATTATTATTTTACTATTATCATTACTGTTATTGTTTTGTTTTTTTGTTACCACTATCATTATTAATCTCATTATTCTCATTATAATTATTAGTATCATTATTGTCATCATTATTATTAGTAGTATTGCAATTATTCTTATTTTTATTCACCATCATCAGCTCGTTGGTTAGTTTGATGTTTAGTTAGCAGGATAACTCAAAAATTATTGATCAGATTTTTATTAAATTTTTACCAGAGGTGCGGCTTAGCCCAACTTGGATGCTTAAATCTTGGCTGTGACCCGGATCATGATCCGGATCCTGCATAGGATAATTAAAAAAGTTAAGAACAGATTTTCAGGAAAAAAAAAAATATGAGTATAATTATCATGAATATTAACCATGCTATTACTACTATTATGTTTATTATTATCATCGTCATCATTATGTTTACTATCTTTATCATAATGATTACCTTTATGATTATCATCATCATTATTTTAATTTGTTATAGTTATTATCATTACTTTTATTTTCCTCACAATATAATTATCATTATTCTCATTATCATTTATAATTATCATTATTCTCATTAACATTTATAATTATCATTATTATCATTATCATTTATAATTATCATTATTATCATTATCATTATTATCATTATTATAATTATCATTATTATCATTATCATTTATAATTATCATTATTATCATTATCATTTATAATTATCATTATTATCATTATCATTTATCACTGTTCTTCTTCTTATCATTATTATTGTTATTATCATCATTATTAGTGTTATTATTATTATTATTATTGTTATTATTATTACTATTATTATCATAAGTATTATTATTTTTTGTTGTTGCCATATCATTGTTACTGTTATTATTGATATTGATTTTATGAAAACTATTGTTACTGTTGTCATTATCCCTATTATTATTATTATTATTATTATTATCATCATTACTGTATTCTTTTCATAATCCTATTTTATCATTATGATTATTACCATCATTTTTTTCCATATAGTACACATGTTTTACGCATTGTTGTTATTACCACTGTCGATACCATTAGTATCTTTATCATGAACACTGTGATTTCAATTTTATCATATCAGTATTACCATGAAAGCAGCAGCTCATATTTGATTGTGGTTATAGACATCAGTGTCATTATCTGCACCATAATGGTGACGAAAAAGATTTTCCACATTTCATTCGTAATGGTTTTACATGCATATTGTTCTCGTTTCTTGTTGGCGATTTAAGAGCAACAGCGGCACGGAGAGCGAGCCCGTGTGATGCCCTGGTGGAGTGCCAGCGAGTGCCGAGTGAGTCACGAAAGTCGGGGAGGAGTTACGAGAGGAAAATGCTCGCAGCTTAATCATGGGCGAGTCGCAAAGGAACGAATGTGTTGATATTCGTGATGAGTTCTGGGTAGAGGGAGGCTGAGGGAGAGGGATGAGCACAGGACGGGCGTGGGGGCTGGAGAGAGGTGGCAGATGCGGAAATAAGGCGCCAAGGAGGAGCGTGACTCTAGCGAGTTGTGTGGGAAGGACGTCAGTGAGCTGGAGGACGTGAATGAACGCCTGGGAGGTGCTCGGTGTGAGGCAATGAGTAAGCGGAGAGTGGGGATTGTGAGGGAGACATGAGGATGCCGCTGTGTGTGTGATGAGTGAGTCGCGGCGAGATGAGGCCCTGCTTCGGGGTCAAGCGGAGGAGGGACTGAGCAGGAGAAGGGGCGTCGGAGGAGAGCGACGCATCCCGATGAGTAAGCGATGAGTGACGGCGGCTGAGAAGTAGGTTGTGATCTGGTGTGTGTGCCGATGAGTGATGAGTGAGTGGTGAGTGGTGGTGAGTGCGAGGGGAGGGGGGGGTGCGGGGCGGGGTGCGGGTGTGCGCATGGGTGGGTGCGTGTATTGATTGGGTGTCGGCGGGTTGTGGTGTGCCGGAGCCTCAGTATGGCTCCGACATGAACAAGTGAGGCAGCCCGGCGGCCCTAGCCCGGCACCACACTCACCACCACCACCACACCACCACCGCCACCACCACCACCACCACTGTGTGCCGCACCTTCACGCCCACGCTGTTCCTACCCCATCCACGCCGCCCACCAGCTGCCACCCTGCATCCCACCCACACCTACTCAGGAAGGTGATCGTCAGCACGCCCACGGCATAGGTCTCTCAGGGGCCGCCCACGCCGCCCATGACCTGCTGCTGTGGTGGGCGGACTCCGGCTCTCTGCCGCCCGGCCCCCGCCGCCCCCGCCCCCGCCCGCGAGGCCCCCCGAGTGTCGGCGGTAACTATGCGCTGTGGGTCAGGGACGGGCCGGGGTTATGGTGTGTCGGCATTGTCCGCGGCCCCCCTGGCGTCCTGCCCCCCTTGCCTTCCTCTTTCCGCCGCTCTTGCTCTCCCTCGCCCTCGCCGCCGCCCACAGGTCAACTGTTAGCACTCCTCCGCCGCCCACTTCCCTTCACTACCACAGCGCCATCACGCCGACCGACACAAACGCCCACCGAAACGACCCCCATCCACGCCACGGGAACGAGAGTCAGTGCGCGGCGGCGACGAATTTCGAGATAGAAAAGGTTCCGGAGGAGAAGGTCGCGGCCAAGTGCCAAACGTGC
Organism: Penaeus vannamei; assembly: GCF_003789085.1. Lineage (NCBI taxonomy): Eukaryota > Metazoa > Arthropoda > Malacostraca > Decapoda > Penaeidae > Penaeus > Penaeus vannamei. Next base: position 1,471,578 of record NW_020869540.1, on the reverse strand, counting down.
ACTCGTGAAAACAAAACTTGTGACTCGTGCCGCAGTCTGGTCGAGGCTGTTTGTTACACTGAAGGGACAGAGGAACGTGAACAGCTCCTCCGCCGCTTAACTCTGAGGTACTGTCCTCATCTGGTCCTGCAGTCCGTCATGTGCCCGCTTGACAGAAAGAGTGTGATCAGTTCTGTTAACTGCAGCAGTGTGTTGCGACACCTGCAGGAGCGAGACGAGCAGGTGGCCCGCATCCTGCAGCAGCATAGGTCTATCGTGCACAACTGTGA
>NW_020869540.1:1438809-1441309 GCF_003789085.1 Penaeus vannamei | reverse complement strand
ACTATTATGATTACTATTATCATTATTATTATCATCATTATTAAAAGTAATAATTATAATCGTAATGGCAATCACCATAATGATTATGATAAGGTTAACGATAATAATGATATCAATAATATCAATGATAATAATGAAAATAATGATTACAATAATAAATAAAAATAAAAATAACGATAATAATAACGATTACAAAGTTGATGATATCAATAATAATGGTGTGGATGATTTAAAATGATAATAATGATAATGACGATAATAGTAATAATAACTACCGTAATGATAACTATAATTATAATAATATCAATAATAATGAAAATGATAATAATAAAATAATAACAGTTATGATGATGATATTAAGGATGATGATGGCAATGATAGTAATAATGATAAAGAAAATAATAATGATAAAAACAATAATGATAATAATGATGATAATAATAATGATAGTAATGATGATAATGATAATAAAAGTGATGATAATAATATAAAAATAATGATAATAATAATGATATTAATAATTACTCTTATTATTATCATTATCATTATAATGATAATAACAATAACAGTATAATAACGATAATGGTATCAGCAATTGAAATGATAACAATGATAATAATAATAATAATAATATTAATAATAACAATAATAATGATAACAATAATAATATTAATAATGATAATAATTATGAACATGATAACAATGATAATGATAATGACAACAATAATATTAGTCATAGTAATAATTGTAATAATAATTATGATAAGGACAATGATGACAAGAATAATAATGATAATGATAATAATGATTTTGATAATAATAAGTATATGAAAATGAAAATAGTAGTAATAATGGTAATAATAATGATAATAATAATAAAAGTAATAATAATAATAATGATAATAATGATAATGATAATAGTACGGATAATTATAGTAATATTGTTAATGATAATAATGATAGTGATAGTAGTAACCGTAATAACAATTACTCACACTTCTAATTTCAAGGCAATCACATCTTCCAGACAGTCACATGGGGTCATGCAAGTGCGTCATGGAAGATAAGTCAATCGAGTTTCCTCTGTGCTTGCTAAGGGGATAGCCGTATGCACGTTTAATATGGAATTAATAAGCAATTTACAACAACAATCAGACATTTCTTTTGTAAACAAACGTGCCACATGTGTGTGGAGTGGCAAAGTGTGGCTGGTTGCCGCCTCTACTCTGCCACTATATAAGGAAACCCGCCGGGAAAATGTGCATGTGTCCTGTTGATGCCAGGAGCCTCGCCGTAGCTTAAAGTTGCGCTGTCGGGGCGTGAGCTGCCTCAGACCCGCTGCTGCTGGGCCTCCGTCACACCTCCTGCTGGTGGAACTGGCCCTCCCTTACACCTCATATAGGATTTACAAGTGAAGATAGGATCCTGTGACTAATAGCTGTTGCCGATAATTACATTTTGTTTGCATTACCAAACAATTGTAATAGATCTTTTCTGCAGCACAAGCATGTGCTGTAAGATTATCGCATAATATGCTGTGTAAGAGATAATGAGGCCACTCAACACATACAGTTTTTAGGTATTATGGACAGGAGCGGTCTGACCGTGGCTCTCACGAGAAGAGTCAGAAGCAATGTTTCGCCCTAAGTGCCTGTCTACGGAGAGGAAAAGGGTCTCCCTACATCTCCAACACTGGCCGGGCGATCGAATCTGAGTTGCGGGACGATCTGTGTGTCGAAAATGGGCTTATTCCACACTCTGCTGACGCTTGTGAGTAGAATGGAATCTTTTACCGTCTAAATTTAATTCCCCTTATCAGAAAAAAATGAAAGAAACGAAATCAATATTTAATCTGAGGGAAAGAGACGGAGATGGCAGGTATTCGAGGGAGAAAGGGAGGGAGGAAGACCAGAAGGAGAGATGGCGAGAATAACAGCCTGCGCTGAGACGAGAAACGGGAATCTGGAACTGGATCAGAGCCGGAGAGGAGGGGAAACGGAAGGCGGGGGGGGGGGGGAGCTAACGAGTAAATGGCCAGAACTAGGTCACGTGATTGGTAGGGATGCGACCACGGAGCTTGTATGAAGCAGTAAGAATCCGCTCGAAGGAATTGTTGGCATATCTTGCGGCAACGGAAAGGGGATGTAACCACTATAGACATCGCTTTCTTTTTGTGTGTCTGCGCTTACCTGCATAAAGACCAATATGCCTAAACACACACACATGGCCTCAAAGACAAAAAAGCATGATGACACGCACACTTACGCGCGCGCGTGTGTATGTGTGTGTGTATGTGTGTGTGTATGTGTGTGTGTGTGTTTGTATGTGTGTGTGTGTGTGTGTGTGTGTGTGTGTGTGTGTGTTGTGTGTGTGTTTGTGTGTGTGTGCATATATATATATATATATATATATATATATATATATATATATATATATATATATATATATATAATATTATATATATATACATATGCATATACATACACACACACAACACACA
>NW_020869540.1:1431725-1434225 GCF_003789085.1 Penaeus vannamei | reverse complement strand
CCGAGTTTCCCTTGCGTGAAGACGGGAGAATCACAACTGCACCCTTTGGCCAAAGCCTCGCAGCCCAAACGCGTTTCCGCAAGAGGGACCGCGTCAAGTAAACAGCGCAATAACTTAGGACAAGAACAAGCGGCGCGCGTTGGGCCAGAACTGCTCAAGAAAAAACAACCCAACCCGAGCCCGCTCACGGTGGCCGGTTTTACCAGAGCAAAGAGATCACGACGGGCTATCTGAAATGCAGCAGTCATGGAGCCCGCTGAGCGCCAGTACCAGCAGCGTGGCCTCGCGGCCGCACAAGCAAAACTGAAAGCAAATATAGAGACGCACCAGGTGAGTTGGCCAACGATAACACGGACGGTGCGACAGGTTGCCTCTTGGCCAGAACGGCAGCACGCTCTCCCGCCTTCCTTGCGAATGGTCTATTTCTGCTTATAATAATAATGTAAAATTGAAGTTGACACAACAGTTTCCTCTGCTTAAAATAGGAGCCTATATAGCAACGCACATAAAAAAGAGGTAGTTGATGCCTTTCCTCTATTCTTTCTTCTTTTTTTCTTTTTCCTTTTTTTTTTCTCCCATTGATAAGTATTTTTTGATGTTCCTGATACTGATGTTCCTTGTTGAGCAACGACATACGTGAAATCGTTCTTTCTTCTGTCGATCCTGATAGCGGTGATAATGCTGATATCAACGACTTTACCAGAGTTGCCGTTTCCCATGCTAACAATGGAAACGTCAGCGGCGAGGAAGATGACGTAAGCATAGTTATTGCCACAATAGCGTAGACAACCAAGGGCGGAGTGCCACCGTGCGCGCGAGGAGGCAGCGAGGAGGAAGTGCCAAAAGAGGATTAGGGATCACAGGTGCCAGAGTCCGCGTTGGACCACTTGGACATCAGCGCCCAGGGGGACAGAGGGGAGAGGAGGAGAGAAGAGAGCGCCTGCGGGGAGGAGGCGGAGGGGGGAAAGTGAAGGATAATAACTTCAAAGTTTTGTTTATATGTCTGTCTATCTCCCCCTTCCCCCCTCGTCTCTCTCTCTCTCTTTCTCTCTGTCTCTCTCTCTCTCTCTCTCTCTCTCTCTCTCTCTCTCTCTCTCTCTCTCTCTCTCTCTCTCTCTCTCTCTCTCTCTCTCTCTCTCTCTCTCTCTCACTCGAAAATCATTCATCATTCTGTTGCTTTTTCCCCTTTTCCCCATCCGGTTATCCACTGAGCGGCACGTGGCGACGCGAACTGAGTGATATATGATTAAGGTGGAGCTCATTCTTACATCTAAGGGATTTTTCAATAATTTCAATTTAATTTCGTTTCCCCTCGCATTAGCCATTGTCGTTTTTACATCACTGGAATCATTATAGCATCCTCATCATTATTTTCTTCAGCATCGTAGCCGTCGTCGCCCTCAAGGTACCGCCATTGTTGTTCTTATTACAATTGTTATCAATGTTAGTGGTATTCGTTTATTATCAACAGTAGCATTGATAACATTAGCACTGTTGCAACAATTATTGTTGTTACCTTCCCTATTGTTGTTATTATTATTGCTGCTGTCGTTGTCGCAGTAGTAGTAGAAGAATAAGTGGCAGTAACCGCTACTACTGCTGCTGCAATTACAATCATTATCCTTATTGTCATTATTATCAGTCATTATCAACCTCCGTTGTTTTACCCGGAAAACTAAGCATTGAAAAGGCGGCCCCTCAACCGCTCTCTGCCGCGGCTGCTCTTGACGAACCAGTGGGGCAAGGCGGCGTACCTTCCCGTCATTTCTTTATTTGGTTGCCATTCTACTCGCCCGCTTATTCGCACTGTACAAAGCCATTGGAAGGCGTGGGCGAGTGGAGGAGACTGCCGGGCTACGACAACTCCCCGCGCTCGCCAACGTACTCCTGCCTTTGTGTCGAGGATCCTCCAAATTCTGCAACACTGCAAGTGTGAGGATGTGTAACTTAAGATGGTTTATGTAATGTACATTAAAGGAAAGCTGCAGGTGCCTGGTTCTGCTCTCTCGCTCTTCCCGTCTTGTCTCGTCTCGCCTCTCTCTCTGTCTCTCTCTGTCTGTCTGTCTGTCTCTCTCTCTCTCTCTCTCTCTCTCTCTCTCTATCTATCTATCTATCTATCTATCTATCTATCTATCTATCTATCTATCTATCTATCTATCTATCTATCTATCTCCATTTAGCAATTTGTCTATCGCTCTCTGTTTTAACTGTATGTGCAATTATTATTAGTCAGTGTGAATATGTCAGTGTTATTCTGTATCTAATAGAAAGATAGAGACCGATGCAGACAGACAAAATCAAACATTAACACACAAACGCACATACACACACACACACACACAGCACGTACACACTCACAAAACACGCATGCACACGCGCGCGCGCACACAAAGAAAGAGTGAGAGAGAGGGATAGAGAGAGAAAGACAGCCAAGAGTGAAAAGAGAGAGAGGGGAAAGGGAAAGAGAAAGAGAAATAAAAGGACGAGAGAGTGTAAACAG
>NW_020869540.1:1419225-1421725 GCF_003789085.1 Penaeus vannamei | reverse complement strand
AATAAAAATGTGATCCCTTAAAGAATAAAATCATAAACCAACATACAATAATACTTCTACACTTCAAAATAGTATTACACAAAAGTAACAAATGAAAACGCTTCTTCATGGCTACAAATAAAAAACCATAAAAAAAACCAGTAATGAACCGGATGAGGGAGATAATTGCACAAGAGTGAAATGGTCATTAAAGCATCTTGATTACTCGCACACTTTTGGCACCTTACTGTAGGTTGATAAATCCTCGTGCAAATATTTGGTTTACAGATTTTGTTGCCACTGCACGCTGCACTTAGCAATCGTTTTCCAAAACGATACTTTTTTCTCAAATCATGGTATAAAAATGCAAAAGTATCAAATTTTATCAAAATACTATGATAATAATAATAATAATAATATACAATCACTGATCTCGAAAAACTAGGTTTTGTATTATCCGGAAACTATTGCCATGTTGAAAGCTTGGGGCCATACTGGACGTACCGAAATTGCTGAAACTGGGTAATATCAAGAAATCTGGGTTTCTCCCTATTAATCGTTACTTTTCCTCCTTTACTTGCAATACTCTTGTCTTCTTTTCGAGGAAGCAGGACATATCACCATGAAGAGCATGCATTAGTCCCCACTGACCTTGAGCAGTTTTTGCCCCAATTATGATGTCCAACATGGTGCACTTTCTACACAGCTGATGCCCAATCTAGTTTTTTTTCCAGATCAGTGTACACTATATCTATAAATATGCAGATCTACAAGCGTCCTATTCTTGACTGCCTAAGTTGCCATAGAGAGCATCGATGTCTGACTTGAAGTGCGCCACGAGGGGCTTCCTCCGGATCTTGAGGGCCGCTGTCACGAGGCCCGACTCCGGCGTCCACGGCTCAGGGCTCAGGTGGAGGCCCACGGGGAGGTCCCAGCGCCCGAGGCCTTGCTTCTTGCCATGGCTCTGTAGCTCTTTCAGCACGGCGGCCACCACTGCTTTTTCCTTACACAGATTGGCAAAAGTGATTTCTCCTTTTGGGTCAGCCTTGGGATCGAGGTTGTCTGAAATCTTCCTGAGACGGTCCTGGATGGGCACGGCAATGGCGAGGCAGTTCTCAGCGCCAGGGAATGCCCACACGAAGATGCTTTCTATCACAGGGTGCGTCTTCAACTTCATCTCAATAGCGCCCAGCGAGATGTACTCGCCAGTGCGCAGCTTGACGAGATCCTTCTTGCGATCGATAATGCGCAGAACACCTGTGTCATCAAACTCTCCAATGTCTCCCGTCTGGAACCATCTTTGACCGTCCTTCTCAATGAAGGACTCCTCTGTCTCAGCAGGCAAGCGGAAGTAGCCCCTCGAAACTGTAGGGCCCCCCACAAGGATCTCTCCCCGGGGGTGAGGTTCATCTGTGGCGCGGTAGCCACCCTCCTCCCAGTCTCTGAGGGTCACCAGGACACCGTGGTTGGGAGGACCGCATTGCCCCGTGCGCGTGTCGTCGGTGTCAGTGCTGGAGATGGAAGCCGCCGTCTCCGTGGCCCCGTAGCCCACCTGCACAGTACAGCCGAACATGGCCCGAATCTTGGTGTGGGTCTCAGGCGATAGCGGGGCGCCGCCCACCACCAGCATACGCAGCTCGCCTCCCAGGTGCTCCTTGACTTTGTTGAATATTAGCGCGTCAAATAGCTTGCTCACAGAGGGCGGCACCGTCTGCTTGAGCTTGAGGGCTGTGTTGAAGATCTTCGCTTTGAGGTAGCCCTGATCCTCATTTGACTGATTGATGATCCTGTCGAGCACGAGCGGCACCGCGTTGAGGCATGTCGGCTTAGCCACCTGAGCGTCGCCCAGCGTGCCCTTCATGATCTTGGGGCTCACGCTGGTCAGGGTCAGCGGCGACGAGTACACGATGGTCACGTTCATGGCCACGAGCGAGATCTCGGTGGCCAACTCCATCACGTGGGCGAGGGGAAGGAAGGCCAGCGTAGACGGTCACGAGGCCAAATGTCGGCCTGGATGGCGTAGCCCCGTGATTGGCGGAAGAAGATGTCTTGTGTTGCGTGAGCTCCACGCCCTTCGGACGACCTCCTGACCCGCTCGTGTACATGATGATAGCCAGGTCGTCACAGTGGCAGGTCCGAGGAGGCTTCCACGCTCCCCAGCTTTCACCAACGTCCTTGAAGGCCATCACACAGCCACGGCCCTTTGAGGTCTTTCGGGCACTGTTTCTGCCTAAGCCCTCCAGCTGATCCTCCATCACTATCACATGTTTAATCGCAGTGCACTTCGGGAGGAGCTTCAGCGTGCGTGCGAGGAGGTCGTACGAGGTGATGACCACGCTGACTTCCGTCTCTCGTTCAACGAGCCGACACGATGTTGTCTCCGCGAGGTTGGTGTAAACTGTGACGAGCGACAGCCTCTGGCGCAGGCAGCCCATGGCCGCCATGAACCACTCGGCGCGCGTCTCGGCGAACATGGCGATCCTGCCGGTCTCTCCCGTGCCGATGGAGCCGAGGCCCGGTC
>NW_020869540.1:1408848-1414392 GCF_003789085.1 Penaeus vannamei | reverse complement strand
GATTATAATAAAAATATGATATGATATATATGATATATAGGTATATATATATATATATATATAATGATATATATAAATATATATATATATATATATATATATATATAATATATATATAATATATATAAGAGAGAGAGAGAGAGAGACATATGTACGCATACTGGCACACACACTATTGTCTCACCATCAGGCCATTTAGTTCATCTCTGCCACTGCGAGATCACCGCTGTCCATTCGCCACGATCAGAAACCGCGCTCCACCCCCTTCCCCGCTCAGCATCGCCTCCGCAGCCGAGAGCAGCATGGCAGCTCGGTGCACCATCAGCAGGGCCGCTCACCTCACTGCGCGAGCACCTTGAACTCTGCACGGCGCTGAGAACCTGTCGTGACCTCTCCCCTACCCCTCTTTCTGTTTTCTTTCACGTCAGACCTTTTTCTTATGAATCCTGATTTTCTTCATTCTTTGTTATTTTTTCACTATTTTGTTAAATTTTCTTAGAATCCACCTCTACTCTATTCTCAGAGGGAAAGGAGGAGTGAGAAACAGGAAATGAAAAGGAGAAGGAAGAGCGGAAGACAATATACATAGAAAGGGTGAGTGAGTGAGTGAGTGAGAGAGAGCGAGAGAGAGAAAGAGAAGATAAATATATAGATATATAGAGAAAGAGAGAGAGAGGGGGGGGAGACTAACCGGCGATTCACTAAGACGGGGTTCGTGACCCGAGCGCCCGCGGAGGTCGTGTTACGGCTGCGGTCACGAGCCGAGGCCAATTTCTTGCTACGCCCCACCTGCTACGCCGGGCCTAAGAACACAACATGGCATTTCTTTAGGCTCTACGCAACACAGAATACCCCACAACCATAAAATTACTAACTAACCAACCTTGAATCTTAATACTGTACAGTACACAAGGGAGTGTAACTGCTCGCCATTAACTCAATTTATCCATTCACTTCAAGACCTACTATGTTCAGTGATTACATTGTCCCCAAACTTCCCATTAACTCATGGAGGGTACTTGGGTTAAATTGGAAATAATTTTACAATAATCAACTAAGATTCGACATTTGCCACCCTCTATTCACTACAGGGGGTAATGAGTTCAAATCATAATTTTTATAACTAGTTCTGTCAGGAAGTACCGGGCAAAGAATCTGAAGTAAAAGGCTCCCATATCACCTGATCGAAAGATCAGAATGCGTGTAGAGTATCAATTTAATAAGGATTAGGCCTGCCCTTTTCGTCCCAGCCATTACATAACCCCAGATGAACTGATACTGATCATGTTAACTACAAGTTTGTTTTCATGGCAAGGATCAATATTGATATAAATTTACCTTCAATGACAGCCCAACTACTTGCCATTTCTCCTAAGCAACCACCCTGACTTTGGTAATCAAATGAATTTCTTCTCCTGACTAGGTTTTGAACGCAACTTAAAGTACTCATCGGGAGACTTCAAAATCGGCTTTCCTCCTCTCTCTTGATTAAAAGAAAAAGAAAAAGAAGAAAAGTTCTGAGCACTAAATTTCTCACATCCAGCCTCTATGCCGTTAGGGAGAGGGGGCGAACTTTTCTGCATCAGTATCCTCTATCTATTGCTATTATCCCCATGGCTCGCATCATTCCGAGATATCGAATTAATATATTGCACTTGATATCTAATTAATATATTGAGTGATCCGAACACAGAACGGATGGCATGCATATATTCAAACATACATACATATCCATATGAACACACACACACATAAACACACCACTCATACGCACACACAGAAACATGCACACAAACGCTGGGATACGACATAACCGGGGAATAAGAGGCAAGAATAAATACGTAAGTAAACCGCGGTATGGATGAAGCAAACGGAGGACACAATAAGGACCAATCATTGACCTTAATAAGAGAAGAATGGCCTTCACAGATCTGGGAGGAAACCAGCAGCCTCTTTGCCTGAGAGAGAGAGAGAGAGATAGAGATAGAGAGATAGAGATAGATAGATAGATAGAGAGAGAGAGAGAGAGAGAGAGAGAGAGAGAGAGAGAGAGAGAGAGAGAGAGAGAGAGAGAGAGAGAGAGAGAGAGAGAAGGAGAAGAGAGAGAGAGAGAGAGAAAGGAAATATTGAGGGAGGGCAGGGGAGACGGAAAGAAGGAGGGAGAGTGAGGAAGTGAGAGAGAGAGTAAAGGGTGGTTAAGATATTAATTCAGATATCTGATTTCAAATTGCATGTAAGGAGGAGGGTGTCGCATGATCTCTAAAAGAGCGTAATATATATACTAATATATATATATATATATATATATATATATATATATATATAATATATATATATATATATATATATATATAGTATACATATATACATATATATATATATATATATATATATATATATTATATATATATATATATAGTATATATATATATATATATATATAGTATATATATATATATATATGTATATATGTGTGTGTGTGTGTGTGTGTGTGTGTGTGTGTGTGTGTGTGTGTGTGTGTGTGTGTGTGTGTGTGTGTGTGTGTGTGTGTGTGTGTGTGTGTGTGTGTGAGTGTGTGTGGTGTGTGTGTGTGTGTGTGTGGTGTGTGTGTGTGTGTGTGTGTGTGTGTGTGTGTGTGTGTGTGTGTGTGTGTGTGTGTGTGTGTGTGTGTGTGTGTGTGTGTGTGTAAAATACAATGACACACACATACACATATATGAATATATATACATAAATATATACATATATGAATAAATACATACATGCATATATGTGTTTATATATACATATTACATATATAATATATATGTTATGTATATAATATATGTGCACACACATACACGCACAAATACACACACGTACGCGCACACACAGCACACACACACACACACACACACACACACACACACACACACACACAGCACACATATATATATATATATATATATATATATATATATATATATATATATATATATATATATATATATGTATGTATATACACACACACACAATGTGTTGTATATACTCGTACAGCATGGAGAGCAGAGAAAACCATGTACCCGAAGAGCTTTCTCCTGATCTTAAATATCTATCTGGCGAACAGATCCTCCCCCGGAAGAAACGCCCCATCCCCCTTTCCCCCTCACCCGCATGTGGGCGGGAGCAGGGCGGCGGGCAGGAGGCCTGGGTTGCCGTCCGCCCGGAGAGCGTGTGTGGTCGCCGATCGCACCGCGCGGGAGGGGGCGGAGGGAGGCCACACCCGACAGGCCGACACCCGTACAACCCCCCCCCCCCTACCTACCCGGGAGAAGGGGGGCGTCGTATTGGTCTAACGCGTTCACAGGGGGATATGCCTCTGTCTGTATCTCTCTATGTGCGTGACCAGTGGACCTGACACGTACACAGACTGAGAGCACTAACACACGCCAATGCATTTTTTTTCTTTACATATGGGCTCATGCAGGGTGTTTGGGTTTTTAGGTGCTCTCTCTCTCTCTCTCTCTCTCTTCTCTCTCTCTCTCCTCTCTCTCTCTCTCTCTCTCTCTCGCTCTCTCTCTCTCTCTCCTCTCTCTCTCTCTCTCCCCTCTCTCTCTCTCTCTCTCTCGTCTCTCTCTGCTCCTTCTCCACCTCTCGTCTCTCTCTCTCTCTCTCTCTCTCTCTCGTCTCTCTCTCTCATCTCTTCTCTCTCTCTCTCTCTTCTCTCTCTCTCTCTCTCTCTCTTCTCCCTCCGCTCTCTTTCTCTTCTCTTCTCTTCCCTCCCCTCTCCTCTCTCTCTCTCTCCTCTCTCTCAGACTCCCCTTCTCCGTCTCTCTCTCCTCTCTCCACTCTCCTCTCGTCTCCCTTCCTCTCTCCCTCCCCTCTCTCTTCTCTCTCTCATCCCTCCCCCCGTCTCATCTCTCATCTGCTCTCTCTCCCTCTCGTCTCTCTCATCTCCCTCTCCCCTCTCCTCCTCTCTCTCTCTCTCTCTCTCTCCCCTCTCTCTCTCCGGTCTCTCTTCTCTCTCTCTCTCTCTCCTCTCTCTCTCTCTCTCTCTCTCCTCTCATCTCTCTCCCTCTCTCACAACACACACACCACACACATCAGTAATATACATGCATAGATTTTAATATGCATATATAAACATATATACAGATATATACACGTAAGTACATACATACATATATACATATATATAAATACATAAATCCATCCACACACATATATATACATATATATAATAAATGTTTATATATATATAATAATAATATAGTATATATATATATATATATGTATAATATATATATTATATATGCACTTGTGTAATATAATTACATATATATATATATAATATATATATATATATAGTATATATATATATATATATATGTGTGTGTGTGTGTGTGTGTGTTGTGGTGTGTGTGTGTGTGGTGTGGTGTGTGTGTGTGTGTGTGTGTGTGCCACAGTGTGTGCTCTGTAATTAAAAAGGGCTGTTCTGGCGTCCCGTGCGTTGTTTGAAGGTTTCCCTTCTGTCCATTTCTTCCCTTAAACCGGACTGTCGACTGTAACTGTTCGCAAACGTTTCATCACTCCTCGTACTGCGTGTACTCGCTGGGGCTCACTGGCTTACTGCTCTTATGTCTTCAGTTAATGCTATCTATACCCTTCCCCCTTCATTGAGGCTTTGTATTTTATATCCAACACACAATTTGCATCACGTTCGTTAGCCGAGCTTCGACATTTCTCCAGAACATGTGCAAAATTTTGCGCACAGGAATCTCTGCTTTCAAGGTGCTGGCGGACAGAAGGGTCAATGTGGCAAGGACAACGTTCTAATCTTGCTCTTGCTCTGCGCGTCGGTCTCTCTCTCTCTCTCTCTCTCTCTCTCTCTCTCCTCCTCCTCTCTCTCTCTCTCATCTCTCTCTCTCTCCTCCTCTCCATCATTCCATTTTCTGCTTCCCCGGGTTTAAGTGACGCAACAAAGAACGGCTCGTCAGCTGTTAACACGATGGTATGCGATCTCTCTGCTGGAGTTTCTCTCCGCGCTTTTTGCAACCTCTTCTCTTGATCTCTGCTCCTTACGACACTTTGAAAAATGAAGCACACACACATACATACATGCATGCATGCACACACACACACTCACAAAAACAAATAAACGAACACATACACACACACACACAGGTCTGTCTTTATAAAGGTGTGAAAGTAAAAGAGCAAAGTGTGAAATGCTACGGATTCACCTTCCTCCTTCCTTTCCCTTTCTTCTTCCCCTTCTTTTTCTCCCTTTTCTTGCTCTATGTCATGCGTCTCCCTCCACTCCCACTCCGCGGCGCCGAGAGTAAAACGGCTATACAGCAGCGGCAGCAATACGGTATCTTGCACATCACTTCCACCCGGCCCATTATTGTCACGTTTTAGCGTGTCGTTACAGCCGATCCCATCACAATAAACATCGCCCACTCTGCTCTCTTCTTTCCCTCGCCTCTCGAAATACGGCAGCGGCAACAAGGCTCACGGAATTGCAAATCTTCCCTCGTCACCCGCCTGCTGCTTCCCTTCTCC
>NW_020869540.1:1393848-1401348 GCF_003789085.1 Penaeus vannamei | reverse complement strand
ACGTGCGTGTGTGCGCACGTGGTTGCTATCACTTTTGGTTATGATTTTTAGTCTTTCATACAAGAACAATATATGCAGATAAACTGATAGATAATATAGACTCTCTCTCTCCCACACACACACAACACACACACACACAACTGACAATCTGTTCACTCGCTGACTAATAACAATCCATATGCAGACCGTGTTCAGAAAGGAAGAACGCCGGAAATTAGCAACAATCTGTTTATTGTCCGTTGTGTTGATAGCGTCGAGTGTGGCTTATCGGTGCTGTGGCAGGTGTAAGGCGCTCATATGCGTGCCCATACCCCCCCCCCCCACCGCCCCATCCCGGGGAAGTTAAGAAGGAAGTAACGAATTCTCGACCTATTATGCAACAGCGAACTCTGCTTCCCTTTAGATAGCGTCGTGCACGTCACATGTTCGTCTGCTCGAGGACCGTGTATTTATACAGAAAGCTTTTAATTTGTATGGACATAAACATGTCAGCATAAACAAAGATTACTAAAGGAACTTTAAATGAGAACAGCACTGTCTACACTTCCAGTTGTATGCAAGAGGTACAATGATACTTAACAGAATCTTCGTGACAATAGCAGAACGTTTGGTTTCCGGCCGCTAAGCTTTACAAAAAAAAGAGCAAAAAGTAGTATTGTCTCCGGTACAACAACTTCTCCATGTTGACAGCCTGCGCTCAACCGCGTTGCCAAACAATTAGCTGTACATGGAAATCTCACGTTTTTAACATATATCTAATCTATACCGCATATTTACTACATGTTTACTTACATTCTGATAAGCTTATTCAACCCAAACTATATCAATTACAAAAAGATTACGAAAAATAAACGATTAATCAGTAAAATTGGCAATGTGGGCGTACGTTCAAGGAGGGAAATACAATCTAGGCCTACTTGCCCTCACTCAGAGGTTGTGCATTTCCGAGGTGTTAACGAGAATTATAACCGGAACATTGCTTCCTTATGAGTCACATAGAGTTTAAGAAGGCCATGGACTGCGCCCACACATCCAATTTTAGCTCCATTGAAGACCTCCTCCCGAGCTACGCTCGGCACATGCAGTTGGGTGGAGCTTCCCTTGCGAACATAGAAAAAGTAAGCCGATAAACAAACGAACTCACTTAAATAAACGTTCAGAGAGAGTATCTACCTCAAACAAAACAGACATACCTGTATGATAAATCCAACTAAAGGAGAGACTAAACACAGTGAGGAGAAATGGCGCAAATGAGGAGGGTCTTGAGGTGAGGTGGTGCGCGGTGGATGCGCTGGGCGACTCTGTCGTTGCCGGTTCGTGTCGGGTGCGGCAAAGGTTAGGCTCTCTTCGGATCTACTCGTCACTCCTTCTTTCAATTGTAGGCGAGTATTTCGCAAGAATGGTCTTATTTTCCAGTACCCGTAATTTTCAGAAATCGTACAAATCTTGTGTCTGCCAGGATGTTTATTTATCAAATTTTATGCGTGATATTCCATATCGGCACTGCACTGCCACGCGATCTTGAACGAAAACTTATGAAATAATCGGGTACGTTCGCTATTCTAAACTCATCACGGAATATTATTTTGTTGGTTTATCTTCATTTATTAAACAAATGGTATAAATACGATGAATTCTGAATATCTACAAAGCATTTGCGACTTTAATTGGTAGGATGCTTTAAAATATATTCATTAGAAGACGGAACTCTAAGATACTGAACGATCGGCTGTAAAAAGAAACGCCTGTTTCCCCCAACTGTTGCTTCACCGCGTGTGTCGTCGCTCGCATACGAACTAATATTTTCGGTGACAGTACTGAATGAAAACATTTCTGCAGCGGTAGAGAGTCTTTTGTGGACGGTAGTATTTAGTAACATTTCTGAATAGTTACTGAATACTTTGTTCTGTATAAATGAATGCGTATATCCACATGCGATGTTGAATGCACCCGCCACTCAGCCTTATAAGAACGCGATACCTGACGTATTACGTTCTTGTAAGAGCAGTGTATTCACAATGCGCATATGTATATTCCACTTTCTTTACTTACCAGAAATGAAAATAAACTAATACACACTGCCGAAAAAAAATGGCCAACCATATTGCTTATACCACCTTGAAATATATTTCATTGCTTTCGATCATCACAGAATGTTTACTTAAAAGAAAACCGGCAAACTTCTGGCCGTCACCTCTTCCGCTCGTGCCTTGGCGATCAACACGCACTCCGATATTACTTTATGTATATTGGAATTACATTGGCGATAATGCTAATAGTGGTAAAATCAAAATGATTATGATAATATTTGTTACAGTAGTATATAGGCTAATCCTTTTTTGTCATTTATGTTAACAGTACTACTACTGTTATCATCAATGATTATCATTATTATCATTATTATTGTCATTGTAATTATGATAATTATTATCGTCATCATTATCATTATCATCATCCTTATTATTATTATTATTATTATTATTATTATTATTATTATTGTTGTTGTTGTTGTTCTTGTTGCTGTTGTGTTTCTTCTTTGTCATTATTATTATCATAATCACTATTACTAATACTATTTTTTTCTATGAAAATCTTCATCATTATTATTATTATCATCATCATCATCTGTTATCATTCTTATTAACACCATTTTATTATTATTATTATTATTATTATTACTATTATTATAATTATTATTACTATTATTATTATTTGCTGACATCATCATCATCATCATCATCATCATCATTGTCATTGTTATCATCACTATTGTTATTATTATCATTATATAGGAAATAGTGATAATGATAATAGTAATGATGATGGGATTGACGATAATAATAGTAATAATAATGATAATAATAATGATGATGCTAATAATAACAAATAATGATAATGATGATAATGGTAATAGTAATGATGATGATAATATTATTATTGATAATGGTAATGATAAGGAAGTAATGATAAAAATAATAATAACGACAAAAACATCAATAGCGTAATGTTATTATTTTAATAACATCGATCACAAGGATGTAATTAATATAATGATATTAACAATCATCGCTATTGCTATATTTAATTATTTTGCTGCTGTTCTGGCAGTGGCTATGATGATTATCATTTATATTTCCATTACATAAATTGTGACGAAATATGTGATCGGCTACTTATGATAATGACAATTGTGCATAATAATGTAAGTCATTTTTGTTATAATTACTATTGCCATCTTTCTTAACCATTTTGATTATTGTCAGAATCATTGTTTTTTATATCACACAATTATGTTTGAGTGTGAAAGTGTATATAAAATAAGTAGAGTACCAGATATGACCAAAGTTAGATCTTAGTAATTATAACGGAATACATCTTAGAAACAGCCAGTCATCAAGGAGAACGATTAATTTCCGACCGAAGACGCTACAGCATGGGTCCAATAGTCTTTCTCCTGCTAACCAGAGTGCGAGAGTGCGAGTGGCCAGACCTGCAATCAGGCCGAACTGTTGATAATGAAATGGATCGAACCGAGAGAAATAATGGTGATAACGATCTCAGTGACCGAGCATCTTTTATTCCCGCGCTGATGACGTCACTAATGATCCAAGTTTTCAAGAGGAAGTCGACAGGTTTCCAACTCATTATCTCTATCTTTCTTATTTTTTCTTCTTCTTTCGTTCTTTCTCTATTAGTTTTGTTTCAATGGAAGCGTTAGAACTGGATGATTAAGGCGATTTTTTTTCTAAATTTGTTTTATGGAAGTCGTTACCGCAATCTCGTATCCGTGGATTCACAGCTGGTTCTTTGAGTTTCCGTCCAGTTTCTGTCCAGAGTTTTGCCTCTTCTCTCGAAGAATATATTACTGCCGAGTCTCTAGAGTCTTTAAAGATATTCATGGGATTTTAGTGTTATAAAAATATTTGCCTTTACTGTTCGTCTGTATTCGCTCGCCGTAATCACCCCGTCATTTGGCGGGCCTCTGCTGGCCCCGCTGGCTATGGGCGTCTGTCGTTTGCTTTTAACGTCTTCGTTGTTATTTTTAGTTACTGTTGATATCATTATCATTACCATTATCATCATCGTCATTATCGCCGTAATCATCTTTATCATAATTGCTGTTATGATGTTATCATTTTCATCATTATCCTCGATATTATTGTTATTGTTGTTACTGTTATTGTTATTACTATTATTATTATTATTATTATTATTATCGATGTTGTTGTTGTTAGTAATAGTTGTATCATTATCGTTATCGTTATTATTATTGTTGTTAATATTGATATAATATTTATTATTATTGCTGTCCATGTTAATATTGCTGTTATCGATATTATTATCAATACAGTTGTCACTCTCGCCATGACCAACATTCGCATCCTCAGAAAGGCAAAAGTTGTGGTTTGATCCCCTCCAGATCTGCGATAGAATTATTTTCTCTGTGCACTTAAGATTTCTTGGTCTATCTCTCCCGTTTTCTATCGTTTTTACTATTCATCCTCTGCTTCTTCCATTGCATACATATATGCGCATATAAGAGCCCGCGCGCGTGTTTGTGTTGAAGCATGTGATACATGTACGTACTGTATAAATGTGCAGTATATACAGGCTTCCTTCGTGTTCCGCCGAGTCGCACCGGATCTTGCTCTCTGACCTCATACAAATAGTTGTGTCTTCGCCTGCGAGTTGCCAGACTGCTTAATGTTTCATACGAGATACTTTGTGTACCATTTTGTATGTTGCAGCAGCAGCTATTCAGTCGCAAACAAAGGAGAGCGGCTCTTCCTTCTTGGAACAAACAACTCGCAGTGAAGCGATGCAAGGAAATTCGCTGCGAACGAGTCGTACTTCAAGGTAATGCTGTTTGTAAATTCTTGGTCGTTCAGAAACATTGTCACTGACTGGCAGGGCGATAACTCCGTTTAATGTTCGTGGCCCTCCGGTGCTTCTAAAATGTTCTGAAGTTTGTCAAAGCACGCTTGATGACTATTATAGAGCAGTTGGCGGTAGTCTTCATGAATGAAATCTGTGTTCCGTCATTCTGTCATCGCGCGCGGATCTCCCTCTCTCGCCGCATTTGACCCGGGAAGACGGAGCAGCGCACAGCTCGAACGGGCGTTTCATTGAGTAACTCGTTTGTTAACAGGATCATGTCGTCTCCCACTCGAGCGCTGACTGATGTTTACACAGAGTGCAGCTGCGACACCGAAAATGTTATCATCCTAAAGGGAGAAACTGCGAGGTCTCCATCCTGTCTGTGGCTGCGAGGATAGTAGAGGCTCCCTTTGTCTCTCTTGTCAGTCGTTATTAAGGATGAAGCTGCATGGAGATTATTGAAAAACATTGCGCAACTGGCTGTCGTGCTTTTGCCATATCATTTTAATATGTCTCACAATGTAGAATGCACTCACACATACATTTCTACATATTCATGTGTGTGTATATATGAATATGGGGGCTGCAAATCAATATACTACAAGTAATAAATGTGTCTGGGTACATAATTTATATATGGCTAAAACCTACGCAAATATCCTGCTTTTGTAAGCGCCTTTCATTTGTGCGTGCGCGCCCGCCCGCCGCCAATCACGATGCGTCACAGGCCACATACGCTTCTTCACAACCGCAATTACCTGCACGCGAGCTGTGGCATGTTGGGTGTGCACGCACTGAAATCAGGGTGCGGCCACACCCATCCGACAGGCGAGCAGAGCATACAGAATTCTAGGAGTATGTGGATATACACGTGGATACGCTACGCGTTTGCATACACTGGCATATATACAAAAAGATACTACAAATATTTCAGACATAGCCATGTTTTTGTACTTATTTTAAGAAAGGAGTATTGCGACTCCAGTCATGCAATTCGCTTGCTAATCCTGTAAGGAAACACGCCCACGTACACACAGACTGAGTCGCACTCTTTCCAACCCTTCCTTCCCAACTTCAGGATCTTCCCCTTTTCACTCATTTAATCACCCTTTTCTCCCTTCCCCCTTCTCCCCCGCCACTCCCCTTCCCTCCCTTTCCCCTCGCCACTCCCCTCCCTCCTTTCCCCTCGCTACTCACTCCCCCTCCACTCCCCTCCCTCCTTTCCCCTCGCCACTCCCCTTGCGCCTCCCTTCCCTCCTTCCCCTCGCCACTCCCCTTCCCTCTTTCCCCTCGCCACTCACCTTCCCTCCTTCCCCTCGCTACTCCCCTTCCCTCCTTCCCCTCGCCACTCCCTTTCCCTCTTCCCCTCGCCACTCCCCCCTCCTTCCCGACACTCCCCTTCCCTCTTTCCCCTCCTACTCCCCTTCCCTCCTTCCCCTCGCCCTCCCCTTCTCTCCTTCCCCTCGCCACTCCCCTTCCCTCCTTCCCCTCGCCACTCCCCTTCCCTCCTTCCTCTCGCCACTCCCCTTCCCTCCTTCCTCTCGCCACTCCCTCCCTCTCCCGCCACTCCCCTTCCCTCCTTTCCCCTCGCCACTCCCCTTCCCCTTCCCCTCGCCACTTCCCTTCCCTCCTTCCCCTCTCCACTCCCCTTCCCTCCTTCCCCTCTCCACTCCCTTCCCTTCTTCCCCTCTCCCCTCCCCTTCCCTCCTTCCCTCCACTCCCCTTCCCTCCTTCCCTCGCTACTCCCCTTCCCTCCTTCCCCCCGCACTCCCCTTCCCTCCTTCCCCTTCTCCACTCCCCTTCCCTCCTTCCCCTCTCCACTCCCCTTCCCTCCTTCCCCTCGCCTCCCTTCCCTCCTTCCCCTCAGCTCGCTTTTTGCGCTCACCAAAACTAACGCGAACGGCATTGATGAGCCCACAAGCAGATGCTTTTAAGTCTTACATTTCTGTGATATTTCTGTCAGACTCCGACCTTACGTTTACATGCATAAGGGGATCGGAAGGTCTATTTGAGGATATTTTGCTCTCAGATGAGGCCCGGGGAGGGGGGGGCACGTAAGAAGGAGGGAGAGGGAGAGGAAGAGGGTGAGGTGTGAGAATGAAGGAGGGGGATTCGAGCAGAGAGGCAAATAGATACATAAATAAATAGAGAGACAAAGAGAGAGTGTGCTAACTCTATAAATAGTTAGAGACAAACAGAGAGTTTGATGAATAAGCAGAGAGAGACATATATAGATAGACAGATAGATAAATAACTGGAGAGAGAGACAGAGAGAGAGAGAGAGAAACACACACGCATATATAGATAGACAGATAGATAAATAACTGGAGAAAGAAAGAGAGACAGACAGACAGACAGAGACAGAGAGAGAGAGAGAGAGAGGGGAGTAAAGGAAAAGAGGAAGAGGAAGGAGAGAAGGAGTCGCGAAAGGATGTTTTAGCCTGGGAAGCCGCTGAAGGTCTTTGATAAATTCCTCACGGCTGGAAGGAAACGGAGGCCGCTCCTTTGACAACTTTTGGGGATGGTTGTTGGGGGGGAGGGGCTTCTCTCTAATTAAACTAGGAAATGACCTTTGTATCGCCGCAGACACACACAGACAGGTCCTGCATGCAAGCTGGACAA
>NW_020869540.1:1313706-1316206 GCF_003789085.1 Penaeus vannamei | reverse complement strand
GACTCTGCTGTTGAACATAACCTTAGTCTTTTTCTTGTTCATCTTAAGTCCGACTTTTAGGCTTTCTCTATTCAGATCGTTTATTAATTGCTGCAGTTCATCAGCTGATTCACTAAGGAGAACAATGTCGTCTGCAAATCTTAGGTTGTTTAGGTGTTCGTCTCCTATTTTGATACCCTTCCCTTCCCATTCTAGTTTCTTGAATATTTCCTCGAGGCAGGCTGTAAACAGCTTTGGTGAGATGGTGTCGCCCCGTCTAACGCCTTTTTTAATTGGTATTTTATCGGTTTCTGTGTGGAGTTTGATGGTTGCTGTCCCATCTTTGTATATATCTTCCAAGATATTACAATATACCTCCTCAACTCCCTGTTGTTGAATAGCACCTAATACTGTTGGTATTTGTACAGAGTCAAATGCCTTTTCATAATCGATGAATGCCATACACAGGGGTCTCCTATATTCGTTTACTTTTTCTCTTATTTGTGTGAGCGTGTGGATGTGATCTGTTGTTGAGAATCCGCTGCAGAAGCCTGCCTGTTCTTTAGGCTGGCTGGAATCCAGACTGTCAGAGATGCGAGCTGTAATGACTTTTGTGAACAGTTTGTAAGTAACCGAAAGGAGGCTTATGGGTCGGTAATTTTTTAAATCCTTTTTATCACCTTTTTTGTGTAACAAGATAATTGTTGCATTTTCCCAGGCTTTCGGAGTTTTTCCGCTGAGAAGACATTTGTTAAAAAGATTGGCTAGTTTCACTGTTGCGATGTCTCTGCATCTAATATGAGGTCTATACTAATTCCGTCTTCGCCTGGTGTTTTCCCTCTCTTCATGCCTTTAAGTGCTCTTTTTATTTCTTCTTTTGTGATATTAGGTACGTCGCTAGTTACCGCGTTTGCTTCTATTTGTGGCTGTTCGTTTGAGTTGTATAGATCCCTGTAAAAGTCTTCCACTACTTTGATGATTTCATTCTTGTTATGTGTTACTTCTCCGTCTGGTTTCTTAATTGCATACATTTGATTTCTCCCTATTCCTAGTCTTCTTTTAGCTGCTTTCATGCTGGTACCTGAAATCACTGCTTCATTTATTATTTGAGTATTGAATTTCCGTACATCTTCCCTCTTCTTTTTATTTATGGTCTTTGTTAGTTCAACCAATTCTATCTTGTCCCTATTTGACGATACTTTCATGTCTCTACGTTTTTGCATAAGCTGTTTAGTTTCTACGAGAGCTTGCTGGAGCTTCGATTGTCGTTCTTTCCGCCTACTTCAAGTGCAGCTTCTTTTATTATGTCATTGAACTGTTTATTGATTTGGTCGATGTTGAGATCTTCGTCGCGGAGGAGTGAATATCTGTTTTGGATGTTTAGGCTAAATTCTGTTGCTCTGATCCTCAAGTTAGCCAAGTTTGGCTGTGGTTTACTCATTAGTTTGTTCCTTTCCCTTCTGAGATGTATTTTAATTTCGCCTCTCACCATTCTATGGTCGCTGCCTACATTTACTTTATTTATAACCTCTACATTTTTTATTATATCGCGCCTATTTGAAATTATGAAGTCAATTTCGTTTTTGACGTCAGAAGGCGACTTCCATGTCCACTTCCGTTCTAGTCTTTTTTCGAAGAATGTATTCATGATACTGAGTGATCGAACCTCCGCAAATTCGACTAGCATTTGTCCCCTCTCGTTCCTAGTGCCTATTCCATGGTTCCCTACTGCGGTTTCGCCCTCTCTTTTTACCTATTTTGGCATTAAAATCCCCCATAATTATTGTGAAATGGGATTTTGTTCTCTCGCTGGCTAAGTGAACATCTTCATAGAAGCTCTCTATTTCTTCATCACTGTGGCTGCAGGTTGGAGCATAGACTTGAATAATTTTTAAGTTGTACCTAGTGTTTAGTTTTATTGTTACAGAAGCCACTCTTTCGCTGACACTATAGAATTCTACAATGTTCTTTTCTAAGCGTTTGTGTATTAAGAATCCTACCCCTAATTCCTGTTTGCTACCCAGAGGTTTTCCTCTCCAATAGAGCACGTGTCCCTCATTTATTAACTTCTGCTCTTCGCCTAGTCTTCTAACTTCGCAGAGTCCTACTACATCCCATTTAATGGAAGAGAGTTCCTCTAGTAAAGCTAGTAAGTCGGATTCAGTTCTCATGGTCCTTATATTGTATGTGCAAAGGTTCATCAACGTGGGGCGGCCTGTCTTTACCCGGATATTTTTAGCACCCCCTGCTCCGGAGCGATCCTGATCGCCGCCGTAACCAGGGGCTCCTTCGCCTCCGGGGAATGGGGGCCATGGCTGGATGCGTTTGTTCATGGAGGTGGACAGCCGATTTACCTCCCACCTACTGGCTTAGGTGTATCTTGGTGGGAGGGGAGTAATTTAGCCGGAATGCCATTGATAAGTCCCCCCCAGCAGGTTTGGTCCTACCTGGAGTGGACTTAGGAGCGGCAATGCACGGCCTGCTCACTACTCCCGTGAGCTGGGCTTAATTATCAGAAGTG
>NW_020869540.1:1273706-1276206 GCF_003789085.1 Penaeus vannamei | reverse complement strand
TTCGGTTTACATAAAATCGGGGCATTCATCAACGCATCCTTCAAAGATTGAAATGCTTTCTGGCACTCGTCTGTCCATCTAAATATATTATCTTTCTTGGTGAGTTGGGTTAAGGGTGCAGCTACTTTAGCATAATCTGGAACATGCCTTCGGAAGAATCCTGTAGCCCCTAAAAACCTTCTCACTCCTCTTACGGTTTTTGGGGCTGACATTTCTGCAATTGCTCTGACTTTGTCAGGATCAGGGAGAATGCCTTCAGTAGTAACTCGTAATCCTAAGAACCTGAAGTTCTGCACAACAAATCACACTCATTAACATTGAGCTTCAAACCAGCACAATCTAATATATCCAGTGTTTCTTTCAGATGACACAGATGTTTGCCAAAGCTCTTACTGTAGACAACATTGTCATCTAAGTAAGCCAATGTGTGCCGGCCCAGAACTGGACTAAGAATCGCATTCATAGTTTGCTGAAAAAGGGTGCCATTGAAAAAAGTGATAACAATCGCTGAATGCTGTTTTGGTCCTATCTTCAGGTGCCATTGGCATACTTTAGTAAGCACTCCTGCTGTCAAGCGATGAAAAGACTGTTGTTTCTCTGAGCTCATCCACCAACTCGTCAATCCTTGGCAAAAGGTATGTGTCAACTATTGTCACAGAATTCAGCCGACGATAATCTACACAGAAGCGAACTGTTCCATCCTTTTTGACAAGCACTACGGGTGAGAGCCAGGGTGACGTGCTTGGTTCAATCACACCAGCCTCAAGCATGGCGTCACACTCCTCCCGTATCTACTGTTTAGCTGCTTCAGGTAGTCTCCATTGACGTATACATAATGGCTGAGTTTCATGTGTAGGTATACGATGTTGTACAACTGGTACGGTGCCAACAGAACACTTATCTGAGCTAAAAAGACGTGGATAGATAGCCAAAAGTGACAAAATATCCTCACGTTGCATGTCTGATAAATGGCCCAAATGTGGTCCAGTTTCTTGGTTGCCTGTTTCCATAGCAACCGATGCACTGTCTGGAGGATCATCTAAGCTTATCTCAGGATAACCACTGTCACTTTCATCATAACTGAAGTCTAATTGAACATAAACTACGTCAAAATCATCTTCCTCAAATCTAAAGTCTGGGTCAGAGGCATCATTATTATTCTTCAATTCATCAAGTAAAAGTTCAGGAATGTTTGTTATACTTAACTTGCTCCTTAATAGAACAAGAACCTTCAGATGACTGCTTCAGATCCACCACAGTGCAAAGTGCTCCAGTTGCTACATGTGTACCATTTCGTAGGTGTATAGGGCGAGCTCCTCCGTTCACAACTCATACGGAAACAGTCCCATTCTCGGGTACAACTACCGTCCATGGCACAACGACTCTGTCAGTGGCTGCAGGTGCAAGCTGAGACTTCTTCCTCCTTTCCCTTTCCTTGATTGTATATCAAACAAAGACCAAACGGAAATCAACAGTCACAATGGAAAACGACAGTATACACAAAAACGATGTCCCCATAAAAACAAACAAATAATACAGGTAAATAAATAAATACGATAAGAGCTAAAGGTTTAAAGCTGGTAAATCAAATTAAAATACAAACAAAACTCAAAGTAAACCCTTAAATTACATATACCCCGAACAAAATCTTACTCTACACCAGTCTTCATTATACTTTAACTATCATCACTATGATTTGGCAAAAGCTTCGAAAGGTTAAAGAACATCAGCACCAGAACAATTACGAACGTCATCAATGATTCAAACACAGTCCCACCAAAGATGCCACCATAACCCGTCGTAGGGGGTTAGATGCCTTTCCCCTAGATTGCGGGGCCGTGGGAGCCAACGAGACCTAAGCCTCCGGCCTCCTGTATCGGCACAGAGTAATCATGGTCGTCTCGCGGTGCGAGGTCACACTGGTAGCGTATTTCATTAACAAAAGTGTCGATCAAAGCATATATCATGGAGAAAGTAGATAATTGTTCAGGCTGAAGAAACTCATTACTGTATATAATTGATAAAACTTTGAATTTAAAATCATTAAAGTAAATGGAACGTGATTAAATAAAACAACGGTAAAACAAATTCAGTAACTTAAATGAACTATTCTACGCCTTATCAATTATATCAATTCATCAGAATAAATCATTTAATACTTGTCTTTAAAATCATACTATTTCTGTTATTCTTAATTATTCATTCATTAGGTTTTCACTTCTTTGTAATCATCAGACTTCATCAATCTGCATTCTCTTTAAGAGAATCGATAAACGAAACAAAAGGCAAAGTTTAATACTATTATTCTAAAGCCAAAAACCGTTAACACATGAGAAACATAAAGTAAAACCTCCGAAAAAATAAGGGTGAAAGAAATATACGTAAAAATGGGGCAATCTAAAAGAAAACGGATAAAACAATACCTGTTACAAATGCAAACTCACAGTAAGATCCAATAAAAGCGAAACGCACAATAAACACAAAGAAGAGCAATGCTTTA
>NW_020869540.1:1247909-1255409 GCF_003789085.1 Penaeus vannamei | reverse complement strand
AGGGCTAAGATGAAAGTAATCGATTACTGATCGCAAAAGTAATCGAAGTAATCGGTTGCAAAAAGAGTGAGTATTACCATCACTAATGTCTACAGCTGGAGCATGTGGTGGAGGGCGTGACACATTCCTCCAAACCCTCTGTTCGGGAAGCGTCAGGCTAGAGCTTCGCTTATGGCAGTGGATTTGCATCCGCCATTAGACTGGTGTCAATCCTCTCTCTAAGGAGTATTTGGTGTGGGTGTGACTGCCCACAGGTGTGGCTGGGCGCTGGAGGTCGACAGGCTCCCCCGACGGCTTAGGCCTGGGTAGGCCTGGAGCTGCTTGCCGTTGTCTTGTTCAGTGTGGAGCATGGAGCATCCAAGTGCAGATCTCTCTCTCTCTCTCTCTCTCTCTTTTTTTTTTTTTTTTTTTTTGAGAAAAGTGATGGACATTGTTCATTGAGGAAAGAAGGTTAGGGGGGGGGAGCTAGCTAAGAAATTGAAGTATAAGTTGAAGAGTTTTAAAAGTTTGAGGGGCTTTCCCTCATTGCCTGTAATCAGTTTTATGTGCATGACGTCCGTAGTAGACTGCACTGCCTTGCCCCATGTGAGGCCCTTGGGCCCGTTTTAAATTTTAACTTAAACTGCTTTTATGTATTATTACATATATAAGTAATATAAAAAATTGTTAATAGGGAATATTACTAACCTAGACTTTTTTTGCATTCGATCCTCTGGCAACAGTACCAAATCCACTGTCCGAGGATTGAGTGCCATTGGCGTATGAAGTGTCTCGACCCCACACATATCTCTTCGAACCCCAGGAAAAGATATGAATGTTGGAGAGATATCCTTCTTTTGTTTTGATTTTTCCGTTGACTGTTTCCATCCTGCAAGCCGAGGGGGTTCCGGTCGTGAGCTGTGTGGTTAAAGCCTCGCTGAGGTTTCAATCACTCACTCTCACGGCCTGAACCAACCCTTCGTAAGCAAGTTTGTAAAACAGTCTGTCCCTGTTGACCCTTCTTGGGCTGCGTTTCCACCTCTCCCTCCACCGCGGTGGTGAGAGTGGAAGATTCGCGTGCTGATGTGTCGACAGAGTGACTGGCTCCTCCTCTCCCAGTCTGTCTTATACTACGCATGTTAATCAATATACGTGTAACACAAGCGTTGGGGAGTTCCTGGAGGCAGTTTCTAATTTTAGTTGTTTTGTTTTGGTGTTGTCTCTAAACATGTGTTTGTGTTTGTTTTCATTTATTCCCTGTTCTTTCTTTCTTTCAGATTTCCATCAGTGAGGGCCATCAGGATCGTCAGGATCGACGTGCCTGGGTGCCGCGTGCCGAGCGCGGTTCCTACGATACATCGGCTCTGGTTCATTTAAGGTGAGTGGGATGCTGCGTGGGAACCAGGAGTGGTTTTCCATCTGTCATCTTTAAATAGTTTGGATCCTCTGACATTTCTAGTTTTTCCCATAGTCTTTTGGCCAGGTCATGGATGTGAATATTCAAGGGGGTTATTTTATATCTTTCGTGCAGGTATGTTGGGATATCTGCATCCTGGTACCCAGATCATTGCTTTGGTTTGGACTGACTGTAGTTTTAACATTAAAGACTTTGATATGGTCTTGAGAGGGACGTATGGGTATTCAATTATTGGTCTGATCAAAGCTTTGTAAAGATGTAATTTTGTTTTTTCAGAGTAGCCAGAGAATCTTTTGCACTTGCTGAGTGAGTTGCAGGTTTGCAAGTCTTGCTCTCTCTCGAGCATGTGGTGCAATTCCCCTGCAGGTGATGGACAGCCCAAGGAGTTTACCGCTTTGGGTGAATGATACTTTATCTGTGTTATTGATGGTTATTGGCACAGGAGCGAGTTTGGCTGCAGATATCATTGGAAACAGCATTACTGGTTTTGATTTTCCAGTTTTTCTCAAACTGGTTGATAGAAGAGATGGCATTGTGGGTCTAAAGAGTCATTATTATTTTTGACTTGCTTGGGTGAGTGACGATCTGGGTGATGTCATCGGCATATGAGATGTAATTGTGATGGTGTGTTGGCGGGGGCAGGGGCGAGGTGTACAAGTACAAAGTGGGAGATATGATGCTCCCTTGAGGGACACCACTTTCCAGTTTGATTTCATTACCCAGTGTGTTGTCCATTTTGATGCGAGCCTTTCTGTCGTCGAGGAAGCTGCTGAGCAGTTTAGGTAGTTGATCGGGCACATAGGCGTCAATTAAACGATGTCTGAAGCCATCGTGCCACCCTTTGTCAAACGCCTTAGAGACGTCTCTTAAAATGATGTTACATTGTTCATTGTTAGCGAGGGCGTTTGCGATAGTTTTATATGCTATGGCGATGGCGGTGGTAGTTCCTTTGCCCTTTCGGAAACCATATTGATTTTCGTTTAAGATGTTTTGTTCTTCGAGGTGGCTCATTCGTCTTGAATTTATAATTCTCTTGAAGATTTTGCCTGGAATTTCTAGCAAAGAGATAGGCCGGAAGTTTTCAACTTTATTTGATGGTTTTCCGGGTTTAGGAATGAGAATGATCATCGCTTTTTTGAAGGCTTTTGGGAAGTAGCCTGTTGCCAGGCATCCATTAAAGATGTCTCTTAGCTTCTTAAGTGCGTGCTCTGGTAGATTGCAGAGATCTGTTTTATTTATTTGGCTTTGTCCGGCTGCTTTTTTTCATTTTGGAGATAGTTGTTTTTATTTCTGATAAGGTAATCTCGGCTGTTTATGGATTATCATTTCCGAGGTTGTTGAGGTTGATTTGCTGGTCTGGTTTTAATTTGTTGGGGAATCTTTCAAGGTCTCTCAAGACCACTTCCTCAAACTGCCTGTTGAATTGCCTATTCTCATCTTCAGAAATCTTCAAGATCTTGCTCCAGAATCTATTGAGCAGCCTTTCTTTGCCTTCAGCATCATATATTTTGGTATTATTTGCGTCATATATGAAGGGTGAGTACGGATTTTCGTTGCCCCTCATCTTATTTATTTTCCTCCAAAATGTTGTGGGATCGTTGGAGTGACAAGATACTTCGGTGGTGAGTTTGTCCCATCTTTGCTGTGAGAGTGTTCATGCCGTATCTCCTATATTGCGTCCTTGTTTCGTTTCTCCAGCCCATTCTTTCGACATGTGTTTTAATGCTGTTATATTGAGCTTTCAGATAGTTCAGCTACCCGTTTGTTTGGTGATGTGAGATGTTACGGTGGTTTTTGGATGGAATGCTTTGTTCTTTTGCTGCAATTACCTCAGAGCCATCTCTCGGTCTCTATGTCGAGGCTGGAGTGTAGTTGGTTTCGTACCTGTTTGCAATTACCAGGTCTGGAGTAGTCGCTACGTTTTGAGTCACGAAAGTGGCAAATTGTGGTCCTAAGACAATTGCCTGATCGTTATTAATAAAGTTTGCAAGACTATTGCCCACAAGGGTTGTTACTACTGTGGCTTAGTGTTCTATGTCTTGCATTGAAGTCTCTCAGTAGGTAGACTGGTTTGTCTGTTCTTAAAAGGTGTATCATGTCTGCATAAGGTAAGTATGGCCTCCTGGGGGGCAGATATATAGTGGCAATGATAATTGGGCCTTCTGAGGTGTCTATCTCAATTGCAAGTGTTTCTGAATTGAAGTTGTCTATTATTTTGTGTTGAAGAACAGGATTGCTATGCCATCATTGTGTTCTCCTGACTTGTTACTAATGTAGCTGTTAAATGGAAGACTTTTAAGCCTTCTGTTTCTTTCTTCCCGTGACTGTTTAGTAACATGATATCGGGGTCAAGTTCTTTGTCGGTGTTTCATAGCTCTCTCCCTCTTTCAGCACTCCAATGGAGGACGTTGTGTTGAATTATAGACAATCTGGTCATTGTATCGGCTTCTTTTAGTCTGTTGGTTTGTCTCTAGGTTCTTCGAAGCCATTTCTGATCTTAATGTTTTTCTTTTCCTAAATCATGGCAGCATTAACCTCTATGGCACCTGCTTTGAGGGGGTTTAAATATTTTAATTTCCATTTCTGAGGACTGGTACACTGGGTTGTTGTATGTGAATTATATTGTGCCTTTGCGAATTTCTTCGCCAATCGATTTTCGGTTCAGGTTTTTGTATTTGTTTGGGTCGTAGGCATGCAGGCCTAGTCCCAGTTCTGTTGGGTTGATTGGCGTGCCATCAGTGAGTTTCTTGATTTCTCTTTGGGCTGATGTAGATGGCTGGCTTTTTGCTTTTTTGTCTGCCAGATACGTTGACGATTCAGGGGGAATGAATGACACTGGTTGTCGTTCCTTTGCTGAGACGACTATTTGCAATCCTCTGTTTTCTCCTATTTCTTCCTCTGCCTGTTCTTCCATTTCTTCCTCTGCCTGTTCGTTTAGGAGCCTCTCTTTGATTTGAATGTGCAACTGCGCACTCTCTTGTGATGTGCTTTTGCTATGTTCGTGTTATCCTTGGGTTCTAGCACCCGAAGGATGTTTGTCGAATGGTCATCGTATCCTAGAGTAACCTCTGGGAGGCCTGCCATCCTGAGTCCCCTGTTGGCTGTGACATTGTAGTCATGTGATGGGTTTTTAAGGCACATCAGGTGGGCATTTATTACTATGGTGAGGATTTCTATTGAGGTGTCATTCGGCAGTTGTATGATTGCTTGGTTTATTTTTGGAGGATTATCCTTTATGGTTGTGAGGATAATCTCCTTAGTGGCTGAGATATGTTGCTTGACCACTTGTTTGGCAACCTCACTGTAGGTACGATTTTCTTGTTCTTTTTGTTTTTCTACTTTTTGGTTGTCTGTCTCCTGAATTATCCTTTTTCTTTCAGGACATTGGTGGCAAGGGTTCGGTGGTCCCCTCCGCATCGGAGACATTTCTTTCTTTCGTTGGTACATTCTGTATAGGTGTGTCCCTTGTCTCCAAACTCTGAGCAGAAGTTTTCTTCTTTGTTGGGGCATTTGTTTTTGACGTGGTCCTATGCATAGCAGTGCATACACTGTTTTATGGGAGTAAATCTTTCTTGCTCAATCTGCCTGGATGTGATGGAGAATGCAAACATTCTGAGGCCCTTTTCTTCAATGTTATTTGCCATGCTGATGTTATTGAAGCGCACTTTGAGCATGTTGTACTTCTTTAAAATGTAAACATCGTCTACATTGGCATGAGGCCAAGTTCTTTGAATCTCGTCCGATTTTTCGTCGGGCTCTCGGTCTGTGATACTCTGGTCGATATATTTCATGACCAGGGTGTGTTTTGCTCTTTTGTCTGGCGACAGTATAGGGTGGCATGCTTTCTGTTATAGTTTTTTTTTTTTTGTTTCTTCCTCGAAAAATCGGCAGACATTTTCGTTTTCCACTTGGGCAACATATCCATCTTAGTTGGTGTGTAGTCTAAGTAGGGTTATGCCTTGCTCGTTTATTGTGTGCGAGAGTTCTGCCCGAAGGGATTCAGACAGACTCCCGTGGATCTTAAGGCGAACTTTTGGTATTGTGGCTACATCGATGGATTGAATGTAGTGGGACTATTCGCCAACTCCTTGTCCTACCACGGTACCCCCCTCCCCCTTTTGGTATGACAAGTCCATGGCACGAGACAGTCAAGGAACCCAACGGAAAATGGGCGCCGATATTGTTTTATTTATTATCCTTTTGTGTGTCATGTATATTTTTCTCTTGTGATGGAGATGCGGGGTGCCGCCCGTAAGAATGTGCGCAATGTATGTGGGCTTAGCCACGTACATGCCAACATAATTATCCCTCCTATGCCCAGTTTAAGTCGGAGAAATTGGATAGCGTCTGCTAGTGACGTCACACTAGTGTTTCGCTACGTCATTAGTGACGTCATAAAACGTGACAATGCAGCCACTCACAAGTGTCCACGAGAGGGTATACAATACCCCTATAGAGGGCGCTGATACCCCCTCTGGTACTTTTTGGGTAGTACCATTACCGAGAGATCTGGTCTCGCCTCCTTCCTGTTCAGAACCCGCTGCTTTATCCACGTAAGGTCACGGTTAATATTATGTGTTTTACAGGGAAATCACTAATGATTTATTCTATGCTTTAGTGACTGGTGCAAGAGTGGTATTCATGTAAATTTAGGCACTAAGACGAAAATAAGCAAGCAAGCAGCGTGTTCATGATTCCCCTGGGTAATTTGTGATGAAAAGTTCAATGTAAAGTAGTGCTGGCTATGAACTACTGGTGGATTACTGAAATACTTCTGCAAATATGCAAGAGCATTTATAGTACACATTTTACATGGTACTAAATGAACTTTATTTCCTCTCGTATGCGAGTGCCGTGACCTGGACTCCCCCACTCACCCGCTTTGGCCGCTACCATTTACCTGTCCGATGTACGATGTCGGGGGTGGCCAGGTGGTACTCACATCAGGTAATTTAAGGTAAAAAGGTGTAGAACAGATATCCGAGGGACACTGACCTGGAATTGTCCCGGCTTTATACCAGAAGTAGCAGTACTGCGATACTGTTACCTTACATGAATACACCTTAAATAAATGTTTACTCTACGACACACCAATCCTACCAAGGTCCACTCCTCATTAGCGTCCCCTCCTTCAAAAAGGTGACAAGGCCAGAGTCAAGGGTGTGTGGATGTCCGCAATCCCACCCACAGGTCGAGGCCTTGAGTGAGTTACTCGGGCTTAACTGGGTTGTTAAAAAGCTGGCTTTTGAAAATCCTTCAAGGAAGGAAGGGATTCAGGGAAGGGAAACACGCTAATATATCCCTATTTTCCGTTTTGAAAGGGAAAATGGCGGTAAAAACACCCCTATTTACCGTTTTTTCGGGGTATTTTTTTCCCGAAACAAATGTGAAAATTATCAGACTATCAGAGTGGGGGGGGGGGCGGGGAACAAACAAGGAACAAAAGCCTCACATCTCATAATAAGTTGTGTAAGTATTTTTTCAAGCTTTTTATTATTATATCATCTTTTTTATTCGTGTATCAAAATCGAATTTATTGACCACCACTTGTAATGCAGTCTTTTCATAATTAGTATATTATTTGCATCATCAGCCATGGTGGAAGGGGGGGGTGTATGTAACAGTACAAGAAGGTAATAAAAGGTATAATAGGCGAAAAGGCTTGGACAACATTGGGTTAGACCATTAATACTTTCACATTTAATGGTCCATTCGTAAGGCAAACTAAATACAGTGAGTGCATTACAGCTACAGAAATTAAATCGTAACCAGTTGTGTACCAAAGAGCGTTTAATTGGGAGTTGAAAGCTGATTTAGTCAACCGACAATAATTTCTTCGGTCAAATAAGGAATTGGAGACAGAATGAATATTATCTTTAAACTTTTTTTGTGACTGCAGGCCCATTGTATGTCGACTAGTGGTGGACGTAATCGATTACATCTATTACTACTTGACATTTCTCAGTATTCGATTATGACCTAGTAATCTATACACACATACGAGGCTTGACTCCAACACACCGCCCACTTCAACGAATACACCCTCTCGAGTTGGTGTGCAATGTCCAGAGGACGGCCAACTCGAGGGTGCGGGTATCCGTGGG
>NW_020869540.1:1225409-1242909 GCF_003789085.1 Penaeus vannamei | reverse complement strand
CTTTATTAGGATCTTTGTTCAGGCAATATGCTCGTTTGCCTCTGGAGGATAGACATGTTGGACAGGGTGTCTGAGGTGGAGATAGGTAATGATGTTACCAACTTGTCGACAGAGAGTTTCATTAAAATTATCAAGGCTGGTAGGAGTCTTCATACCAGCAACCAATCCTTTTCATAAACTCATCATGATAGTAACAAAATGGCATCGAAGGCGTAACTGGGGTGGGCTTCTTTTGCAAAATGGGATGATAATTAATTTGCAGTGCTTGGGAGTGTGTGCTGATGGTATAGAGCTACACAATCTAATTTGCCACTTAGGTAATGAGTCTTTTGTAAGGGACATAATAGGTGTATGGGGTCTCTAGTGTTCTAGAAATAGTTTTTGTCTATGGTGTTTCACTCAGAGCCCAGGGGAGGATGACAAGCATTAAAATCCCCACACAGTAAGACAGCAGTATTATGTATCATACTGTCAGGAGGTTTAGGTACCACTTCACTATCATATGGGTCTTATACATTAATGATGGTGATAGTTTTACCATCAACAAATATCTTGACACCAAGACATTCAATATGTGTTGTCACGTTTGTCATCAATCACTTTTGATGGAATAGTATTCTGTATGTAAATACCAAGTCTTCTTGTAGAGGGATTACCAATATTAGGTCTGTCATGCGATGTGTATCTTGCATTTTTTTCATTACGATCATCATTTCTGATTGCCTTGCATTTCTGCAAACTGTTAATGTTCCAGGTAATACATTTCAACAGATTATTTGGAATCATCGGTTATCATTTGACTATTTCCAAGACCCACTTTAAGTTGAGTCTGCCGTTGGTCGCGGAGGAACGCAAACATCCTCTCCTGGAACTGTGGCTGTTGAACTATCTGTTGCTGCATCGTGAACATCATCTGCTCTATATGCTTGAGCAACATTTGTAGATGAACCTTCCTTTCACTGTTGGACTCTTTCTTGCCCTGCTGCAATGACGAATGAGCTGGAACTAAAATTGGTGCTGCAGCTGGTGCTAGGGTTAACGCTGGTGATGGGTGATGGGGCTTTTAACTCTGTTGGTGCTGGTTATGTGGACAATGCCATAATTTTCTTTGTAGGGGCCATCACTCTTGACCTCTGGAGGTGTGGGGATTTCCCCACATCATTAAGACGACGGGCTTTTATTTTTTATTTTTATTTATTTATTTTTTATTATTTATTTATTTATTTATTTTTATTTTTTTTTTTTTGTCTACGACTATTACCATTTGTTTAATAGGTACGCAATGGAGCATTTGCATTGTCCTTCTGGTAGAAGTTCACGCATTCCCGAGGGACAATTTCGTCTGTAGAATTTTGTCTGTGTACTCTGAGCTTTCGTGAGTAAGAGCACAGTATCGGCACTGGTGCATCTCGTGAACACGCACGTGCTCCGCGTCCCCACTTTGAACAATTAGATCAAAACTGGGTCAGGGATTTGAAGGCACACCTAAAGAGTGTCATGCTCTCAACCATTTAAATAGCTCCCCCTCATACGTTATGATGATTCTCTGTCATTAATACTATCACTTTCATTCGCCTGGCATGTATGACACCTAGAGTGTACAATGCCATTTTCATGTTTTAATTTCCTCGGGACATAGAACACAATGACGTTCGTACATTTCCCTTTTCCAAAGACCTTGGCTTTTTCACCTTACTTCACCATCCGCACCGGTAGTTGTTATATGTTCTCGCATCTTACAAAAACATCGTTTCTCCCCATTTTCAGTTCTACCGCTTCATTTGTCCTGTGAAGATCCATTTTTAGGGCCGGGAATACCCATCGATATTTATAGCCGTGTGTGCAAAGTTTTGAATCCGCCCTGAAGTGTGCACACAGGTGTTCGGGGAGCGTAATTTCCACAGAGGCAGGTAAATATATAAGCCTCTTGGCTTTTTTCTTTGTCCGTTCCTGTGGACCGCCACTAATATCTTCCTCACGGAGGACATCATACCTGCCTTCAGTTCCCATTTCACCTATGCGGTTACGTTAGGGTACTGGTTAAAGTTAAAGTTGCAAGAATCGAGTATTATGGGTACTGCAAGCAATGCTAGTTATCATAAATTCCCTTACTGCGCGAGGGCATATACCTGGCCAGCGACGTGGCAGAAAGCGAAGTGACATATCCTTCTTGAGGTCCGGTAGCAGTTCAGTTAGATTTGCAAAATCTAGCTTCGCCCGGGCCTTTTTTCCCACGAGTGGACCGGCCTGAGCACAACTTTCCTCTCACTACTTAAGCCCAACTGCCACTCGTTCCCATCATATCATCAACTATCAATTGATGGACACCGCTCTTCCTAATAGAAATGAAATATATGCGAAACAACACCACAATGATATACAATTATCTTGAAATTCGTAAAATACTGTATTTTTTTTTTTTTTTTTTTTTTTTTTTTTTTTTTAGATAATTCGATTTACGAGAACAATAAATATACTACATATTTTTTGGTTTATCAAGAGGCAGACTGACGATTAAAATCTGTCAAAGTACAGTAACAAACAGCAATATCTTCGAATTTGTGATTCTTTGAATATTCCACAATGACGAAGATATTACCATTTCTTTTATCTTCCATATGAATGATACACATCATTATATTGATGGTGATGATAATTATTAATACTATATTTTCTATATCATTATTAATATTATTTGCTATATTATTATTGTTATTATTATCATTATCATTATTAGCACTATACCTATAGTAATAAAAATAACGTATAAAGATGATTAGATTTTTGCAGAACCAGCCTACACATTAATAAAATATTTTAAAAAGTCCGCGAAATTAAAGAATAACCAAAATATGTACATACTATTGCTACAATTATCATTAGCACCATCATTGTTATGATGTTATTGTCATTAGCTCCACCTGTACTGTCATTATCCTTATTATTATAATCTTTATTATTTATCTTAATTATTGCATTACCATTTACCACTGTCATCACTGACCATCATCATTACATAAATATTAAGAAAACAAAATAATGATATTGGGTAGTAATGTGGAAATCAAGTGTATGAAACCCGTATGTGTATATCTATATCTATCTATCTATTTATCTATATATAAGTGTTCATTTATTTTGTGTATGTATATAACTATATCTGTGTATCTATCTATATCTATATATAAAAGTACATATCTATATTTATGTATATGTGATATATCTATGTGTATACATACATGCATGAACATATATATATATATATATATATATATATATATATATATATATATATATATATATATATATATATTTGTGCGCGCGCGCGCGTGTGTGTGGTGTGTGTGTGTGTGTGTGTGTGTGTGAATGTATGTAAGTATGTATGTATGCATGTACACACACACACATATATGTGTGTGTATGTATGTATATACTTAGGTATATATGCATATGTATATATATCATCATCATCATCATCATCATCAGCCTGAGTCAATCCACTGCAGGACGTAGGCCTCTCCCATTCTTTTCCAGGTTTCCCTGTCTTGCGATTTGTTTCCAGTCTTGGCCCCAAATTTCGCTATTTCGTCGCGCCATCGTGTCATTGGTCTGGCTCTTGGCCTCCTTAAGTTATTTATAGTCCAGTCTGTTACTTTCTTTGTCCATCTGTCGTCTTGTCTCCGACATACATGCCCTGCCCATTGCCATTTCTTCTTTTTAATGCTCTTGAGTATATCTTCTACCTTCGTCTGTTCTCTGAGCCACGTCGCCCTCTTCCGATCTCTCAGGCTAATTCCCATCATCGATCTTTCCATCCCTCTCTGGGCGCTTATTAGTTTCCTCTCCAGTAACCTGGTTGTAGTCCATGTTTCTGACCCATAGGTCATAACTGGGAGGACGCATTGATTAAAGACTTTTCTTTTTAAGCACAATGGCAAGGAACCTCTTAGTGTGCTACTGTGCCTGCCGAAGGCACTCCAGCCTAGACTGATTCGTCGCTTTATTTCCTGTTCACTTGATGTGCCTGTCTGCACGAGTTGTCCTAGGTATATATACCTGTCTACTACCTCTAGTGCTTCGCCTTGTACATGTATTTGTTTGAGTGGGACTCTGCTGTTGAACATAACCTTAGTCTTTTTCTTGTTCATCTTAAGTCCGACTTTTAGGCTTTCTCTATTCAGATCGTTTATTGATTGCTGCAGTTCATCAGCTGATTCACTAAGGAGAACAATGTCGTCTGCAAATCTTAGGTTGTTTAGGTGTTCGTCTCCTATTTTGATACCCTTCCCTTCCCATTCTAGTTTCTTGAATATTTCCTCGAGGCAGGCTGTAAACAGCTTTGGTGAGATGGTGTCGCCCTGTCTAACGCCTTTTTTAATTGGTATTTTATCGGTTTCTGTGTGGAGTTTGATGGTTGCTGTCCATCTTTGTATATATCTTCCAATATATTACAATATACCTCCTCAACTCCCTGTTGTTGAATAGCACCTAATACTGCTGGTATTTGTACAGAGTCAAATGCCTTTTCATAATCGATGAATGCCATACACAGGGGTTTCCTATATTCGTTTACCTTTTCTCTTATTTGGGTGAGCGTGTGGATGTGATCTGTTGTTGAGAATCCGCTGCGGAAGCCTGCCTGTTCTCTAGGCTGGCTGGAATCCAGACTGTCAGAGATGCGAGCTGTAATGACTTTCGTGAACAGTTTGTAAGTAACCGAAAGGAGGCTTATGGGTCGGTAATTTTTTTAAATCCTTATTATCGCCTTTTTTGTGTAACAAGATAATTGTTGCATTTTTCCAGGCTTTCGGAGTTTTTCCGCCGAGAAGACATTTGTTAAAAAGATTGGCTAGTTTCACTGTTGCGATGTCTCCTGCATCTAATATGAGGTCTATACTAATTCCGTCTTCGCCTGGTGTTTTCCCTCTCTTCATGCCTTTAAGTGCTCTTTTTATTTCTTCTTTTGTGATATTAGGTACGTCGCTAGTTACCGCGTTTGCTTCTATTTGTGGCTGTTCGTTTGAGTTGTATAGATCCCTGTAAAAGTCTTCCACTACTTTGATGATTTCATTCTTGTTATGTGTTACTTCTCCGTCTGGTTTCTTAATTGCATACATTTGATTTCTCCCTATTCCTAGTCTTCTTTTAGCTGCTTTCATGCTGGTACCTGAAATCACTGCTTCATTTATTATTTGAGTATTGAATTTCCGTACATCTTCCCTCTTCTTTTTTATTTATGGTCTTTGTTAGTTCAACCAATTCTATCTTGTCCCTATTTGACGATACTTTCATGTCTCTACGTTTTTGCATAAGCTGTTTAGTTTCTACCGAGAGCTTGCTGGAGCTTCGATTGTCGTTCTTTCCGCCTACTTCAAGTGCAGCTTCTTTTATTATGTCATTGAACTGTTTATTGATTTGGTCGATGTTGAGATCTTCGTCGCGGAGGAGTGAATATCTGTTTTGGATGTTTAGGCTATATTCTGTTGCTCTGATCCTCAAGTTAGCCAAGTTTGGCTGTGGTTTACTCATTAGTTAGTTCCTTTCCCTTCTGAGATGTATTTTAATTTCGCCTCTCACCATTCTATGGTCGCTGCCTACATTTACTTTATTTATAACCTCTACATTTTTTATTATATCGCGCCTATTTGAAATTATGAAGTCAATTTCGTTATTGACGTCAGAAGGCGACTTCCATGTCCACTTCCGTTCTAGTCTTTTTTCGAAGAATGTATTCATGATACTGAGTGATCGAGCCTCCGCAAATTCGACTAGCATTTGTCCCCTCTCGTTCCTAGTGCCTATTCCATGGTTCCCTACTGCGGTTTCGCCCTCTGTCTTTTTACCTATTTTGGCATTAAAATCCCCCATAATTATTGTGAAATGGGATTTTCTCTCGCTGGCTAAGTGAACATCTTCATAGAAGCTCTCTATTTCTTCATCACTGTGACTGCAGGTTGGAGCATAGACTTGAATAATTTTTAAGTTGTACCTAGTGTTTAGTTTTATTGTTACAGAAGCCACTCTTTCGCTGACACTATAGAATTCTACAATGTTCTTTTCTAAGCGTTTGTGTATTAAGAATCCTACCCCTAATTCCTGTTTGCTACCCAGATGTTTTCCTCTCCAATAGAGCACGTGTCCCTCATTTAATAACTTCTGCTCTTCGCCTAGTCTTCTAACTTCGCAGAGTCCTACTACATCCCATTTAATGGAAGAGAGTTCCTCTAGTAAAGCTAGTAAGTCGGATTCAGTTCTCATGGTCCTTATATTGTATGTGCAAAGGTTCATCAACGTGGGGCGGCCTGTCTTTACCCGGATATTTTTAGCACCCCCTGCTCCGGAGCGATCCTGATCGCCGCCGTAACCAAGGGCTCCTTCGCCTCCGGGGAATGGGGGCCGTTCCTGAATATTTTGTCTCATGCTTGGGAGGTGGACAGCCGATTTACCTCCCACCTACTGGCTTAGGTGTATCTTGGTGGGAGGGGAGTAATTTAGCCGGAATGCCATTGATAAGTCCCCCCCAGCAGGTTTGGTCCTACCTGGAGTGGACTTAGGAGCGGCAATGCACGGCCTGCTCACTACTCCCGTGAGCTGGGCTTAATTATCAGAAGTGCATATATGTTTTTATTTTATTTTATTTATTAACTTCATTTGTGCGTATGTGCACCTGATGCAGACATATTCATTCCCGCACATGCTCTAAGTACTACGCATATGCTCATTCCCACGCATATGCATATGCAAGCATACACATTTATTCTTGTATCTATGCTTATGGATATGGATACTTATTCTTACGTTATAAATAACTACATACATGTCCATCATAGTCTGACCTAGTCATGTTCACATCGCCTGTCCGTTTATGCGCTTGTTATATGTTATTGATAAGTGAGTGAGTATACATGAGTGTATACTCACCCGTGTATGTGTAAACACCCCTTTTTGCATACCTCGCAAACCTACCTATCATTATACATACGCATGTATCTATCCCTGCATGTGCTCACGCATCCGTATATGAGCACATGCATTTGCAGCATACACTAGTGCCCCCCCCCCCCTTTACATATGTGTATATATCTGTACTTGCTTTACATATAACTACCTCTACGTACATACATACGTACTTACATACATACATATACTTAATTATTTATCCACCTTCCTACATCCTGCACACACCTATATACGTATACCTTTACGTATACACATATAAATACCTACATATGTCTACCTATACATTCACCCACGCATACACATAAACACGCACATTATACATACCTATATACACATACACATATATACATGCTTATATACACATGTAAATGTACACATTCATGCATGAATATATACACCATGTGTACAAATTTGCATATTTACGCCTTTAAACCCATGTATACCCTCATGTATAAGCACGGAACATACCCATATATAATGTACTCTATCACAAAGCTATATGGAACCTTATAGCCTTACGTAGACAACAGCAGCATACATACCCATGTATCCGCACATGAATTTAAACTCGCCTACACTCATATCAACCTGTACACATATATACGCATGTACATGCGCACATATGCACCTGCGCACTTTCGTGCCTACGCGCTCATACTCGCGCACGAACGTAGGAACAGTCTGCATAGGCGCACACATGTATATATATATATATATATATATATATATATATATATATATATATATATATTATATATATACATATATATGTATGTATGTGTATATATATACATATATGTTTATATATGTATAGATAGATAGATATAGATATATAAATATATCTATATCTATCTACATATAATTATCTATGCATATGTATATATGTATGTTTATATGGTATATATATATATAATATATATATATATATATATATTTGCATACACACACAAATATTATATATATACATATATATACACGCATATGTATATACTTATATATAGATAGCTAGATATATAGATATATATATATACATATACACACAATCACACACATGTATTCATCTATGTACATATGCACGCGCGCGCACGCACACACACACACGCACACACACACACACACACACACACACACACACACACACACACACACACACACACACACACACACACACACACACACACACACACACACACACACACACATGAATATACATGAAAGATGGAATAATGCACAACCACATTGGTATGATGAATAAATAACCTCTCCGATAGGAACTCAAACCCTCACTCTTGCAGGCAGGCAACTGCAAGACGTGAGGGTTCGAGTCCTTATCGGAGAGGTTATATATTCATAATTGTACTGTCGCCGACCCCCGCAACCTGCAGGGCGGAATATTTCCCCTAGGTTGGGTTCAGATCCACAGCCACAGCACCTGACCATCATTAGCTTCACGAAGTCTAATGTGGACCTGATTGGTTGACACTGGACACTTC
The DNA here is from genome assembly GCF_003789085.1 of Penaeus vannamei. Classification (NCBI taxonomy): domain Eukaryota; kingdom Metazoa; phylum Arthropoda; class Malacostraca; order Decapoda; family Penaeidae; genus Penaeus; species Penaeus vannamei. The sequence continues at coordinate 1,234,456 of NW_020869540.1, read as the reverse complement.
ACGGCTCGCTTATTGGACCGCAGGCTCCTCTCGCTCCCGGGTAGCTGAAACAACTTAACAGTACTTAAGCTCCAGTGCCCGGGCCGAGATCAGGGCATACCTGGACTTCTTGGTCCGAGGTTTGTGTGTTGTTGGTTTCTTCGTGGGTACGTAAAGAGATTTTTTTTACACCTTCCCCACGACGGACACGACACTTGGCTCTTGGTGCAACTACCTTGGGGTGCAGTTATGCAATACCTGCTTTGGGCTAGTGACTGATTGCAGGCCAGAGTGCTTGCAATGAAAGTCAGTAAGTTTGTGTGTGTGTGTATATATATATATATAATATAATATATATTATATATATTATATATATATTTATATATATATATACATATATAGACACATTATTATCATCATCATTATTATCATTATTACTGAAAGCTATATAAAGAGTTACACTGAAAAAAATCGAGGTTTATACCACCAAAGGTAGTATAATTTTTGATTTAACTGGATCTTGACCTGCACTGACATCTGTTTGTCAGTTTTAGTTCAAAGTTTTCAAGTTGTGCAATCATTTCTGTCGTGAGAGTGATATTTTCATTGCAGTTTCTTTTCTATTTGTTAGTTTAAAGTGAAATGATTTCAAGTTGATGATGGCAATCATTTATCAGATGGTTGTGTTGTTGGGTAATTAAAAGCTCCATCTGATCGTCTGAAGGAAGGTCCTTGCTCGTTGAAGCTATGTGTACACCAGGCATTAGTGTAGTATTAGTAGAGTACCGGGTATAGTAAGTATTTCTTGCTGCATATTAAGGGTATTAGTTGGGCCTGCTCACTCGATAATGTTCCTGTATTTTCTCTCTAAAACACATACATGTATGGATGTCTTGCTTATAGATAAAAAAAAAACTGGACAAGGGTCTTATTTGGGGGTCTGGTAAGGCCCACCCACTCGTTAATGTGTCTGGATTTGGTTATTTTCTATTTCTATGGATGTCATTTATCATATAAACCTGATTGCAGCTGGTACCTCCAATATCTAGGCTAGCCTAGATGGGGCAGTGGGTCCAGTTTGGGGGTCTGGTAGAGCCCACCCACGCATCAGCACGTCTGGAGTTGGTCAATTTCATTTCTCTAGGGTGTCATTCACCATATAAGCCTGATTGCAGCTGGTACCTCTAATATATTGGCTAGCCTAGATGAGCCCCAGGGGGTCGAGGGTCCATATTTGGGGGCGTCTGGTGCCCATAGTCCACCAGCCGCTTTTTCTGGAGTAATATTTTCTAGACTTGTACACTAAGCATGTTCATTTGGCATTAATTATAGCCTAATTTTGAAACCCTTTTGGGGGGGGGTCTGGCAGGACCTTCCCACCCCCAAAAATGTCTGTCGTTTGTACTGCTGATGGAGATTTGACGATAAATAAACATTAGATGTGATTTCAAGTGGTACCTCGGCCATCTATGTCAGACCCATATTTTCGCCCCTTATGGGGGTTCCCGTCCCTACCCCCACCAGGGGGTTCCCGGCATAATTGCATTTTTGAACCCACAAAATAACCATATGCTCGGACATTGGTATCTAGTTCGTCTAACCCTATGTCGCTGGGCTGCCGGTCTATAACTACTCACACCCAACTATATAGACCGGCAGCCGAGGGAGGTTTGGTCAAACGAACGTGGTACCAATTGCTGAGTACAGGATCATGTAGAGAATGATAGAGCATGTGAAGAACTGGACGTCTGCCGGGGACCCCCTGCTGCGTTTGGCCCCTGGGGACCCCCAAAAGGGGCAAAAAAAAAAAAAAAAAAAAAAAAAAATCAGCTAGATCAAACATAAGAGAGGTACCACACACAGTGTATTTCAGGCTAATTTACATATCACACTGGGTAAAAAATGGTTCATGCCAGACATAATACCTGCTGCATTAGGCCTGTCAGACAACTAAAAGGGCCTTAAAATTTGGGCTGGATCAAACACCTAAAATAAAGTTTATATACTTCAACACATCTGAGAGAGTAAGTACAGAATGGACAATGCCAGACAAATTACCTGCTGCATTATGCCCGCCCGACACACCCAAATGTTGACCCCATGCAGTGTTCTAGCTGTAGATAAAACATGAAAGGTACTGAATGAAAGGTAACATTCCACCAAGTACAAAGCGACCCTCGCCAGACATACTGCCAGCTACATTATGCCCACCAAACACCCAAAAGGGCCTAAAACTTTTGGCTGGATCAAACATTATTGGTACCACTTGAAACGAAGTTAATATAATCTGATACTTATCAGAGAGTACAGAATAGTTAATACCAGACAAATTACAAACTGTCTTATGCCTGCCAGACATGCCCAAAAGTGACCCTTCCCCCTCTCTTCTCTTGGATAACTGATGTAGATAAAACATGAAAGGTACTGAATAAAACTACTTTCCAATGAAAGGTACACACTGCCTGGTGCATGAGACACCCAGCTGTTTTGTCATGCGTCAGGTTAGTAAGACTTAAAACTATGTATATTTTAACTAATCAACTTGATGTTGGCAAAATTATTGGTTTCATCATACAATTAATTCAACTGACAGCCAAAACTTCCAGAATATTACTAGTTACAAATCCTTTGTACTTTCAGAGACCTTGCTCCATTCTATATCAGATCCAGAATCATAACATCTTCATACTCAGTGTCATTCTCAACCTATTGACTTGCTAGTTCTTCAGCCTCAAATAAGTCGCTGGGTTCAGCAGATCCCGAGAACCAGACAGGAACAATATCAGAAATGTTGGTGTCATTGCCACCCAGCCAAACACTGTCACTCCACGGCCCTCTATGAGCCCAACCTGGTCATGACCTTTCAGATTGCTCTGCTCAGTCATGTACTTCTGCAAATTGTAGTGGCTCCCATAATATATTTTATAGGGGCTGCCCTACCTACAAACTGAGGTAGCAGTTCTCAGATTCAAACTTGACCTCACTTTACATGAGGCCAGACAGAGAGCACAAGATTTTTCTATCTTTGCCTATTCTAAATCAGTCCATAGCTCTGCTCCCCCACCATCTTCTCAAGATATCTCAACATCTCCCCCGTATCTCTTCCCTCTGTCCCAAACCATCCAACCTCTATTCTCCCTCTCCCCCAGTCAGATTCCTTTTCCAGTCTACATCCAGATACTCCAATGTTTACCACTTCCCTGATGCCTGAACCATCTCCACTTCATCTGTTGCACCAGGCTACCCTAACATTCCACTCCTCTTCTACCACATCCTCTCCTTCACCCTCCTCTTCCTATAACCCTCGGACATCTATCACCTATTCTAATTACAAGAGAACCTTTATTTCTCTGACCTCTCCACCCAACTCTCCTCCAGAAACTCTTGAAGACATCCAAAACTTCCTAAACATGACCCAAGAAAATGCTCTGCTCCCTCATCCCTCTATTTCTATTTACTTTATATTCAAAGTATTTGCCAATATCCATAATCCTCCTCCTTAAATTCCCCCTGCTTCCTTACTTCCACTCTCTTCCAACACACCCCATCCTCTCCTTCTTCATGTGCACCATTCCCTTTTACCTTACCACTCCCACCTGGATGTTCAAGTGAATCCTTTCTGTCGCAAGTGTCCTTCCCTGGATCCTTCCCCTCTTGACATTCTTCCTGATATGTTCCCACCTTCCCTAGTCTCCTTATCTCATTCCCTGGATTCTTCTCCTACTTTTCCAACAGCCTTCTCTACCAGTATTACCCATTGATTGTTTCATAATGTTTTTGTCAGTAATCCTATGGCGTCTGACAGGCCTAATGCAGCAGAGAATATGTCTGGCATGAACCGTTTTTTACCCAGTGTGATATGTAAATTACCCTGAAATACTTTGTGTGCGGTACCTCTCTATGTTTGATCTAGCTGATTTTTTTTTGCCCCTTTTGGGGGTCCCCAGGGGCCAAAGACAGCAGGGGGGGCTCGGCAGACGTCTAGATTTTCATATGCTCTAGCATTTTCTACATGATCCCGTACTTAGCAATTGGTACCAAGTTCGTTTGACCAAACCTCTCTTGGCTGCTGCTCTAATATCTGCGAAACCTGAGGCAGAAATGCCATGTCGGTCATTTGGGGACAGAAATCAGTCAGTCTCAGTGGTGAGCTCTCTGAGTGCTTCTGGTTTTGTACATTTTATGAGTAATATCTGAAACTGGAAATCTTACTACCATAATGCAAGACAGCTGTTTATATATGGCTATCCAGTATGGAAATTGGAAGAGTTGGATTCGAGTAATATGAATAAATGACTGAGGGAAGACGGTAAATAAGCAGCTTGATTTTCGAGGTATTCTATTCGTTGTGGATGTGTCTCTGTTGTCGTCGGATGTCGTGTTTGATGGTGTGTGGTTGGGTTGTTGTGGTGTGAGTGTTGTGTGTGGTGTGTGTGTGTGTGTGTGTGTGGTGTGTGTGTGTGTGTGGTGCGTGTGTGTGTGTGTGTCTCATACATATATATGGCCGTTTTTTTCCACTACGTATAGCATGTAGAGCAGAGAACGAGCATATACTGTAGTGTGATGTAGGTAGCAACGCAACTAAAGAGTGATGGGATTGAAATGAGGTCTGATGGGTGTAGCGTTGAGAGTTAGATTTGTCTCGCGATTTTTATCCGATCTTTTCCTCTAGTTCTTAGTATTCATGATTCACTGCCAATCCCTCTTCCAATTTCCATACTGGTGAGCCATATATAAACAGCTGTCTTGCATTTATGGTATAGCAGATTTCAGTTTCAGATAATTACTCAATAAATTTCCAAAATCCGCAGGCACTCAGGAAGAGTTCACACTGATACTGACTGAATACGTCCAAATTGACCGGACATTATTCACGGCCACTGCTCAGTACACTAGCACCACCAACACAGACACACCACAGTTTTCACATCTACACAGACAAGCATTTAACACAACACGAACACACACACACACAAGACTCACACCACGCACACACACACATTAATAAAAGACTAGCACTACGATCACAACGATCTAACAACAGCCACACACCACACAGTGAAATTAGAAGAAACAGCACACACACACTCCAGCTACACACACACTCCAGCACACACACATCGACATACACATTCATCCGATCACACACACACAACGCACACGACAACAACACACACACACAACACAACACACAACACACTCCTGTCAGCATCACAACACTGATCGCTCATCCAACAGCACATCACACACAACACACACACATATTATATATAGATATTATAATTAGTATGATATACTATTTACGTATATAATATTATATACTGTATGTGATGTATGTATAATTATTGTTTGTATAATATTCTATACTAGCGATATACATCTATAATATATATATTATTATACTATATACTAGTACTATACTTATATCTTATTGCTATAATAGTATATAGTATCGATACTATATGTAACACTACATGCATACAGCGTATCATAATAATAACACGAAATATTGTTTAGAGGAAATCATAGCTAATATTCAGTTCACCAACTACTTTTTGGTAAGAGTGCGCTTTACTCTGATAAGGGCAGACATTCCATTCTTACGGGAAATAATAAAATTCTCATCTCCACAGTGCAGATATTTTTGCCTTCTAATGAAGTTCCGTTAGAACCTGACTCAGCTCCGCTCACACTGTAACACACCGATGAATGAGTAGCCTTCCACATTTTAGCACACCTAAAATGCCAACCCCTCCTTAATGATACCTTTTGTCGTGATCGTCTTCGCCCACACCGCCAATAATGACTATATTCACTACAGCGACAATATGGGTTCTAATGTATTTCCATGATGGACAAAGCCATATATGATTAGAAATAGATAATAGTTTACTTCATTTATAAAAGACTTGATTTCTTAAATTATAATAATCACGCAGAGTATATAAATAGTACTATATACTTGTAAAGTACTATATTGTATAATAAGTATATGTATAGATATATAGTATATAACATATTATTATTACCTAATATATATATATATAGTCTTCCCTATATCTATATTATCTATTTTATTATATATATTATATATACTTATATATATATATATGCTGTGTGTGTGTGCAGATGTGGTGTGTGTGCCTGTTGTGCTGTGTCGTGTGCTGAGTGTGTGTTGCTGTGGTCGCTAGTGTGGTGTGTATTATTATTAGCTCTTATATATATATTAATATATATATTATTGTATATATATATTATATATATATAATATATATATATATATATATTGTTTATATATATATATATATATACTTGAATATCCTATATTATACGTATTATTAGTATAATCGTTACTACATTTACTATAATGTATATAGTATTATATTTAATGTATATATATGTAGCTACATCATTATTACTACTATATAGTACCATACGTACCGTATATTTAAATAACTCGCTATGGTATATATATATTACTATACCACGTTATATTACTAACTAGCTCTTTACACGTATATTATAATATATCCGTACTCACCTAGTCGTAATACATATATACAAACTCATACCTATATCTTAATAATAAACCATCCTCTATGTCCTATATAATATATATATCAACTCCCTATTACCTCACTAGATATCAACAAGTCCACATTATTTAATATATATATATATACATAGTAATACTTATTATTTGAACTCACCCTAGTTACTGTACTAACCTCCATCCCTAATATATACCATATATATTATTATCTTAGCACCATATATAATGATACCTACCCATAAAACCTATACTACTATGATAATCCCTACTGACCACTCTATCAGCTCATATACTTTAAATTTATAACCTACACTCTCTTATACCACAATACTATTATACAATATGTGATATACTACATATATATCTATTAGTCCTATATAACTTACTTTATTTATTTATATATATGGATATATATACTATATATAATTGATATTATATTATACCCTATATCTTATATATATACCTCACCTTTCCTTCCCTATATAACTATTCCACCTATATATCCTTACTAAATTAATCTCCACATACTAGTTATATCCTATAGTTTTATCATCGATATACACTATCATCTATATACAGAATCAATAACAATGATAGCCTATCCCTCAATAATCACCGACTTAATTTTACCAATAACCTAATCAAATAATATTATCTATTAACCACTTAATATACGTCTAACTCAAACTTCCCGATAAACTAAATATTATTTGGATTACTCAACTCGAATTAACACCCATATTAACGCATATCCCAGCCATCATAAACCTACTAATAATTTACCTAACCTCTTAATACATACTCACTATATCAGTCTATTTCTCATCTATATATGATTTGACAATATCATGTATATATATAGTGTATAATATTATATATTTTATTATATCTTATATTAATATATATATTAAAATAATGAAATTTGTTATATTATATATAATTTATTATATAATATATGTAATTAATTATATTATATATCATTATATATATATATATATTAATATATATATACATCTTACTAATATCTCACATACAACACATAATGTATTATACTTAAATCACTGCCTACTCTGCTATATCTCATACGTCAGCTAAGCACTAGTTACAACACCAAAGTAGTAGCCCAAGAGCCAATATCTGTCTAATGATCTGTTATGATATATTATTTATATAAATTCTTACTTCAGATAAACTACAACTACAATATACAATACTATTCGTACAAGGAAATATATTACAGTGGATATAATCCTATTCTACTCACACAGCTTATTTTATTACTTTAGTTTACTACTGATAATACAGCAAGACTCGTGCTAATAATGCAGCTCGAGGTGCTTTATGAGTATTTGCTAATATAAGCTCGGATTAGAGGGTGCTCTCACGCAGGGTAGCATTTTATTGGATGTAAAACAGTGCTATGTAGGATAGGACACAATTATAGGTTCTTAAAGTTAGTATTGGCTAAGGACTGACGAAATGTTGGGAATCTGAAATTCCAATCCATGTAACAGTTGTTGAAGTACTATTTATGGGTACTGCGTCTCTCGCATGTTAGCGGGGGCTGGGGCGTGATCCATTTCATGTACGTATGTTTGGTATGACTTGTGGTCTTTCTAATCTCTGCATCGCCGGGAACTGTATAATCCGAAAGCATTCCTGTAACTAGAGATTGACTTAAGCGGGATGACTTCCACTTTCTGAATGACAGAGATAACCGTACTGTATGCGGCACGCAAAATTCCTTTGTCTTATCTGTACTTAGTATAATTCATCGATTATTTGAATATATACATATGATCAATATATGATAGTTATAGTAGATTAGCATATATATTGCTGCGCGTTTGTCATTATTTCATTATAGTATATTAATATTCATGGTGTTATGTTGTGTGTGAGTGTGATGTTGTGTATTACGCCGTGTGGTTGATTTGATAGTAGTGTGTGTTTGTGTTTATAGTTAGTGTTTGATTGTATTCTGATAGTTAGTTTATTGCGTTGTGTGTTGATGTGCGTATTGCGCATGATATACTCAGTGGATGCTATAGTACCTACAAAGGTATTACACTGTTTAGGTGTTTGTTGAGTGTGTGGGTGTTGTGTAGTGTGTTAGTATAGTGTGTTGATTTGTTTCGTTGTTATAATTGTAGCTCGTAGTTCGTTGATATTGTGTATGCATACACACCACACATACACATCATCACACTGATCATTACACTTACTCACACTCACACTCGCGCAGCAACACACACACACACACACACCACACACACACTACACACACACATTATATAATAATTATTAGGGTTGTTATTATGCAATTTTATATATATTAATATATATTATTTGTATATAATTATAATCAAAATTATTATTTATAATCTATATTAATAAATAAATATCACCTATAATCATTACTACTAGTAAAATTATTGATAGATTATATAGATTTATATTATATTAATATTTATATATTATTATTATTATTTTAATATTACATAACTAATTATTC
>NW_020869540.1:1173366-1180866 GCF_003789085.1 Penaeus vannamei | reverse complement strand
TATATATATATTAATATATAAATATAATATATTTATAATATATATATATATATATATATATATATATATATATATATATATATATATATATATATATATATATACCTAACTATACGCTTTAACCAAACCTCCACACTGCCGCATTTCCCTGCTGGGGTCTCCGTTCCTGGACCCCCGCCTAACTTGATCTGATGTGACCTAACCGCGCCCAACACGACATAGCGTAACCCATACCAGAACCTTTCACCGTGTGCCCCATGCCTTCGTGATCTATTGTATCATATTATGATAGACAGGTAGATGTGATGTGATGTAGGAGTGTTGCTAGTATGGTATGTACAGTATTTTGACCACTGATTATTGAACTTTCATTTGCTTGTTCACCAAGCAACTACGTCAGACACGTGATATTTGCACCGGTTTCTTAACAGTACAGCGGCAAAATCCTGTTGGCGTTGGCGGTCCTCCTGGCGGCCGCCACAGCGTCATCGGGAAAGGACCTCAACACCAGAATGACTCCCGGGGAGAGGACTCAAGTATTCGCGAAGATGAAGGAGAGGTACAAAAGGATCGAGCCTGCTTGCGTTCCCCCCGAGCATCCCGGTGAAAATACTAGTAAGTTGTCTGGGGATGATATCTTGTAGCGATTTATTTTTGATCTGCTTTAACTATTTCCTCTCAACCATATTACTGATATTTATATTCGGTCAATAAAACACTTCTGAAAGGGTTGTAATATTTTTTTCCAAATCATAAAGAAGGTCTGTGGAGTATCTCAGGCAGTTCTTCAACATGTGAGATTGTCCTCTCATGCATTCTCACATACGATTTTACGAACGTCCAAGAGGAAAAGAAAGAGGAGCCACACGAGTCCATTAATGTGTATTGATAATATTCGTTAGTTAGGATGTGCCTGTGTAGCTTGCTTGTGAAAGAGTGCATTGCGGGTCCGTTTGCTGTTATGGAACGGCTCCAGTTACGAAGGGTGTTAATGTGGTATTTCTAGTGTTGAGAGAAGGTAAGTATTCCATTAAATATTAATGTGATCGTTTGTGATTTTGCATTCTTTAAATAGTCTGCAGTTGGCACTGGCCTGAAAGGTGTGATGGAGCTGGATATAGACCCTGGATCATTTATACAAAAAAGGGCCTAGAGGAAGACCCCGCAAGGCCCCAATTTAGGGACGTCTAAAAACGTTCATTGACTCTAAGATTTTCATGGTCTTCGTCTCTGACGGTCTAAGATCGATCTTAATGGTTTCGTTGCTAACTGGTCTGGTCACATTTCCGAGTTAACCCTGTGATGGTAATTCATTAGAATGATATATTAAATCATATATTACAATGCATCTTACTTTTATCATGATTATAATAGTACATATTTCATGTCTGAGCAGTATACATTGCATCCATCATTTTTGTTGTTATCGTGCAACAGTGCAAGTTATTACATGTGCCCTTTGTATATCTCAATCAGAATATTATAGCTGTGTTAACGTCTATCTTATTATAACTAATGCGGTTTTCTGTAGCATATGTAAAATTTCATCAACATTGTCCCCGTTTCATAAGAGTTCAAACAAAGCCCCTACACGTATGAGGCACCCTCAGATCTGTTGTAAACGTCGGCCAATTCATGGAAAAATCTCGGTTGTCAAAGACATTTCCTTGAGATATCATAGGCAAAATTTAGGGGTCAAAGACATTTCATCTGTCAGCCACACATCTCGAAAGGCATTGCCTCTCAAGAATTTGGAACGAAAAAGCGCCGCAGCAAAGACTACGTTTTAAGTTGTTTCGCGATTCACATTGTGTTTGTTTATAGTGTACTCTAGACTTCTACATGTGGTGGGGATGGTTGAGGGGTTCAACTCCGGAAAACTCTTGAAAACTGAGGTGATATTTGTGAAAGCCAGTCTTAGGAAAGTGCCCAAGAAGAAATGGACTCGGTGAAGATGGTCGGCGGAAAGATCAGGTGTATCCTCATACGCATGCGTAATTATTTTGATTAATTGGTGAAAAAATAGTAGATGAAAATTTGTAAATAGTGAAACTAATAATCCTCTAAAAAACAAACCACATTAAAACATTTTATATGCTGCATATAGGTAATTGATTAGGGACGGGTGCTGGGTGAGTCCAGAATCATATTTTTAATCTATTTTAGTTTTAATTATTTATTTAACTATCTTTACTAAACCACACCTATTAGGTGTGGTTATAGCTTAAGAATGCCTATTAGTACACCGCTCGCCTACCCGCCCTTGCCCCAGCCCCAAGAAAAAGCTGAAACGACGCCCCAACCGCAGGAGCGGATCCATGGAGGGGGGGGAGGGTTACGCCCCTTATTTTTTGCAGAATGATCTTTTTGGGGGGCTGAGTTGTTCTTAGCTGTTTCTTTCTTGTATCCACACTAAGGATAGGTCTATGGACACCTGAGCAACCGTTAGAAGCTTGAACGAGGAATACACTACGTTCTAAATGGTGGTGGCTTCCACATCCCCACGCCCCTTAACGAAATGCTGTCACATGAGGGAGCAGAGGCGGACACATTAGCTTTATATACATGTCATCTTATTATTACTTGTATTGTGCATTATATTCTTTTTGAAATTGAACGAGGCACGGATGCAGCAAAAATTTGAACTACTGTTATCATAGTTTACCATGAAAATTAGCAAGCTAACAGAAAATGAAACAATTTAAGTAAAATATTTTGGGGTTGACTAAAATAAACACAAAAGACTTTTAGTTAAGAGCACGGTGAATGTTTAGCTTCAAATCCATTCTGTCTTTCTCAGAGCCACTGCCGACGGCGCCGGACTCGTTCACCACGAACGTCGAGATAGCTTTCCAAGAGAAAAAAATGAAGGTCATTTATGGAGCCGAGAGTTTCGACGGCGTCTTGAACACAGGAGTCCTTCGCTACGAGTTATGTGAGTCCACAGGCACACACTCGACAATCTATGCGTACCAATAAAAATTGAGGCAAAAAGGTGAATGGAGAGATGGGTAGATAAATAGACACGTAAATCGGCTTGATTGACAGATATATGAATAAACAGTACGTTAATAAATGTATGAATAAACAGATAGTTAAAAACAAAGATGTATACGTATAATGCTGCCTGTGGATAAATAAGTAGAGGACAGAGAGAATGCGCATAGCCATCGGTATATGTATAATTGTGTGCAGGTAAGTGATAAATGCAAATTGGTTGTTAGGCGGGCATGTAAATATGCATCTACTCTCCATGCATCCTTATAGATCCTTTATATTATGCTTAATTGATTAAGTGCAGTTAATTCTTACCGATGCATGCACATGATAAGTACTTCGACTCCAGAATAAAGCACGCAGTTAGGTATAAATCCAAACTAAATCGGCCGCCGCCCACTGTTGCCGAAGAGCCCGGAGGCGCCGCTGGAACTTCCTTCGTGGACACTGGATATGGCAACCATTTGACGATGACGATCCAGGTGGTTCGGTTCCAGCAGTTCAGGAGGGCTGGCCACAGGCCTCTCCGGCGAGTCGTCATAGCAACACTCACTGAATTAAACGGCGGGAGAATCAGTTTTATTCAGGATTGATATGACGGCCTCTCAGAATGGGAAGAGGAGTCGAAAAGGTGTAAGGAAAGCAGGTGGACAGATAGATGTAGAGACACAGTATTTAGATGATGTCATTAGTTATACATACTTTCTACATTTCACCCCGAGGGTTGCGTGGCCCTGAACATGTTTTCCTCCTGACCCCCAGCCGAAGGCATCATTCTAGGAAGACCTAAGGACGTGCAAAAGGTAATCCACTACAGCATCCCAGGGGACGAGGCTCTTTTCATCATCGCTAATGAGGCGTGTGAGGATGAGGGAGAGGAGAACTGCGACCCCAGTAAGTCCTGCCGATGTGGTCTTGATTCAGATATTGTAATATTTATGAATTTTCTCGCAGCTGTATTCCAGATCTATATTTCTATCTCATGTTTTTATTATCTTTTATGCAGAAATATATACCATGTTGTTACAGAAATAAATATTTCAAACTGATATTTGAAAAACTATGTTGCTATTGTAGAAATGGTGCGGTTGTACGAAATATACATGCATGGAACTATTAAGGTATGGGTATATATATATATATATATATATATATATATATATATATATATATATATATATATATATATATGTATATATATATGTATATATATATATATATATATATGTGTGTGTGTGTGTGTGTGTGTGTGTGTGTGTGTGTGTGTGTGTGTGTGTGTGTGTGTGTATACATATATATATATATATATATATATATATATATATATATATATATATATATATAATATATATATATATATATATATATATATATATATATATACATATATATATATATATCTTTACATAAATATATATATATATATTTATATATATAAATATATACATAAAATATATATATATATATATGTATATATATATATACACATATATATATAAACATATATATATATATCATCATCATCAGCCTGAGTCAATCCACTGCAGGACGTAGGCCTCTCCCATTCTTTTCCAGGTTTCCCTGTCATGCGATGTTTGTTTCCAGTCTTCCCCCAAATTTCGCTATTTCGTCGCGCCATCGTGTCATTGGTCTGGCTCTTGGCCTCCTTAAGTTATTTATAGTCCAGTCTGTTACTTTCTTTGTCCATCTATCGTCTTGTCTCCGACATACATGCCCTGCCCATTGCCATTTCTTCTTTTTAATGCTCTTGAGTATATCTTCTACCTTCGTCTGTTCTGATCCACGTCGCCCTCTTCCGATCTCTCAGGCTAATTCCCATCATCGATCTTTCCATCCCTCTCTGGGCGCTTATTAGTTTCCTCTCCAGTAACCTGGTTGTAGTCCATGTTTCTGACCCATAGGTCATAACTGGGAGGACGCATTGATTAAAGACTTTTCTTTTAAGCACAATGGCAAGGAACCTCTTAGTGTGCTACTGTGCCTGCCGAAGGCACTCCAGCCTAGACTGATTCGTCGCTTTATTTCCTGTTCACTTGATGTGCCTGTCTGCACGAGTTGTCCTAGGTATATATACCTGTCTACTACCTCTAGTGCTTCGCCTTGTACATGTATTTGTTTGAGTGGGACTCTGCTGTTGAACATAACCTTAGTCTTTTTCTTGTTCATCTTAAGTCCGACTTTTAGGCTTTCTCTATTCAGATCGTTTATTAATTGCTGCAGTTCATCAGCTGATTCACTAAGGAGAACAATGTCGTCTGCAAATCTTAGGTTGTTTAGGTGTTCATCTCCTATTTTGATACCCTTCCCTTCCCATTCTAGTTTCTTGAATATTTCCTCGAGGCAGGCTGTAAACAGCTTTGGTGAGATGGTGTCGCCCTGTCTAACGCCTTTTTTAATTGGTATTTTATCGGTTTCTGTGTGGAGTTTGATGGTTGCTGTCCCATCTTTGTATATATCTTCCAATATATTACAATATACCTCCTCAACTCCCTGTTGTTGAATAGCACCTAATACTGCTGGTATTTGTACAGAGTCAAATGCCTTTTCATAATCGATGAATGCCATACACAGGGGTTTCCTATATTCGTTTACTTTTCTCTTATTTGGGTGAGCGTGTGGATGTGATCTGTTGTTGAGAATCCGCTGCGGAAGCCTGCCTGTTCTCTAGGCTGGCTGGAATCCAGACTGTCAGAGATGCGAGCTGTAATGACTTTCGTGAACAGTTTGTAAGTAACCGAAAGGAGGCTTATGGGTCGGTAATTTTTTAAATCCTTTTTATCGCCTTTTTTGTGTAACAAGATAATTGTTGCATTTTTCCAGGCTTTCGGAGTTTTTCCGCCGAGAAGACATTTGTTAAAAAGATTGGCTAGTTTCACTGTTGCGATGTCTCCTGCATCTAATATGAGGTCTATACTAATTCCGTCTTCGCCTGGTGTTTTCCCTCTCTTCATGCCTTTAAGTGCTCTTTTTATTTCTTCTTTTGTGATATTAGGTACGTCGCTAGTTACCGCGTTTGCTTCTATTTGTGGCTGTTCGTTTGAGTTGTATAGATCCCTGTAAAAGTCTTCCACTACTTTGATGATTTCATTCTTGTTATGTGTTACTTCTCCGTCTGGTTTCTGAATTGCATACATTTGATTTCTCCCTATTCCTAGTCTTCTTTTAGCTGCTTTCATGCTGGTACCTGAAATCACTGCTTCATTTATTATTTGAGTATTGAATTTCCGTACATCTTCCTCTTCTTTTTATTTATGGTCTTTGTTAGTTCAACCAATTCTATCTTGTCCCTATTTGACGATACTTTCATGTCTCTACGTTTTTGCATAAGCTGTTTAGTTTCTACCGAGAGCTTGCTGGAGCTTCGATTGTCGTTCTTTCCGCCTACTTCAAGTGCAGCTTCTTTTATTATGTCATTGAACTGTTTATTGATTTGGTCGATGTTGAGATCTTCGTCGCGGAGGAGTGAATATCTGTTTTGGATGTTTAGGCTATATTCTGTTGCTCTGATCCTCAAGTTAGCCAAGTTTGGCTGTGGTTTACTCATTAGGTTGTTCCTTTCCCTTCTGAGATGTATTTTAATTTCGCCTCTCACCATTCTATGGTCGCTGCCTACATTTACTTTATTTATAACCTCTACATTTTTTATTATATCGCGCCTATTTGAAATTATGAAGTCAATTTCGTTTTTGATGTCAGAAGGCGACTTCCATGTCCACTTCCGTTCTAGTCTTTTTTTGAAGAATGTATTCATGATACTGAGTGATCGAGCCTCCGCAAATTCGACTAGCATTTGTCCCCTCTCGTTCCTAGTGCCTATTCCATGGTTCCCTACTGCGGTTTCGCCCTCTGTCTTTTTACCTATTTTGGCATTAAAATCCCCCATAATTATTGTGAAATGGGATTTTCTCTCGCTGGCTAAGTGAACATCTTCATAGAAGCTCTCTATGTCTTCATCACTGTGGCTGCAGGTTGGAGCATAGACTTGAATAATTTTTAAGTTGTACCTAGTGTTTAGTTTTATTGTTACAGAAGCCACTCTTTCGCTGACACTATAGAATTCTACAATGTTCTTTTCTAAGCGTTTGTGTATTAAGAATCCTACCCCTAATTCCTGTTTGCTACCCAGAGGTTTTCCTCTCCAGTAGAGCACGTGTCCCTCATTTAATAACTTCTGCTCTTCACCAAGTCTTCTAACTTCGCAGAGTCCTACTACATCCCATTTAATGGAAGAGAGTTCCTCTAGTAAAGCTAGTAAGTCGGATTCAGTTCTCATGGTCCTTATATTGTATGTGCAAAGGTTCATCAACGTGGGCGGCCTGTCTTTACCCGGATATTTTTAGCACCCCTGCTCCGGAGCGATCCTGATCGCCGCCGTAACCAGGGGCTCCTTCGTCTCCGGGGAATGGGGGCCGTTCCTGAATATTTTGTCTCATGCTTGGGAGGTGGACAGCCGATTTACCTCCCACCTACTGGCTTAGGTGT